>JAJJWW010001274.1:0-508206 GCA_023531295.1 Papaver armeniacum | reverse complement strand
TTTCTTCTTCCACTATTTTCTTGACACGTCTCTTTCAACCGTTTTTCTTGACCATTCACGTCCCCTCTCGCATTAAATGCATTTATCTTCTCAAGAATTCTTCTCTATATATAGTTTTCTCACCCTCCTCTTCTTCTTTTTTACTTTCTCTCTGCAATTTTTCTTCAATTCTCCTCCTCCGCAATTCACGTTTCTGCTACTGTAAACCTTCCTTTTCTTCTTTCTCTTGATCTTCAATTCTCTAATCATTCCCATACTCTGAGAATGGCTCCACCTGGTCGTAGATACGAAACCCTTTTGGGTGAAACTCAAAAGAATTTACAAGAGAAGGGTTTCACCTTGTCTACTATTCCCAATCAAGAATCTTCATCTATTCTTTCTGCAAAGTTGTTTACTGATCATCAGTGTGATGATCAGAAAATCATAATCTCGCTAGGTCAAATCCTCGCAGGTCTTCCCATTCCTCTCTACAATCCCGAACTGCCCTTGTTCTATGAAATTCTTGCTCATGAGAAATTCTCGCGAGCTATTTATCAATTAAGTGGTGATTGCATCCGTCTAATGCTTGAATTCGCCAATCGTGGTGCTGGTAAGGGGTCTCTATATCCTGATAACGTCAGAGATCCTAATTTCGCAAACTTAGAGATAGTCGCTGAAAAGTACGCGGTAGAAAACTTTTTTGAAAATTATGAAGTGATAAATATGAAGAATGATAAATCTCGCTGGGGCGCTCGATTGAAAAGAAAAGAGAACGTTCCCGACGATAAGATACTCATGTTAGATATTGATTGGCACTCTGGCAAGAACAATGTCCCTCGCTATTCTAAAGATGAGAAATGGTGTGTTTTCCCGCTATTTTTGAACGGACCTTACATCTCAGGTTCCCATGTACTCCCTGCGAATCTCGCAAATTATCATCCTTGGGTATTTAATTGGCCCGAGAAAGCAAAAGAGGTACATTTTCTAATTTTCGTTCGCTTCGCAATGTTTCCTTCTTTTTATATCTACTAAGTTTGCGAAATTTTCAGATCATTAAATTGAGAAAGAGTTATGAAAGAAATCCAAAGCCAAGTACTTTGGCGATACTTCGCTCAATCACGGATGAAGTAAGAAATATTTTCTCTTGTTATTCATAATATTGTTGCCTCTGTTTCTTATCTTCATTCGTGTATGTAGGTTGGTGTTGAAGTTGCCGGCGAGGATGAAGCTTCAAAAGTCATGAAAACAAAAGAAAGGGTAAAGGCCCTCTTTTACAAGAAAAAATCTCTTTGCTCGCCTCTAAAAAACAAAAGACCCATTCTTCTTCTCGCTCCAAGTCCTCAATCTAGTGAAAGTTACGATGAAGAAGACGATGATGTAGACACTTCTACCACGAAGGAGGATCACCCAACTGAATCTCCTATGACGTTATTGTCTAATATCTTTTCAGACTCCATGCAGGGACTTGGAGATGATCACCTTTACGGTATATGCGAAGCTCTCGCAAGTATATGTGATGCTTCTTTACTAGAGGGTAATGAGTCTCTTCAAGGGATCTCCGATCATTGACTCCCGCCTTGAATGCACTCAGTGCCTTGGTATGTCTATGTTTCTCTATTCCTTATAATTTTTAATTTTAGACCATATATTAATAGCTTTTTCATCTTTCTTTATAGTTTGGAAGAGCTTCCTTTGTTGTTGCCTCAGATCTTGAGAAGAGGCGCAACAACCTTGAAAAGAAAAACCTTCAACTTAAGGAGAAGAACAAAGAACTAGAAGTTGAATCTCGCAAGAAGAATGAAAATGAGACTGCTGCTCTTCGCGAAAGAATTCAACAACTGGAAACTGAATCTTCTACTCAGAAGAATAAAATTTCTACCCTTCAAAGTGCTAATCAACAACTTTATGGTACAAAACTCTTCTCTTTTCCTCGTTTTTATTTTGTCATTTATTTTTCTTTGCCTGACTTATCATTTTCGCAGACATTTATAATCTTTCTGAAGAAGCCATCCTTCTCCATTCATTTCTGAGCCTATGGATAATGATGCTCTTCTTGCTCATCTCAACGAATCTTTAAGTAGTTCTTGAACAAAATTAACTCTCTTTCAATAAATGAACTTGAACCAAATTTCATCTCTTAGAAATTGAGCATAGATCTAGTTTAGGTTTAGCCAACCGATTTAAACGTTTATATCTTAGCTCCCACGAGAATGATAATATTCTAAGGAAGAAAATTAATAGCCTTATAGATGACAAGGATCGCATTGCTAATCAAGGTGCACAAGCATTAGCGAAATTCCAAAAACTCTTCTTGAAGTCCAAATTGAACGAGATGAATCTCTTCGCCAAAATGCCATACTTAATGAGCGAGAAAATCAAATTCGTTCACTTCTTGTCATAAATAGTGATGATGAATTCGCTTGGGCTGCGAAAGTTCTAGATAATGCCGAAATAACTTAGGTGTTAACGTCGGTCTTCATGCCGAGCATACTACCTTGGTTAAAGATATGATTTACGACGAGAGAAGGTTGTTAACTGTTCTTCTTTACTTTACCACTTCTTATTTGTGAAAATCGCTATTAAATTACCGATTCATTATCATACGTTCGCAAAGGTGAGAAGAGATATCAAACAAGGATTGAAGAACTTGAATCGAAAAAGAACAACTCGCCAAGGACCTCTCTCTTCGCAACAACAAGTATTCCAGGTTGAAGAAGCAATTACAAACTACTGATGGCGAATTTCAATAATGACGACTGCTCGTTTCGCAATCAAACTATTGAGGACAGTTTGTGATGACCATCGCATTCCTCTTTCTTCATATCCTTGTCTTCTTGATGAAGTTCCTGAAAATATGCCTTCCTCAGATGTCTCTGATAGTGATGCTAGCGAAGAAGAGGAGTCTGATAGAGAAAAGTAAAAAAGAAGAAGAGGAGGGTGAGAAAACTATATATAGAGAAGAATTCTCGAGAAGATAAATGCATTTAATGCGAGAGGGGACGTGAATGGTCAAGAAAAAACGGTTGAAAGAGACGTGTCAAGAAAAGAGTGGAAGAAGAAACATGTGTAATAAATTCTGTAGAAGTACGGGATCGTAATGCACAAATATGAACAGCTGCGGCATTTTAAAATACTAATTCTCATGACATTCTCTTCTTCGCAGAGAAGACATGAGAAGAGGAAAGATGTAGGATCAGAATATCGCAACAACAATACCTCGCGATATTAGTAAACGACAGCATCGCGAGGGTGTCGCAGAAGAGTAATATAAATGACGCAATGAATGACGACAGCCAAAACACGAGAAAGATGTGAAGACCTAGCAAAGTTTAGGAGAGTTGCGAGATTATATGTTTGTACACTTGCGATATTTCGCAAGTCATTCCCGAAAATAAAGGACAGCTTAGCTGTCATCCATTGTGTACTACCCTATATAAAGAGTCGAATAAGCCTGTTGTAGGAGAGCTCTTTTTCCGAGTGTTAGACAAGTCATTAGGAGAGAGAAAGTTTGTGGTGATTGTAATTTCTTTAGCTCTTTTCTATTTTATCTTGTAAACATTCAAGGAATTAATCAATAAAATCATTGTTATTCATCTTCAAATGTCTTAGTTGTGTGGATTATTGTGAGGGGTGTAGTGTAGGATTTCCTGCAACTACACTTTCCTTCTGCATAATCGCAAATTGATGTCTTCTTGCTTATACTTCTTGCAAGGAAATGGATGGCTAGATAGGAACTCATGGTCTTCAAGTAATTTCTGAACTAACTTAATGCACCCATCTGGTTCTCGCCATTGAGCAAGGGAAGATTTTATTGAAACAAACTGCAATTTCTACCTCACACCAGACTTCGCTTCAAAACTACACTTAGGAATATAATTTCTAAGGATACATATGGGAAACAGAAGCAACTTTACCCAACAAGATATATCCGTAGGGTTAGAAATAACACCATCCATAGTATGTTTAAAAGCCCTAGAGAAACTATAAGCCTACACTTAGCAGGTATATGCCTAACAGTACGAATTTGAGACCTAAAAACTTTATCCAATAACTCAACATCCAAACAAGGCAATCTATGTTCATTATCCACACAAATATCTTCATGAACAGAAAGACATATCTCTTCATGTGGTTTTGTTATACCAAGAATGAGAAAATCCACAACTCTACCATTGAAGGGGGACAGAAGCATAACACCTTCATGTTCCTTGCAACACTTCCTCCAAGCATAGGGATGCATACACTGCGTACACAACCACATCTTAAGCCGCGAAAGAGATTCATCCCATAAAACGTAGACTACACCATTAGTTTGAATTCTGTCCCTGCATCTATCAAACCATGCACTATTAGCAAAATGTCTATCATTGATATGCTTAAAAAAAGAACCTTGAACTAAACCCCTGCCTCTTATACCATTCTTACACCCATCAAAACCATTGAAATGACATTGAAAAAAATTATTAACAGATTGGAAATCATGCACCTGAGAAATGGGGCTTAAACATTGTCCCTGGCTAGACTTGGAAACTCTAGGCATAATGTATATCAAAACAACCAAAGATCAGTAA
This sequence comes from Papaver armeniacum, assembly GCA_023531295.1. Taxonomy (NCBI): domain Eukaryota; kingdom Viridiplantae; phylum Streptophyta; class Magnoliopsida; order Ranunculales; family Papaveraceae; genus Papaver; species Papaver armeniacum. The sequence goes on along the minus strand of JAJJWW010001274.1, from coordinate 503,656 downwards.
TTAGGGCTCAAAGGATGGGAATTTAAGATTTCAAAACAGGTGAAACCTCAAAATGCCATTCATCAAACCCCTAATTAGAACAATACAGGAGATTTTTAAAAAAAAAAACCTCTGCAACACCTTGCACTGCCTCTACTTCTTTCCCCTATTGAGCAGATGATGAAGAAAATGAGTGAAAAACAATTCAAAAACAAGAAACAGAAATCTCAAAACCTGTCTTCAAACTCCTTCTACAAACAGTGAAAAACAATTCCTCCAATCCCTAATTGAAGATTACAATAAAGATATAGGAAAAACTTCTTCAAACTCCTAATTGAAAATTTTCCTTCAACCAAAGAAATCACCCTTCTCCAAACAGGGAAGCAAAAACGTTTCCACAAAAACCTTAGTTCTTCTGAGCAAATATGATGAGAAATTGAAGAAACAATCCCCAACTCACTAATTCCACTCTTCAATTTGAAGAACCCTTCCTCCAATACCTAAACTTCGAAACGATTTACAAAAAACAAACCCTACTACTGCTTCCTCGATCTCTTGCTTTTCGTGTTTCTTCTTACTCCCGATCTGGTCTTGGAATACTGATTATCCCAAAAAAGAATCACACAAAACTTCAAAACAATTAAAAATCCTAGCCCTAATTGTATCAAAAGATGTTCAATCTATAAGTATCGCCTTTAAATTCTACTTCTTAAAATCCTCTAATCAATACACCGAAATCCTAAATCACTGATATCCCAAAACCCTAATTCTCTCTCCGATTTCATACACAATTCTCACAAACCCTAACTTAATTCCAGTAAGAACACCTTAATTCCATCACCAATTTCTCTGATTTGAGCTAATAAAATCGGATCCGCACACAGAAGAAGAAGGAATCACTCTCCCGATTCTCGAGTTTCTACTTTTAAATTATTATTTTTAATTCTTTATTTATTCCATTGTGTTCAAAGTCGGCATGGTAAAATAAAGAATACCATGCCGATTTTAGACAACCAGCATAGAAACATTTGAATCCATGCCAAAGATTGTAAAAAAATTCTCAGAAAAATCATGGTTGACTACCGACCATGTGGTTAAAAAAAACAATGCCGATAGTATACGATCGACATTGTTTATGTAATGACGATTGTTGTTGATAAAGGACATCGTAAACTTTCGGCATGGTATTCAACAAATATATAGTGCCGACTGTATGCCTTCGCCATGGTATTCATCAATTATCTATGCCGACTGTTGATGGTGTTTTCAGAAAAGCAAAGAAGAAAACAAAATAATAAAAATAATTGATATTTTACACTTTTAAGTAACTTGAACTTTTTATACTTTTAAGATACTTTTAGGATAACAAGGAAAGGAAAAAAAATCATATCCCCCAAATGTGGATTCTTTAAAATCTCTCAAGCAAGGGTGGACCGAGGATCTAGCTTAGGAAATATTGTATCCCTCTCTAGCCCGATAAATTCTTCTTACGAAAAATATGTTGTTTTTTTTTTGTTTTAACCCATCTAAAAATTTAATGAGTTAATAATTTTCTTTTGTAATTCTTCTTCCAATAGAATTTAAAGATTAAATTTTGCTCAAAGTAAAAAACCTTCTTCGCCAATCTATAAATGAATAGAGTTGTAAACTAATTTTCGGTTAAATCCAAAAAAAAAAATCCCGCGTTTTGGCCGCTTTTAGCCAATCAATGACATTTCAACCATATCCAAGGAATAATCTTGGGTTCGTCCTTGCTCTCAAGGGTCAAAGTCGTTTTATATACTTATTCTCGTTCGTCGGGGCACACCGTTAATTACTCAAAGTCTTTTATCTTGTGTAGTAAGCAAGTCACTCTACTGAGACAAGCAAAGGGTTTCCACTTGGGTTGTGATGCGGGCGAGAAGGGTTGAAATAGAATCAAAATCAAAATCTCATAATTCTAACATAACTCTCTAGAAAGTCACGATTTTCATTAATCAAAGTCTTCTCCCTCAATATTAAAACATGAAACTCTTTATATAGATCCCACATTTGGCGGATACCTTCACAAATTGGGGGATACTTTTTATCCTCAACAAATTGGGGGATACTTTTTATTGCTGATAGGGTGTAGAATACATCCTATTTACTATCTATTGTTTATGCTTTCTTTGCTATTTTTCTTGTAAATTATGTATTTTACGCTTGTTTTGAGTTTTATAGCTACTTTGGAGTCGCACGGAGGAAAAGGAGAAGAAATCACCCAATTTGAGCAAAAAGGTCATTTTATAGGCAATTGATATATGGAGCCCAGTTGAGGTTAAGGGGCAGCCCAATTGGGAGGAATACTAAATGAAGTCCAGATGAGGTTAAGGGGCTGCCATCAGGTTAGCCCTTATCACAGTGACCAGACACTGAATAACCTATTTCTATAACCCTAGCTCGAGAAGATATTCTCAATCATTTCATTTCAATCATTGTTATGCATCCGAAAGAAGAGAAAAAAGAGGTTGTGTATTATTCAAATCGAACTCGGGGCAAGGAGAGAGGAGAAGGTGAAATTGATACACAGAGTGAGGAAAAAGATAGTCATGGTCTTTGTTATTCGGATCGAGCGAGAAACCTGGGGAGAGAGATGTCGAGCAGAGTGTGGGTGTTTATCCAGGTCAAGTTTGAGAGAGCGAGAATCGATGAGCGACGAGAAGAATCAAAGCTCGAGAGAAGAAATCAGGGAGTAAAGAAGAGATGAATCAGATCGAGAATGGCTCTAGTGGTTTCTACTGCTGCTAATCGAGTTTGAATTGGGTTTCGCTGTTGAAATCGAGTAGAGAAAAGGGAATCCGAGAGATGTTAGTGGTGAGTCTGCTGTTGAATTGAAGCTGGTGGTAATTTTGAGATGAATCGAGAATTGAAAATACAGAGAAGAAGTAGAGAAGATGAATCGGAAGAAATCAGAGATGAAGAGAGGACGAGTCTGCTACTTCCATAAATGGCAGTGGTGTTGTTAAAAGTGAGCTAGAGGTTCGATTCGAGTTTGTGATGAAGGAATTGAAGCTCGGGAGATGGAGTCTGTGGTCGAGCCGAGATGTTGATGATGGTGGGGATTCGAATTGAGAAACAGATGCAGGTTCAAATTGGTTTTGATTTTCATGGGTTGATGTTTGAGAGATTGAAGTCCGGATTATGAGTTGAGTCTTTCTGCTATTTTGGGTCGTGTATGAAGAAAATATGGTGCTAATGGTGGTCGCATAAGGTGCTGGTGATGAATGATCTCGGACTAGTGATAAACATAGAAGGAATTGGGGTTTCGCTTCCGGTTTACGTGAGGTAATGAATCGAAGATTGTGGAGGAAATTGATGAAGAAGCGAGATGGGTTCGAAATTCGGTATGACAAACCAAGAAATCCGAGGGGAAGAGAAGTAAGCCGATGCGGCTAAGATTGCTTTGCTATTATGAAATGAATGGGTTTGTATAAGGGTTGAACCTGTCGCTTGTCGGGGGTTGTGAGTTGAGTTGCTATTCATAAGTCACGGGGAATGAAGATAAAGGTGGTGGTGATGCTTCATTACGAGGTATGAGAGAATGGCTGCTCGATGGTGTTATGGAATGGCATGAAACTAAGGCTGCAGGATGTGGCATTGCGGGGAAGAGCTCAATAGATGAATGTATAGGTTCTTAACGGGAAGACCCAAGAAAACGGCCTGAAATCGGCACGAGAAATGCTCAACAAAACGAGTAAACTCGTTGAATTTTACCTTTCTGCCGAGTCGACCCAGTGACTCGTTGAACCTAACTCGGTAACTCGGTGAGTAAGACCGATTAGCGAGTAAGAAGCCGACTCAAAGCCGACTGAGACGCCTCCCTTGACCCGGCGCTGACTAACGATTTGATTGACGGTTGACTTGTTTGACGATTAGTCCTAACGGTGGGTGACGGAATATTCCGTCGAATATTCCACGACGGAGAAAATTCTCGGAGTAACCGTGCGGCGACTATTCTCTGGGATTAAGCCATAATACCGATTTTCGGCGAGCCAAAAAAATCCAGAATTTTCTATGGACTTCTCTCATGGGTGTGAAGACTTGGACTAGGAATTGGATGGAGAATTGGGCTCAAATTTGGAAAGAGAAGATGAAGAGTTGAGAAAAGCTTGGATTTGGAAATTGAATTGCTAAAGAAAAAGGATTCTATTCCTTGGAAGATTTGGAGAATATTGAAGCCTATAAATAGAGAAGTTTTCTACACCTCTCTACACACACAACACTTTTCTTTTCTTATTCTTTGTGTGAACTCTTTAACATGAGTAGCTAATTTTATTGATTGAGGATGAATTCCTAGTTCTTAATTTATGTTTTGAGTTTTGTTTTCAATTCTATCTTGAAGTTTTTCACATGATTATCGTTTGTTTTTACTAATAGGAATGATCTTAAAGACATTCATGATTGATTGATAGATTGTTTGGGTGGCCAACTAAATTGATTTGTCGATTTAATCTAATGCTAGTGAAAGTTAGGGGATAAGTAATCGTTTCTTGACTCTTTACATAACTAGCAAACACGAGACCTTGCGGAGGGATTCCGTGGAGCAATTGTGTGTAGAAACAACGCTAGAAAGTGAACCAAGCGAACCGAGTTTAACTACTAGTACTAAACCTAAATTCATAAATCTTAATGCATTCAGGGAATTACATCTTGTAAGCGAACCTCAGGGTGGTTCTTTTGAATAGAATTTGATAACTAAGCGGACCTGTTACTCAGTGAAATTAGGGATTTTGGGGCTAGCTAAGCGGACCTGCTATCCTACGGTTGGTGATAATCTGTGACTAATAACAAGTAGAAAAGAACATAACTTGATTCATTGTTTCGTAACGAAGAAGGATTCCTTGATCTTGTCTCTCTTATTGCTTTCAACTTTATCTTTTAATTTCTTTGTTTATTTTCTTTTGCTTTTCACACCCCCCTTTTGTGACAATTTTTACAACTAGAATCTCTTGCTCCTCGTGGGAACGAACTTGACTTCCATTATATTATTTTTAATTGAGTGGAAATATTGATTAATTTGATTGCACCTACGACACGCATCTATTGCAGTCGGTATGGTTTTACAGTGTCGATTGTTGCAATCGGCATGGTTTTACAGTGCCGACTACGGAAAAAAGTATCCCCCAATTTATGGGGTATTCCTCAAATGTGTAATCTTTATATAGATAACTCCTTACCAAACAATCAAATATTTCATAACTATTCTGAATATATTGTTACCTAAACCAAGAAGTATTTTCTAAACTTATAAGATCTTAAACAATTACTCTTAGATATTTTTAAATGTTTCAAAATAATATAAATGAAAATAAATTAGTTATATATAGTATAATTTGCTGAATAATTATAATAAATAAGAGAATAGTAAAAATATGCAAAAGAAAAAGTAATATATAAATACTCCACGGTCTCCCATTCTCAGAAAAAGTCCGTCCTCGAATTTGTTGATATAATTGCTTGTGTTTATGGATTTTTGATGGATAAAAAACCTCCAAGAAATATATTCTTGACAAAAAAAAGGACTTACAAACATCTGTGTAACAAAAAATTTAAGTTGATGTCGTCGATCCACGTGACTACATACTGCTTCAAGAGAACAAAGACCCACAAAACTGGAATATACTGAAGTCACATCATCAGGATAAATATCATAGATTGGTATAAATTCCAATCCACGGTAACTTAATGTTTTCAATCACTGAAAAAAAAAAAAAAAAAACCTTGGGATTTCAAGTTTTAATCGGATTCCTACGAATATCGCAGATTATATGCAACTTCTTGAAATTCTTCCTCCCAAATCACTAATATGAGGTTTTTGTTTTTATCAACAGTCTTCTCCTTCATTTGTTGTACATTAGGACCATGATTGTGACGGAACGGAAAACTATGCTTCGGCGCTATGCCTAGCAGGTCGAAACTCCTTGATGCGCCACTAGGAACGCAGTCTTCGGGCATTAAGACTTCGTTTCTCACCAGGAAAATGCACGTTGATTTTCCTTTCCCGGTATGTTTCATAAGCATGATGTCTTAATTACGAGAAGGTGAAAGGATATAAAAGTTAATGGTTGTCTGACTTCCGACTCTTGTCCAAGCATAAAACATATCATAAACATTGACATAGGTGATAGGTGTCTAAAACACCTAATTTTATATCTAGTATTTATGCTTTCTTTGCTATTGTCTTTGTAAATTATGTATCTTATGTTTGCTTTTAAGTGTTATTAGGTGTTTTGGAGTCATTGGAGCAAAAAGAAGTGGAACTCGCTCAAGTCCAGAATTTCTTCTCGCCATCTTGCAGAGAACGAAAAGACGAAGACATTGGCGAAAGAATGAAGTCATTCTGACTTTGTATGTGAAATTTACTAGCCAAATTGCCACTGGGTGACCCATATCCATCATCCGGGACGCCTAAATACCTGCCGTACCTGCAACCTTATCAACTTGGTCGTGAAGAAGAAAATCATTTTCTTCCCCTATTTCAGTTTGTTGCTTCTATGAGAGAGGAGGGAGCTTTTAGAAAGGAACCAGATTTCGAGATGCTGTGTTATTATGGCTGAAGAATCAAAGAAGGTTTGCTGCAGAATCTGAAATGAAGAGAAATCGAATAACTCGATTCACAGAAGGGAAGATGAGTCTGTTGTTATGTAGTTTGGATTCTTGAAGGGTTTTGGTTTGAGTTTGAACCGAGGTTTGAAGATGGTGAAGAATCAGAAAAGAAGAATTTGAGAATCACTGAGTTGGGTACTAATCAATTTCAGTATTAAGATGAATCTGAGGTTGATGGGGTTGTTCTTGTTGATTTTGGGGTTTGATTCGAATTTGAGGTTGTGAAATTAGGTTTAAAACGTGAAGGTCAAGAAGTTCTTGTTGAGAATTGGCTAGGGTTTTGATTCACTTACGAAGATATCTTGGTGATGAAACCGATGTAGTAATGAATCGATGGAATGGGTTTGTTGGTGAGCTAAGAATAATGAAGCAATGGGTTACGATAGCATGACTCGGGTGAAGAGATTCAAGGGTTTTGAGGTGGTTTTAAAGGAGGTTAGAGAATTGTTATGTTGCTTCAAAGCGATTAGTTGAAGTCGAGATTCAGGTGGAGTTTCAAGACCCTCAATCAATCAAGTAGGGTTTGTGGAAGATGTTGGTGGTGATTACAGAGAAGAAGGAACTGGAAGAAAGGGTATGAGTCAGTTCTCGATACCAGTTGGGTTAACAGATGGTGGAACTCGATTTCTGGTGATTGATGCTTATGAACTGGAATTTGGTAAGGTTCTGATAAAATGGTGGATTTGAGAAGACAAACTGCTCTTTGTGATTGCAGGTGATATTACAATGGTTGTGTTCTTTATTCTTGCGGTTGGCTAAGCAAGCGGTGAAAGCGGATAAGTGAGAATACAAGGAATTGAAGGAAATGCGGAGTTATGGAGCTACAAGCCGATACTGATTGGAATTGGGAGAATTGTGCATTGCGAGAGAAGCCATATTGCGAGAGATAGAATTGGTTGCGAGCAGTTGTTGCAGGAAATTGAGAAGATATGTGTAGTCGAAGCTATTTGGAATAGAATGGCTAAGGCTCAAGGTGTTGTGTCGATGAGGCTGTGCTGCAGATTGTGTTGCAATGGGAGTTGGCTCCGAAAAGAATGAAGCGGATGAACTTGTAATGGTTCATGACTGAGATGGAGTCGCAACTGCAGTGTTGGTGCTATTGTGCGGGTCAATTGAAAACGAATTGCAATGAAGTAAAAGGGTATGAGCGAGAGATGCGGGACATGGTGATCGAATTTATAAAAGAACAAATTCTTGTACGCAAGTTGTGATTGATTGAATGTATGAATGCATGTTGAGTTTGCAAGTGACAGAGGCGGCCTCGAGATTGCAGGAAACTGGATGTAGCTCAAATTGAAGATATTTGTTTGCTGCTTCAAGAAGATGATGAGGTAATGTGTGATGTTGCAAGACTCAGTGATGCTATGAAATGTTGCAGGCTAGGCTTAGGAGTTGCTGGTGCCGAGCTGACAGTATGGGTTATGATGCAGTTGCAATTCAGGTGGTTTGTAGCTTATTTGCTTATGGGTTGTTGATACTTGTCTATAGCACGAATTGAAGAGTGATGGCAATCTGAACAGTGTGTGACATAAGAAATGGTTGGATGGTCAGCTGGTGAATTGCAGGTGCAAGTGATGGAGGTGTTTCTACTGTTGATAGTCGGAGATGCAGAGACAGTGCGAAAACTGAGCAGAATTGGTGTGGCGATGGTACTAGTTCCAGTTGCCATTTTGGAAACAGAGAAAATGGAATCATAAAGTTTCACTGAATCGTGAATGGGGTATGAGTTGGATGCAAGAGTCGACAGCCGGATATATGATCTACGGGTCACGCTTTTGGGTACGTTTCCGCAAGAAATAAGAAATTGAGTTGGATGATTCTAGTGAATGTTTGAACTTCAGAGCAGTAGATTTGAGCTGCTGGGAGTATGCACTTTCCGGTGACAGTTTACGACAACTCAGGTGACAGGATTCCGACGATAGTGGCCGGATTCCGGTAATGACGTCAGCAATCCGGCGACCCAGTTTTGGACCCATAATTTCTAGAAGAGATGTTTTAACTCATGGGCTTGGTGGACCAATTGGAGACGGGTTTTGAGAAGACTTGACCTACTTTTGGAAAGAGTATCCTTTTGGAAATGGAGAAGCATATAAATAGAAAAGTCTTTCTCTAAACCTGGATATCTCCATTAGGGAGGCTCCTACTTGTTTTCTAGGGTTTCACATGATAGTTTTCTTCTTTGCTTTCTATGATGATTTCCAAAAACACAAGTAACTAAGTTTTTATTATTGGTTAAAGATGTAGTTGGATTTTGCAACCAAGTTATTGATTTTATGAATTAGTTTTCTCTCAATATCATCGTTTGATTTCTACTGCGTATAATAATTGCATGATTGACGTATTGCAATTTGATTGAATGTTTGTTTAGTTAAGTCTAGAATTGATTGAACTTACATCCATATCTATAGCTAATTTAGGGTTCATCATCGAGCGATAACCTTGAATACGAGTAGCATGATATGATTACGGTTTGTAGTGATACATCCTTGTAATCATATGTAGAAATTGACCTTTGTCCGAATTGTCATGCGCAATGTATGATAATTGCATTGATTAGCCTATTTCTGAAACTTAATGCTCCTAGTAATTGAACTTAATTAACGCAAGGCGTTAGGTTATTCTTTAGGTAGAATTCACATACGCAACTCTAATGTGTGTGTTGATGAACTTAGGAAATTTATGGAGTATTCTTGCAATAAGGTATTCTAGGGCTTTTGATGATAGCGAGATTAAATACGAATTCTAATCATACATTCAAAACTTGTTTGCTAATGAAGATGAAACCTTTATCCAATATTTTCTCATCTTTGATTTGCGTGCTTTATTGTTTTGTTTGCTTTTATTCTAATTTTAGATTATCAAAATCTGAAAACCCCCTTGTTACTTTTAGGAAACCAAAATATATTGACAACCCAAGTCCTCTCTGTGAGAACGATCATTTCTTACCCTTGCTTCATTATATATTTTGAGTAGTAAGAAAGTGAAATTATTTTTGACGCCTACGGCAAATGATCAAAGTTTGGTGCCGCTTGTCGGGAGGCAACGAGGTTGTTATTTGTTTTTGGTTTCTTATTTTTGTTTTTTTTTGTTTTTCTGGTTCTTAACATAGTTTTGAGAACTCTTGTTTCAGGTACATATTATGGACGAAGCATATTGGAACAATCAATACGGCTTTCAACCTTACCAACATGACAACTATCACCCTTACGGGGAGTACAATCAAAATTAATCCTTTGGTTATGGTCAATGCTCTATGTACCCTTTTAGTTGTTCTCATATATTCCAACCTTCTTACGGTGGGTATGTAAGTGAGCAACCACAAAGAGGGGATGATACTTGTGCTCCTATTAATATTTCTTCTAGTTTGGTAGATGAAATGCAAAAATTTATGGTCAGCATGGAGTCAGTTTGTAGACAACCAAGTATGGAGCCAGTTTCATCGACCGAATGTGCTCATAGTATGTTTGGCCCAATTTCTGATCGTAGTTATGATCATTCACCCATTCAAAGGGAAGAAAATGGCCCAACAATACTGAAGTAAGTGATTCTACTTTTGCCTTGTCGAACGAGCTTTACAACCAAATGGAACACTATATTCAGAATTTGGATGGATCACTCCAAGAGCTTCAAAGAGGTGTTTCCGACGTAAGAAAGGGCATTGATCAATACAAAGAAGAAAGGTGTACAGCGGAATCTTTTTGGGATCAAGATGAAGATGAAAAGGAATATGTTGACACTTGTGTAGATTACTCAAGCATTGATCTTAATAATGATCAAGAGCCTATTCAAAGGGTGGAGCTTGAGGATGATGCATTTTTGAGTGTTTTAAAAAAGTTCCTTATAGTGAAATTTGGAGCCGCAAAAGAGTATGTGCCTTACAACAAAGAGGAGTGTGTTGAGAATGTGACCGTTATGACCAATATTGTGGAAGACCCAATTGAGCTTGCATATGATTGTAATGATGATGTTAATGTCGAGACTTTAGTTGAGGCAAAGACGAATTAATAATGCTTGCAAGGTTTGATAGAGGACCACGATATACAAGAGGTAAGTAATACACTTGAATTTTCTAAGGATAAAGAGGATTCCATAATACAAGGTTTCTCTAATCCTTTACCTATTAATCCTTCTCCTTTACCTCATATTGGCTTGAATATATGTGCTTCGAGAATATTGTTGAATGACTTTATTTCTCGATATCCGCCATTAGAAACATTTGATTCTCATACTATGCAAGTTTGCACAGAAGAAACCATAGAAGTTCCTGAATTTTATTATCTTTATACACTTCCAAGTGGGGACAAGAATAAGTGTGGGGGAATCTTTTATTGGGCTATAGCTTCACTTTTGCTTTATTGTACTAATGTTTGTGTGAAGTTACTATTTGCATACCAGGTTACATGGGAGGATCCCCAACTTTTCAGATTGTTGGTATATGGGGAATGAATCTTACAAGGATATAGTCGGGCTGACGACTTTAAACCAAGCGCTGCATGGGAGGCAACCCAAAGGATGAGTATTTGTTGTCTTGTTTTTAGTTTTTTCTTGTCTTGTATTTATTTTTTCTAATTTCTTGTCGCATATCATGTAGTATTTCCCACCTTGACTTTCTTTGGACGATTCAATTTACATTGAGGACAAATTAAAGTTTAAGTGTGGGGGAGTGGTTAAGCCTTTGCATTGTAAATTTTTCAAAATTTTCAACTTTTGTGTAAAATAGTGAATAAAAAACTCCAACTTGTGGTTAGTTTAGAGTCACATAGTATACATGTCGCTAATATTACATCGAGATTCTCATAAGAGTGACTGAACTTAGAGATGACAGAGAACATGATCGGGTTTCTTAATTGTATGAGAGTTAAAGTTGGATTTAACCATGCCAGTGGCAAATGAGGTGCAGACTGAATTCGGTATTAGAGTTGTGGTCTTCTATAGTGGAGACTACCCATGTTACATAATGTGAGGCACCGACCTTCAATTCTTTGTACCTGTCTAAATAAGTGCTTTTAGAGTGTGTGTCACTGTACATTAATTCCGGGTAGAATGGTGAGCTACCCAACCTCCCACTAATAGAAGCACTACTTTGATCTCTTGAGTGCTATTTTTTCAATCATGATGGTGACATCGAATTGCTAACTTACATACCACTTGTAATCTTGTTCGCATTAGCACCTTCCACCTTATCTCTCTCTACACCAACAGGTCCATAGAAACACCATCATCATCAACAAGAGGAGCATCACAAATTCGAAGGAAAGTTGAAGACGTTCAAGGTTTACAAGCAACGATACAGAAATGAGCAGATTTCAGATTCAAGTAAAGCAACAAGACAATGAGTAGAATTTTTACAAGTTGAAGACTATTGTACAAGAGTGAAGATTAGCAAGGATGAGAGTTCGAGAAGTTTATGATATCAAGACATACAAGTTGTGAAGAGAAGCAGTAAAGTACTTACACCATGGCCATTTGTACTTATTTTATTTTTATTTTCAGTTTGTGTTTATTTCTCTTGTCTCATTAAAAAAAAAATGAAAAAAAAGGAGAAAAAAAAAGGAGAAAAAAAAAGAGACAAGAGAAAATTTTGTTAGGTGCATTATTAATTTTATTATTTTGTTTTGTTTTGTTTTCATTTTGTATTTGTTTTATTTTTCTTGTCTCCTCTAAAAAAAATAAAAAAAAAAAAGAGACAAGAAAAATGTGTTGTATCATATTTTGGTTTGTTTTTAGTATGTTCTTTCAATAAATCCAATGGAAAGAAGGAATATCAATAATGAAGTTTCAAGCAACAAGGAATTAGAGGGAAAAAATCACATTGTCAAGATTCTACGAAGTTCAAAATTTCATCATCAAGAGTTAAAGACCGAAGACGAAGATGAAGACAAGGATTGAAGACCGAAGACGTTTCTATGATGTTGTGAGAGTGGTGCTAACTGCACGCTGAACGGATAACGAGGTAAGTAAGCATATTCTCACTTTCGTTAAGTGGTTGATTTCCTTTCTTAGAGATCGTCAGAAAAATGGGTTTTCAAAATTATAAAAGATGTGGGTTTTCAAAACAATTCGGAGGGTTTGCCTTCCTACCATTCAACGTGTCACAGGATTCTCTCTTCATTCCTACCTGGACACATATGTGACCCATAAAAAAGTTGTTTATTATTGAGAACAACTTTATAAAACCCTTTCTTGTGAGGCAGAGTCGAGACTTTCGATCACTCCGAACCCGAATTTCTTTCGATAAGGGATGGTTATTTCTCTCTCAACTTTTAAGGATGAAATTGTGTTCATTTATGTGTCTAACTTCTTATGACTAGTGTGCAGAATCTCTATGTCTTCTTAGCGCGTTGGATGCTATCATTACGGAGAACTAGTAAGTTGGAAAAATAGGTTTTGTGGGTGTATCTCTAGTAAACCCTCACGAGACTAAAACTCGTCCACTAGGGACACTTAGGGGTTTAAAGGCTTGTCATACGTGCTAAGTGTGACCGTAGCCTCGACGACACGGAGTTGTATGTATATTTTAGAATTTATTTTGTTTGATTTGCTTGAGGACTAGCAAAGTCTAAGTGTGGGGGAATTTGATAGGTATCTAAAACACCTAATTTTATATCTAGTATTTATGCTTTCTTTGCTATTGTCTTTGTAAATTATGTATCTTATGTTTTCTTTTGAGTGTTATTAGGTGTTTTGGAGTCATTGGATCAAAAAGAAGTGGAACTCGCTCAAGTCCGGGATTTCTTCTCGTCATCTTGCGAGAAAGCGAAAAGAAGCGAAACCATTGGCGAAATAATGAAGTCATTCGACTTTGTATGTGAAAGTTACTAGCCAAATTGCCCTTTGGGTGACCCATATCCATCATCAGGGTGCCTAAATACCTGCCGTAGTACACTGCAACCTTATCAACTTGGCCGTGAAGTAGAAAAATCATTTTTTTCCCAATTTCGATTTGTTGCTTCTATGAGAGAAGAGGAGCTTTTAGAAAGGAACCCAGATTTCGAGATCTTTGTGTTGATGTGGTGGAGAATCAAAGAAGGTTTCTTTGAGAATGCGAAATGAAGAGAAATAGAATAACTCGATTCACAAAAGGGGAAGATGAGTCTCTGTTGTTATGTAGCTGGATTACTGAAGGGGTTTTATTTGAGTTTGAACCGAGGTTTGAAGATGGTGAAGAATCAGAGAAGAAGAATTTGAGAATCAGTGAGTTGGGCATTAATCAATTTCAGTATTAAGATGAATCTGAGGTTGATGTGGTTGTTCTTGTTGATTTTAGGGTTTGATTCGAATTTGAGGTTGTGAAATTAGGTTTCTGAAGCAGCAAGGTCAAGAAGTTGCTGTTGAGAATTGGCTAGGGTTTTGATTCACTTACAGAAGATACTGGTGATGAAATTGATGTAGTAATAAATATGATGGAATGGGTTTGTTGGTGAGCTGAGAATAATGAAGCAATGGGTTCTGATAGCATGACTCAAGTGAAGAGATTCAAGGGTCTTGAGGTGATTTTAAAGGAGGCTAGAGAATTGTTCTGTTGCTTTTGGCGATTAGTTGCAGTCGAGATTCAGGTGCAGTTTCAAGACGCTCAATCAATCAAGTAGGGTTTGTGGAAGATGTTGGTGGTGATTACAGAGAATAATGAACTAGAAGAAAGGGTATGAGTCAGTTCTCGATACCAGTTGGGTTAACAGATGGTGGAACTCGATTTCTGGTGATTGATTCTTATGAAATGGAATCTGGTAGGGTTACGATAAAATGGTGGATTTGAGAAGACAGAACTGCTGCTGGTAATTGCAGTGATATTACAATGGTTGTATTCTTTATTCTTGTAGTTGGCTAAGAAAGGAGTGAAGCGGATAAGTGAGAATACAAGGAATTGAAGGAAATGCGGAGTTATGGAGCTGCAATAAATCTGATTGGAATTGGTAGAATTGTGCATTGCGAGAGAATCCATATTGCGAGAGATAGAATTGGTTGCGAGCAGGTGTTGCGGAAATGGAGAAGATATGTGTAGTCGAAACGCATGAATAGAATGGCTAAGGCTCTGTTGGTGTTGTGTCGATGAGGTGTGCTCTGATTGTGTTGCAATGGGAGTTGGCTCACGAAAAGGATGAAGCGGATGAACTCGTAATGGTTCATGACCCCTGAGATGGAGTCATAACTGATCTTGAGTTTGAAGCTGAGTCTTTGGTCTTGTTGTGCGAGTCAATTAAAACTGGAATTGCAATGAAGTAAAAGGGTATGAAATGGTCGGACATGGTAATCGAATTGATAGAAGAACAAATTGCATCGCGGTTGTGATTGATTGAATGTATGAATGGATGTTGAGTTTGCAAGTAACGAAGCGGCCTCGAGATTGCAGGAAACTGGATGTATCCCAAATTGCAGATGTTTGTTTGCTGCTTCAAGAAGATGATGATGTAATGTATGATGTTGTAAGACTCGGTGATGCTTTATGAAATGTTGCGAGGCTAGGCTTAGGAGTTCTTGATCTGCCAAGTGACAGTATAGGTTATGATCGATTTGCAATTAAGGTGGTTTGTATCTTATTTGCTTATGGGTTGTTGATACTTATCATGTACGAATTGAAGAGTGATGGAAATCTGAACAGTGTGTGAGAAGAAATGGTTGGATGGTCAGGGTAAATTGCGGGTGCAAGTGATGGAGGTGTTTCTACTGTTGATAGTCGGAGATGCGAGAGGCAGTCGCAAAACAAGCAAAATTGGTGCGGCGATGGTACTAGTTCCGGTTGCCAGATTTTGGAACAAAGTGGGAATCATAAAGTTTCACCGAATCGTGAATGGGGTATGAGTTGGACGCAAGAGTCGGCAGTAGGATATATGAGCTAGGGGTCACGCTTTTGGGTACGCGTTTCCAAGAAATAAGGAATTGAGTTGGATGATTCTAGTGAATGTTTGAACTTCAGAGTAGTAGATTTGAGCTGCTGGGAGTATGCACTTTCCGGTGAAAGTTTACGACAACTCAGGTGACCGGATTCCGACGATATTGACCGGATTCCGGTAATGACGTCAGCAATCCAGCGACCCGGTTTTGGACCCATAATTTCCAGAAGAGATGTTTTAACTCATGGGCTTGGTGGACCAATTGGAGACGGTTTTTGAGAAGACTTGACCTACTTTTGGAAAGAGTATCCTTTTGGAATTGGAGAAGCATATAAATAAAAAAGTCTTTCTCTAAACCTGGATATCTCTATTAGGGAGGCTCCTACTTGTTTTCTAGGGTTTCACATGATAGTTTTCTTCTTTGCTTTCTATGATGATTTCCAAAAACACAAGTAACTAAGTTTTTATTATTGGTTAAAGATGTAGTTGGATTTTGCAACCAAGTTATTGATTTTATGAATTAGTTTTCTCTCAATATTATCGTTTGATTTCTACTGCGTATAATAATTGCATGATTGACGTATTACAATTTGATTGAATGTTTGTTTAGTTAAGTCTAGAATTGATTGAACTTGCATCCATATCTATAGATAATTTAGGGTTCATCATCAAGCGATAACCTTGAATACGAGTAGCATGATATGATTACGGTTTGTAGTGATACATCCTTGTAATCATATATAGAAACTGACCTTTGTCCGAATTATCATGCGCAATGTATGATAATTGCATTGATTAGCCTATTTCTGAAACTTAATGCTCCTAGGAATTGAACTTAATTAGCGCAAGGCGTTAGGTTATTCTTTAGGTAGAATTCACATACGCAGCTCTAATGTGTGTGTTGATGAACTTAGGAAATGTACGGATTATTCTTGCAATAAGGTATTCTAGGGCTTTTGATGATAGCGAGATTAAATACGAATTCTAATCATACATTCAAAACTTGTTTGCTAATGAAGATGAAACCTTTATCAATATTTTCTCATCCTTGATTTGCGTACTTTATTGTTTTGTTTGCTTTTATTCTACTTTTTTTTTATAAAAATCTGAAAACTCCCTTTGTTACTTTTAGGAAACCAAAATATATTGACAACCCAAGTCCTCTCTGTGGGAACGATCCTTTCTTACCCTTGCTTCATTATATATTTTGAGTAGTAAGAAAGTGAAATTATTTTTGACGCCTACGACAGCGATCAATAGGTCATTAGAGGCATGTTTCCAGCTTCCTTTATTCGACATTGTTGAAGGCATGCACTAATATTGCTCGTGCAAAGGTGAATAAGTCAGGCTCATGTTGTACTTGTACCGCATCATCCTTATGATGCATGTAGCTTATGAAAGCTCCTCTAACTTCCATACCAATTTAGCTTCCTTCTTGAAAATGTCCAATTCACAATCGATGCTTTCTAAATCGAATTGAATTGATATGAAGTATGAGCATCCAAGGATTAGACTGCAACTACCTCATAAAGTATGGGAACAATCATCTCTTGCATCATATTGTCGAGCCAGATAATGTGAGTTACCATGTCGCAATCACCTTTCAATTAGATGATATGTGCGTCAAAGTGTTAGACAACTAATGTTGCAACTCATTGCGGCTACCTACGTACCCTTCTCCGTACCTTGAAGGGATCAAACACGGATCGTAGTTCATCAACTTCCGGATAGAAACTAAAGCCAACTCATGTTGGAAAGACCAAAGCCAAGCAAAGCCGAGTACATATATGCCAAAGAGCCTTTATCAAACAATGCACAAGATTGTGCATCATTTGAGATGTTTAGTTCGCAAGTATGCCATCTAGCTCGAGCCATGCGGAACTATCGCAACTTTCACCTTTCCTTCGTTTTGCATTATTCGATACGTTCTTGGTTTAGCAATACAAAAACGATGATACTTACACATCATGATACTTATGGTCGGTCATTGACATGCCGAAATTCGCACGTCAAGTTCCCACTCGGACAAATCGAAGCATAATTTTTACTAGAAAGAGTGGAGTGGAGTCTTCATAAATATGTGAAAATCACGTGAGTATCTGTATGCAGTGGAAGAAGTTGTCCGGAAACAAATCTCATTCCCGTGAATCAAATCAAATCAAATCAAAAAGTGTGTTTATGGAGTGAGAGAGACACATACGGACTGGCCGTCTACGTCTAGAATAATAGATATAACACCGAGATAGATACATTCGTACACATCGTGTCACAGCAGTTTTGTATCTTTTTGGAGGGTAGTTTCGGTAACTATCTTGGTTGTTGTTCAAGTCAAACATACTACATTCTTAACACTTTTATACAAACTTGAAGTGAAGGCGGGAATTATGTGTCACAGCAGAACATACTACATTCTTAACACTTTTATACAAACTTGAAGTGAAGGTGGGAATTATGACGACCAACAGTGCCTCCGAGATAAAATTTCGTAATGCTTTTGAAAATTCAAATTTTGGTAGTTGCGGGAAAATTGCATCTACCAAATATAGATAAGGTATAAAAAAAAACCTAAAAATCCCAAAATAAATTTGTGGCTGCCGGGATTCGAGCCCAGGTCTCCACGGCCACAACGTGGAATTCTCACCACTAAACTACAGCCACAATGTTGTGATGCAAATTAATAAAGCATAATTAATCACTAGCTAAGCTCTCAAGAAGGTATAAAACATGAGTTCTACAGAGTCCGGGTATGGAACTTTCTTCCGGCAGAATCATACAACTGTGGATCTTGAATTAAATTTCTTAAAGCTGGTGTGGGTTCTTTTTGTAGGTTTGATAATTACTAAACTTACCCATAATAAGCATAAAGCTATGATATCAGTTGAAACTGTTTAGGTTTAGGGTAGAATCTACTTAAGTTTAAGAGAAGAAGGGAAGAGATACGAGAAGACAAGTTTCACAGAACTTTGATAATAACTTAACTTGTTTTTCTATTACATAGAAGACGTGAATACATTGGACATATATATACAAACTTTAGCTTGAACTACAGGCTAACATATTTCCTAAAATACAAGGAATTCCAAAATAAAGAAACTCTAACTTTGGTCACGTTATTTGTGTACGTGACATAGTGTTAACACCCTCCCGCCAAGCATAACGGGTTATCTGAACCGTGAGCTTGGACGTAAAAGAAAACCTATCCCTGGATAATGGTTTTGTGAATATATCCATAATCGATCTTTAGAAATAAACCTTACATCAAGAAGTTTTGAAGCAACTTTGATCACGAACAAAATGATAGTCAATCTCAATGTGCTTTGTTCTTGCATGAAATATAGGATTGACAGTGAGATAAGTTGCACCAAGATTGTCACACCATAGAACAGGAGGTGTTTGAGTGGAAACACTAAGTTCTAAAAGAAGCGATTGTATCCACATAATTTCAGCAGTAGCAATTGCAAGTCCCCTATATTACCCGGTACTAGAAGAACGAGATATCTTGTTTCCGCCACGAGCACTCCAAGAAATAATATTACCACCCAAGTAAATACAATAACCACTAGTAGAAACGACGATCTTCAAGAGAACCAGCCAATCAATCGGTATATGCAAATGAACGATAATCTGTAAAGAAGGAGATGGCCGAAGAAGTATACCAAATGTCGACGTATTTTTAAGATAAGGGAGTATACGCTTTACCAGACCCCAGTGAAAAACATTTGGTGCATGCATAAATTGACATACTTTATTAACAAAGATCCTTAAATCGGGACGAGTAAATGTCAAATATTGTAAGGCTCAACAATACTACGATATTCAGGTAGCATCAGATAAAAAGGTACTACGATCAGAAGAGATGTCACCAGAAGTACTTAGTGGTGTTTTAATAGGTTTAACACCATCCATTTTTGCCCGAATAAGAAGATCATGATCATACCGTTGTTGAGAGACAAACAATCCTGAGGAAGTACGAATAGCTTCAATTCCAAGAAAATAAGACAATCTGTCAAGGTCTTTAATTGCAAATTCTTGTTGAAGACGATCAAGTGGATTTAATACCCGCAGAGTTGGAACACCTTAAAAATAATATCATCCACATACACCATGAGATAAATAGTGCCATACAAACCATTGTAGATAAATAAAGATGAGTCACATTTGGAAGTGACAAACCCAATTTTATTAAAAAAGTACTAAGTCGATGGTACCATGCACGAGGAGCTTGTTTGAGTCCGTATAGAGAACGGTGTAACTTGCAAACATGTGTAGGAAAACGAGAATCCACATATCCTGGTGGCTGTTTCATATATACCTCTTCTTGAAGTTCTCCATGTAAGAAAGCATTTTGTACATCAATTTGATGAATAGGCATATTGGAAGACAAAGCCAATGTAAGAATAATACGTATAGTACACGGTTTAACAACCGGACTAAACGTCTCAGAGTAATCAATCCCTTCTTGTTGATTGTAACCTTTTGCAACCAAGCGAGATTTGCGACGTGCAATTGTACCATCAGGATTACGTTTGATACGAAATACCCATTTACATCCAATAACATTCATAGAAGGATCATGTGGAACTAATGACCACGTATCATTGCGAATCAATGCATTAATCTCGTCATCGGATGATATACGCCATTGTGGATCTTTATGAGCCTGGGAAATACAAGTAGGCTCAAGAATTGAATCACATACCAGAGCATATTTTGAATTTGGTTTAAAAATGCCATCTCTAGCTCTAGTCACCATTGGGTGTGTGGTGAGAATAGGTGCTGTCGCAGGCTCTTGGAAGTCCATGGTAGGAGCTGAAGTAGACACTGTAGTTGAAGCTGGTGTTGTCGCTGAAGGAGACGTGGTTGGTACTGAAGTAGACGTGGAGACAGAAGTAGACGATGTAGTTGAAGCTGGTGCTATCGCTGAAGGAGACGATGTAGTTGAAAGGTGATCTTTGTCCGCTGCAGTCTTTGTCATCGCCCATGGTCAGTCGATGTGACGAGTCTTGTCAATTGTAGCATTTCAGAAGCAGGTGTTGTCGGCTGTGCATCAACATTAGTGTTTCAAGATGGCTGTGCTGACTGACCATTATCAATTGACACAACGAAACTGGACGTTACGTCCAGAACGTTGGAACGCAGTAGATATCCAGGTAGTAAAGATAAATTCGGGGAGAGAAAATGGTACATGTGAAGAGGTCGATGCTTGAGAAATGATGATGCGGACGCAAAGGGGAAAGTGGTCTCATCAAAAACAACATGACGACTAACATATATCTGTCCTGTAGGAATGTGAAGGCATTTGTAACCTTTTTGAGATGGACTATATCCAATAAAAACACAAGGATAGGAAAGAGGTTCCATTTTATGAGACCTATATGGTCGCAGGTGAAGATAACACAAACAACCAAACACACGAAGAAGAGTGTAATCTGGTGAGACACCAAAAAGAGCTTCATACGGAGAAGAATTATTGATAGAAGTAGAAGGAACACGGTTCATTAAATAACAAGCAGTATAAAAGGAATCATACCAATATGATGATGTTACAGAACCCATGTTTAGAATCATAAGACCAGTTTCACGAATATGACGATGACGGCGTTCTACTAAACCATTTTGTTCAGAAGTATGTGGACATGAAAATCTATGAAAAATACCAAGTTGCTGAAGGTGCGGAGTAAGTTTGCGATACTCAAGTGCATTATGAAATTGAAAAATCTTAATTTTCCGATTAAAAAGATTTTCCACATGCTTTTGAAACAAAAAGAATATAGAGAAGACATCAGATTTTTGAGACATAGGAAACATCCAAGTAAAACGACTAAACGCATCAATAAATATGATATAATATTTGTATCCTTCATTAGATAAAACATGAGAAGGTCCCCATACATCGGAGACAATTAAATCTAATGGATTCAATAAATAGTTTTACTAGAGTTGAAAGGTAACTTATGACTCCTATGTTCATGACAAGATGAACAAAACTTAAGAGTTTGACTAGAAACCGGAAGGGAAAACTGAGAGACGACTTTACGAACTGTACGCATCATTGGATGTCCCAATCTAGAGTGCCAATCTTATAAGGTAGCACGTTCTCCTATGCAAGCTTTAGGTGATTTAAACGAACCGATAAGTTGATAGAGACCACCCCCCTCCTCCTACGCGAAGAAGAACCTTCCCGTACATCGATCCTTCACAAGAAAAAAATTTGGATGAAACTCGAATAAGACATTATTGTCAGTAGTAAAACGAGATACTGACAAGAGATTATGAGATATTTGAGGTGTATATAGAAAATTACGAAGTTGCAACTTACGATTGGGACTTCCCAAAACAGAAGAACCAACATTAGAAATTGAAATAGAAGATCCATTACCCATCTGAATTTGATCAGGACCAGTATACTCGGTTGAAAACTGAAGACAAGAAAGATCATTGGTTATATGATCTGTAGCACCACTGTCAGGAGTCCATGAAGGAGTTGGCAATAAACCAGTTTGAGCACTATAGGCACGAGGTGCGGAAGCCGGTGGTTGACGTCGAGGAGGGCGAAAGCTGCAATCAAAGCGGTTCCAGCAGATGGAGCTTCATGATTTTCACAACCACAAAGTTGGCAGGCTAGTTTTGAACGACCAGCAGCATACGAAGATGTACTAGGTGCAGCAGCTCGTTGGGGTTGAGAACGATTAGTAGAGAAGCGAGACATACCAGGTGCAGCAGCATACGAAGATGTACTTGTTGCAGATGGATTGGTTGGTGCAGAGAATCGGGACGTGCTTGCAGTAGAGGAGCGCAACTGTGCAGCAGTAGCAACATTGGCAACAAGATGCGAACTCAGTGCCTTAGCATGATGTTCAATTCGCAGTTCGAAAGTAAGAAGAAACGTAAGAAAGTCTTCCACAGTAAGGGAACCCATTGTAGTGGTTAAAGACGTGACAATTGCATCATATGAACTGTCCAGGCCAGCAAGTAGACAGTGTCGAAATTCCTTGTCGGTGACTGTGGTATTGGCAGCAGCGAGATTATCCACCAAATCTCGAGCATAATTGATATACTCTCTCATGGTTTTTGATCCTTTCTTTAGAGCACGTAGCTCGCAGTGAAGATGGTGAATTTGAGAATCAGATTTAAAGGCATATTGAGCTTCAAGAGAATCCCAGATTGCTTTGGAAGTTGTAAGACGATGGACATGACGAAAAACAGCAGGTGTAAGAGATGAAAATAACCAACTTACCAGGATTTTATCCTGTTTTGTCCATGAAAGAAAAGTCGGTGAAGGAGCAGCACCATCAATAGGAGATGCTGGGCAGAGTTTTGTACCATTAACGTGACCATCAAGTTCGTAACCCTGAAGATATGGCAAAAATTGAGCACGCCACAATGAATAGTTACTTTCATCAAGTTTAACTGTGATGATATGGTGAGGTTGAGAGAATTGAACGGAAGCCATAACTGAAGACTGTGAAGAGGCAGTTGAAGACATTAGAACACCGTTGGTAGAAGAAACTGTAGAAGGTTTGGTAGACATGAATTTGGAGGACCTAACCCTAGCTGATACCAAGTTGAAACTGTTTAGATTTAGGGTAGAAGCTACTTAAGTTTAAGAGAAGAAGGGAAGAGATACGAGAAGACAAGTTTCACAGAACTTTGATAATAACTTCTTAACTGTTTTCGTACATAGAAGACGTGAATACATTGGACATATATATATATATATATATATATATACAAACTTTAGCTTGAACTACATGCTAACATATTTCCTAAAATACAAGGAATTCCAAAATAAAGAAACTCTAACTTTGGTCACGTTATTTGTGTACGTGACATGGTGTTAACAATATCTCTGTCTCAGATTAAATCTTGTTTCTTTTGTTGCTGAGCTAATTGGGATTAAACGTGCATATGCCAATCATCCATAACCGGGAACGGGGATAAACGGATTAGGTTGGTCTTAGCATACTTAACTCCCATGATGTGAATTCTGTCAACATATATGTGGTGCTCTGCGAAAACCCCAAACTCCAGGTAGTTAATATTAATCAGTTTCTGGCTGGATTCCCACTTTCAGCCCATGTCCTCTTTTTGTAATGCTAGTTCACTTTGATAACTTGATTGGAAAACTTATTATTTTAGACTAAAGAACTTATGTTTCATTGCTGGTTTTTTTTGGTCGGTTCTTAATTATGTTTCATTGTAGCCGTGAAAAAATGTTTATAGACATGGCAACTATCTGAGATACGTGTCACATACACATAAATGACGTGTCATCTCTCTCAGGTGCCACAGGGCTTTGGGATCGCTATAACTATCTGGAAAAGCTAATAAGAAATTCAATGAAGACTCTTGCCATTGCAGACTACTACAACTACACGATAATCAGTCTAATTGGTGAGTTCCGACCACTTCGGCGGTTAAGTAACATGCCTTGTTACGAAAACGTTGGGTCTTGCGAGGTAAGCTGATATATATGGAAGTACCGAGAATTGTGTGTCAAGAAAAGTTTGTGGTGCTATATAAACTCTGTAATACCAAAAAATTAAGGGTACATTATTTATATGACCCTACTTTTATAACCCAACAAATATATCCTTTCCCAAAATAAATATATCCCTACTAATTTTAGGAATTAAAATCCAAAATTATTAGATTACTGAAATACCCTCCCTATGTATTTCACTTAATACTAGATCGGACACATTAATTCTTCATTTTCAGTTTCTCTGGTTCTGGTCTTCTCTCACTCACTCTCGAAATCAACCTGCACCTGGAATTGATTACTAGCCGTTATCTTCTCGAAGATCAACTGAAAAGTGGGTATTAATCAACTATCCGTTGCAGAGAATTGATTACTAGCCGTTATCTTCTCTCTCTGATAATCAACAGACCACGATCTACAAAAAAGAAACTGAAAATAAACCGTATAATCAATCGAAATCAAAAAGAAAGCGAACGATTTCACTTTCCTTTGCAGAGAAACTGAAAATAAACCATATAAATTAGGTTTCATCAGAAAACCTAACCGATTTCACTTTCCTTTGATCATCAACGTTTCATCATCAAAAACCTAATTGAACGATTTGAAGATTACAAAATTGAACAGGTAAAACCTAATTTTTGATGTTAGATTTAATTGATGCATGTATGTTTTGGTCTTGATTTTGTTAATGTAATGATTTTGAATGTTTTTCTTCTAATATTTTCTTCAAATTGTTGTTAGGTTGAATATACTAGTTATGTTGATTTTGAATGTTTTGCTCAGATGCAGAAAAATGTGAGAAGTTGAAAAAAATTATTTTTCTAGGTTGAATATGCTAGTGATATTGTATGCAAATTTGTTCAACTGGTAAATTTATTCAACTGGTAAATTTATTCAACTGAAAAATGTGATTCTAGAGATTTGGTTGGTTTAGATATTTTTGTTCAATTTAGGGGATCAACAGAAGTAGTTGATCCAAATAAAAATTGGATCAACAGTAGGAGTTGATCCAATTTAGGGGATAAACAATAGCAGTTGATCCAAATAAAAATAGGATAAACAATACAAGTTGATCCATTGTATGAAAATTGTGTTCTCTTTGTTAATGGGTGAAAATGTGTTTCTGAAGGATTTTTAAATATTTTTGTATCAACACCAGTAGTTGATCCAATTTAGGGGATAAACAACATCAGTTTATCCAAATAAAAATAGGATAAACAATAAAAGTTGATCCATTGTATGCAAAGTTGTTCAACTGTTATGTGTTTCTGAAGGAATTTTAGATATCTTTGCAAATGAAAGGGATCAACAGTAGAAGATGATCCAATGTAGGGGATAAACAACAACAGTTGATCCAAATAAAAAATGATAAAACAAGAGTAGTTGATCCATAAAAAAGTTTTTTTGATGGTTATGTACTTTTCTACTATGAAAATATGAATGATAGCTATATTAAGTGTTGAACTCAGGTTTAGAAGACATAATGCATAGGAGATCACCAAGGATAAAGAAGAAGCAAGATGAAAAGGGCACGCAAGAGATTGAGAAAGCTACATAACCAAAAAGAAATGCAAAGAACAAGAAGATAATTGAAGAAGAGGCAACAAGAAAGAGGAAGAACAAGAGTGCAAATGAAGAAACACAAAGAAAGGTGAAACACAAGAAAATAGTTCAGGAAGAACCAGAAAAGTCGGAATCAGAATCCGAAGAAGAAGGACAAGAAGAATCAGATGATGATGAAGAAGCTAAAAATGGCAAACCAATGAAAGTCATCAAAGGAAATGCAAAGAACAAGAAAGAGACAACAAGAAAGAGGAAGATAGCATTTGGGAATAAAGAAGCACAACAAAAGTTAAAGGTGAAACTCAGGAAAAATCTGAATCAGAATCCGAAGAAGAAGCGCAAGGAGAATCAGATGAAGATGACAAAGAGTCGGAAGAAGAGGAAAAACAAGCAAAAAAGAGCAAACCGAAGAAAGTCCTCAAAGGTAAAAACATACATTGTGATATTTGTGATGGTATTCTTACTACGTTACTTAAAACAAAATGAAAATGACTGAGTTTCATGTATGCAGGCAAAGGCAAAGAAAGAAATCAAACTCAAGAAGAACAACAACAAAAAGTCAAACAAAAGAAGAAAGTTGAGGAAGAACCATAACAATCAGAATCCGAAGAAGAAGGGCAAGAAGAATCAGATGAAGATGATCGAGAATCGGAAGAAGAGAAACAAATTGTAATATATGAATAAAAAGCAGAAAAGGGCAAACCGAAGAAAGTCGTCAAAGGTAAAAACATAGATTGTAATATTTGTGCTGGTATATATAACTATATTGTTTGAAATATTGAAAACAAAATGAAAATGATTGAGCTTCACGTATGCAGTCGGGTTAAGGGCGAAAGCAAAACCACAACAAAAGGAGAAAAACAAGAAGGTAGTTGAGGAAGAATCGGAAGAATCAGAATCGGAGTCCGATGAAGAGGAGCAAGAAGAATCGGATGAAGATGAAGCTGAAAAAGAAGAAGTAGCAAAAGAGGGAAACACAGAGCCAGAGCGCAAAGGTAAAAACATTGACTCTTTAATGAAATATTATGTGTAAGCAATCATAGTTTTGGATCAACTTTGATCACTGATCCAAAAATATTTGTAAGCAATCATAGTTTTGGACCAACAGTCACAGTTGATCCAACAAATATGTGTAAACAACCACAGTTGATCCAACATCACATTATGTGTAAAATATCACATTTGATCCAATAAGAGGTAGTTAAAGCATGAACCGTGATTACACATATTTATACGTCGCACCTCACTCGGGGGCTACGCCCCCTCGTGAAAATATATTATGGGTAGAATGCAAGAAAACAAAAGATTATTGTCAAAAATGAAAAGGAAAATGATTTGAGTTTCATGTATGCAGCTAAGTCGAGAGCAAAGGAACAGAGAATCAAAGGAGGTCTACAACCACTGGCTGAAATGGGGAATTTTCTATGCAAAATGTTCGAAGTGGAAGATGCAAATAACAAGAAGAAACCGAAACTTGCAAAAGCACTGAAGGAATCTTCATATTGGGAATTAATCAGCCCATTTTATGTAACAGACATGAGTATGAGTGGTAAATGGATGAACAAGATTAATCTTGCAATGCATTTGTTGATGAGTGCATTTGATAAAAAAATCAGAAAGTTCAAATTTGGAGAAAACGAATAGTGCTCTCTGGAAGCAAGAGATTTCGCTTTGATATTCAAGCTGAGACGACTGATAGAGATTGAAGAATTGAAGCATCAACTGCAACCGAAGAAAGGACTAGACTACAGCGAATTATTAAATAAAAAGTTCAGACCAGAAAAACCAAAAGATTGTCCAGAACCAATATTGAAGGCTGAGGTTGTATACAAACTGAAAAATGCAGCAGAAGATGAGTTTGATCCGGAGCATTTTGTAAGACTTTTCGGTATGTGGTTATGCACGGTTTTCTTATTCCCAAATGCTGGTATGACATCCTTCCCAAAGAAATGGTTGCCTCATATCTTACTGATGGACAAAGTGTCATGGCCGGATCATGTTGTGGAATGTTTGATTTCGAACCTGCAAACAAGAAGAATAACCAATTAGCTATCTGGTGGCTGCACAACTCTCCTAGTGGTAAGAAAACGTTAATTTTGTAAAACTAAAATGTTTATTGTTGTAGAGAGTGAAATGCATACTATTGGATAAAACTAACATTGTTGTTTATATTATGCGAGTGTTGGTTCTGCGAACATACCGATAAGTACATCGACAAAAGGGAGGTATTTCAAAATTCAACTCCAAGATTCCTACGATGGAACCAGCATGCATTGTGCAAGCAGCTTGGAAGTGACTTTGGCAACAAATTGAATAAGAAGGCTATTGATATGACTTGGTTCGACAAGACGGTAATTTTTTTTACTATATTTATCTTACTATTACAAATGTACCATTTTTTTAGTGAATGGGGTCAACGGCCAATGTTGATCCAGTTTTAGTGTCAGTTTTTTGTGGATCAACAGTGGAAGTTGATCCATGTGAATGGGATCAACAGCCAATGTTGATCCAGGTTTAGTGTGTACACTATTTTCAGCTCCTCCAATTCTAAGTTTTTTGTGGATCAACAAAGAAGTTGATCCATGTGAATGGGATAAACGACCAATGTTGATCCACTTTTACTATCGATTCTTTGTGGATAAACAATGGAAGTTGATCCATGTAAATGGGATCAACAACAAATGTTGATCCAATTATACTAGCTACACTATTTTGATTTGTGTTGATCATGCTTCGCAGCTTCATCAAGACTTTGTTGATCCAAAGGTCTCACGAGGAGAACTATTTAATTGACCTATCGACACCTCACAAGAGAGCCTGGAAAAAGAGAGGACAAGGATAAAGGAGCTAGAGGAAGAAAACATCTTTCTTGACCGTGACAAGCATGAGATTCATTACATGGACAAGGCTGAAATTAAAAAGTTTGTCCAGAGCACGTTATTCTTGAGAGAGTTGTATGAGAGGAACAAGGGCAAACTAGAGTTGCAAGCTGGAGAACAGGAGCGACTTGCTGACATTGACAAGAACATAGAGAAATGGCAGGGAGAGGAAATAATTTATCAGGAAACACTGAATAGGAATAAACCAGCGTATACAGGGAAGGAATTTGAAGGTTTGGAATTTGAAGAATTGTTCACGCAGAAGCAACAACAAGGAGAATCATCCGGGCAAGGAAATCGGATGAAATGAACTCAGCGAATGATCAACCAACAGATGGGAATGAAACCCGGAGAGTAAACATGGAAGTCGAAGATTCAAATGGTCAGAACAATGAAGACACTCAAGAAATGAACGATTCCTTGGGAACTCAGAGTACTTTGGTAACTCAAGATACCTTGGACACTCAAGAGAAGAGTTGGCGGAATGGATTTGAAACTAGAATGAAGTTGTCGGAGGAAGAACCGAAAAGTGACAAATCTTTGGAGAATTTGAAGGAAGGCTTTTATGCAGGAAGAAAACTAAGGCAAGCTGATGATTTAGAGCTCAATGCTGTTGTTGAAAACAATGCAGAGCTTGATTCGCTGGTTGAAAAAATTGCAAAAACTGCTGGAATAGTAGAAGAGAAAGATGACATACCAATGCAAGAGAAGAGCCCGTCCGTTGAGAAGAAGAATGATGACATACAAATGGAAATGGTTGTGCTTGACACTCCTCCACTTTCAGCAATAAAACCAGATTTAATCAGGTATGTGCATCCAGAAGCATGCCGAGTTTCGGTGCAATAATGGAGGAGGTACATAGCATAACACAAGAAACAAAAGAAACATAAGAGGTTGAAGAGCAAAGTGAAGAGGATGACAATACATTAGGAGAGCCGAAATACGCGCGAGGGTTGAAGAAATTGTTTAATTTGGAAATGAGTTGAGGAGCAAACTAAAGAGGAAACCGAATCGAGAGGAAAATACGATGATTCAAAAGCATCGAAAAAAGCAGGTCAGATTCTCTTGTTAAACGGGTGAAGAAGAGAAAAGGCCAAAGAGAAGCCGTATAAACTTCAAGTCGAAGTCAAACACCTCTCTGCTAAGCGTAGAAGGAGAAAAAGGAAAGGTGGAAAAGGAAAAAGAAGCAAGAGGAGAAGGAAATACAAATAATTGACCTCGACAACTGCCGATAAATCAAATTGACAACACACTGCGGAAG
The DNA here is from genome assembly GCA_023531295.1 of Papaver armeniacum. NCBI lineage: Eukaryota > Viridiplantae > Streptophyta > Magnoliopsida > Ranunculales > Papaveraceae > Papaver > Papaver armeniacum. Next base: position 474,034 of record JAJJWW010001274.1, on the reverse strand, counting down.
CCAAAAACCGTTGAAGCCAAAAAAACTAAAATTGTGGAAGAAAATCAATGACAAAAAAAGAAGTCATCGAGCCATTCTTTTGAGAATGCAACTGAATGGTATGTAATAACATATTCAAAGTCAAACACCACAATTAACATAGTTTTTTTTGGGTTATGCTAGCTCTTTTTAATCACGTATTCATTTGTTGCTTATTTTGCGCAATGACAAAGCTTACGATTTTATTTCTTCAATCAAGATTTAGAAGTAGTTATCATTGGGAAGTACATATAGTGTGTAATTGAATAATCAAAACATTCACGCCCGAGATTGTTGATTACTACACCAACATCTTTGAAATCAAAGATGGATTCACGGATAAACCAGATTACAAGAACCACGTCATTCTCTCAATAAATGATTATGTAAGTAACCGATAAATCTTGGTTTGTTTTGTATGTCAACAACAATTGTTGATCCAAATAAGTTGGATCAACAACAATTATTGATCCAAATAAGTTAGTCTGATTATGAATGAATGTTACTGGTATGTATAGCTTGAGGAGTTTAATTGCAAATACGATATGTTGTTCATTTTATGTTGTTCTCTCAAATACGATATCACAGCTTGCATTTTTTTTTGTTAACAAATGTAGCTTTTGCTTATACTTTTGTAGATGATCCATAATATTGCAAACTAATATATTTGAAAAAAATATTGATACAAATGATATTGGGGATCGCATTAGCTACGAAAAAATGGAAAAGGTAGATAGATGTGGGATTAGGAAGGGCGAGAACAGTTACACAGGGAATGTTGAAGACACATACCTCATTGTACCAATGTGCTTGACCTGACAAGGACGGTGTTGGATACCATTGGGTGGTGCTAGCGTTGGTAAAAGGAAAATGGATAGTGTACAACTCGCAAGGCGAAACGCGACTTACAATTGGCAATATATGGTGATGATAGTACCGCTGACTCAATGGCTGAATGAAATGGGCCACAAAGATCCGCAGACAGTAGTGATATACTGGACAAGCTTTTCACATTGCACAATACCAAAGACAAGACGGATGCGATCGTGCATTGCACACTTGCATGTACATGAAGAATTTGGTGAAGCGTGAAACCTGTGAACACCTAATCGAAATCGCTAACTTAGATGAGAAGTTGAACAAGAAGCGAGTGAAGATTGCAAAAAAAATCTTGTCGGAATTGGGTTCATGGAAGAAACCGAACAACTTCCGATTCACTGCGACTCTATTCAAGAAAAATCCAATTGCAAGACTCGCCTTGAACCGGTAGTTGAACCAAAGAATTGAACCATTAGAGTGAGTTGATCTCATAGTCTGCATTCATGGTCTAAGAAAATCTAACTGTAGTTTTAAACATACTTATCTTAGTAAGTAAATCTTAATGATGTAGGTCTGATTATGAATGAATTATTATGAATGAATTATCATGAATTATTATGAATGTTTTAAATTTATATAAGTCTGATTATGAATGAATGTTACATGAATGTATAGCTTGAGGAGTTTGCTAGTAAATACAGATAGAAACATGCAATTTTTTCGTTTGTTTTGTGTGTAAAGAACCAATGTTGATCCAACTTAGTTGGATCAACAACCATTGTTGATCCAGTTAAGTTGGATAAACAACCACTGTTGATCCAAATAAGTTGGTCTGATTATGAATGAATGTTACATGTATGTATAGCTTGGGGAGTTTACTAGAAAATACAAATAGGACCATGCAAATTTTCTGTTTGTTTTGTGTGTCAACAGTCATTTTTGATCCAAATAAGTTGGAACCAAGGAACAATGTTTCCACACTATAGTGTAAACAACCATTGTTGATCCATTTTAGTTGGATCAACAATGGAAGTTGATACCATTTGTATAAGTATGTTTTATGTAAAATCAATAAAGTCAGAACTCGAAAACCGACATATACTTGAGAAACAAAAAGAATAAACTTCATAACAACAAACTAAGAGTGTATATCATTTAAAAAAATAATAATTGCAAACCAGAAAAGCATAAAAAAAAAGAAAAGAAAAAATGACCAACTAGCAAGAAACCTAAAACAAGTTGTTCGAATATGAATAAAACCAAAAACTTTAACAACATCCTCTTCAAGAACTTGATCATCCCGGAATGAGACTCCTTGCGAAACGTTGGTGCACGAGGAGCCAAAGGAGCTCTGCGACAACCGACCCGGTTGTGAAAGGTGAGCATCCCACATTGGCCACATTTCCTCTTCTTGCGCACCTTTTCACGACTACCCCTATACCTAACACCTTTAGGCCTTCCGGCTTGCTCTCGACCACCATTGGGAGGCAAAACATACCCCTTTTTATTAATTCCGGAGGCTTCTCAGTCCTGGAATAGGATATATGGGTCGAAATACAACCTTCTATAGTAGTCGAAGTATAGTAAGGGCTAATGTATTTGTATGGTTCATCATTTCCAATCTGCAACATGGCTTTCATTGCATGAGTGCAAGGAAAGCTATGTTTTTGCCACCATTTGCAGCTGCAGGTCCTGGAATCCAAGTCAACCGTATGCTTTCCTGTTGGACAAATGATCTCAAATACTTTCTGACTTGATCTCCAAAACTTATATGAACGGCAATGATCGTTTATCCTCTTGTTAAACCTTGCTTGCATACGAGGAGTAAGCCTTGTAGTCCACTTGTTAGACTCCAATAACCTCTTGTAATTCTGCTCCATTACCTTAGCACGAATACCATCGAGAAGCTCAATTGCTGGAAGCGGCTTATCATGATTAATAACATTGTTAAAACTCTCAGCAATATTTGATGTGTTCTCACCCCACCTTTCTCCTAGAAATGCATGAGTAGCCCAATTCTCGAGTGGAATCTTCATCATCCAAGAAACCATGAATCCAACTTTAGATTACTCATACTCTTCGTAGCGAAATAAAAATTTTTCCTTTGTTAATGCGGTGTAGCACTCTTGAATAACTTGATTGCAGCTTGTCCTCTCTTGCCCTTTGGAACCTAATATTTCCTTTCATAGGGTACAAACAGTAGGGAATGGAATAGGCACATGCTTCAAAAGGCCGATTCCACGATCTGATATGATGGTCAGTGGACGATCTTCACGAATAATACCCTTCAAATTGATTAAGAACCATTCCCAACTCTCACAATTTTCACAAGGAACAATTCCAAATGCAACTGGACAGATTTCTACAAAAACCAAAAAACAAAAACAAAAATAAGTGACCAGTAATTAGTGTCAACAAACAAAGTTGATCCATTTCAGTTGGATCAAAAGTCACAGTTGATCCATTTCAGTTGGATCAACAATGGAAGTTGATCCATTTCGATTGGATCAACAAGATAAATTGATTCAAAACAAAATATAGTTTTTGGATCAAAAGTCACAGTTGATCCATTTCAGTTGGATCAACAGTAAGTTGATTCAAAACAAAATATAGTTTTTGGATAAATAATCACAGTTGGTCTAATAAATCTGTTGTAAGCTACATTTATCAACAAAATAGTAAAAGGTTAAAAGTCATACGTTGGTTACCAGTTTTGCCGCAAGCAACCATAAGACCACCCTTGAACTTCCCAGTGAGAAAGGTACAATCGATAAATAGCATCGACGGCGGTAATTGTTAAAACCAGGTTATGGAAGCTTCAAAAGCAACAAAAAACCTTTTGAACTGATGCGTCACACTATCATACTCAAAATTCACAACACTTCCAGGATTGTGCTTTGTTCAGTTGCATCTTTATACCAAACTAAGTCCGAATAGGACTTGACGTCATCACCCCAAATAAATGTCTTGGTGAATTGTAAACCGTGATATGCCCGACTATACGTGAGGTCAACTCCATATTCCATTCGAGTAAATCTATAACATCGCAGTTAGCCTTCTTCTTCTTGATGCTCGTAAATCATCTGACAATATATTCTTCATAAACGATTTTCTCATCCTAACTTTTGATGGATCCGAAGAAGCTAAACTACATGAATGCTCTGCAATATATCTCTTGCATTTAAATACACCATTTGAATTGGCGAGGAGAGAGGCGTGAAACCTCCAGCGACAATTTTCCTTCTCTTTGAACTTGCACTCCACAGTGTAGCGTAAAAAGTCACTCTTAATTAATTTGTATTTGCAACCACTACACATTTCATACTTTGTAACAGAGTCCTTAACTTCCTCAATACCACCTTCAAACAACTGCCCTACTCCAGTTAAGATGTTGACCCAAACATCAGACTTCTTCGGGACCTTTTTGATCAAACATGCATCATCAGTGAAGTCTTCCACAACATCTACCTCATCGCTTGAAATACAACTTGATGATGATGATGAATCAGGAGCAGGAGCAGAAGAAGATGATGAAGAAATAGAATCAACACAAGTCCTTAACTGGATTTCAAACTTCACCAAGTCAATCCCTTGTGAGCTGCAGTAGTGAATGAAAAACCTCAAATCCAAATCGTGATTGATGACATTTGAAATCCCTTCTACAGTGTAACCAAAGAGAATGAGGTCTTCAGAAACATAAGGCCACTTTTGTTTCACCACACTTATCATCTCCTTGACAGTAGTTGATGCTGAAACGGGATGCGAGACGGTCTGATTGCAAAATTTGAACTCTGCAACTACCATCTTTGGCTCCAACAACCATAACATATAGTGGTGTTCGAAAATTTGGATCAACAGTCACACTTGATCCAATAAAATATGAGTAAACAAATCCACAGTTGATCCAATAAATGCTGTGTAAACAATCATAGTTTTGGATCAACAATCACGATTGATCCAATAAATATGTGTAAATAGTCACGATTGATCCAATAAATCTATGTAAACAATCATAGTTTTGGATCAACATGACGATTGATCCAATAAATGCGTAGTAAAATATCACATTTGATCCAATAAGAGGTAGTTAAAGCATGAATTTCAATGCAAACCAAAAAGAAAGCGTTATAAAGTACCCTAAGCTACATATAGTATTACGTCAGACCTCACTCTGGGCTCGCCCCTCGTGAAAGTTATATTCAATGTAGAATGTGAGAAACCTAAAATAAAAGCTACATTATCAAAAAAAAAATGAATGCAAATACATTACTCGCAATCTACCAAAGAAAGAAAAACACAAAATAAAAAATATTGTGTTCAGAATTTGGATCAACAACAACAGTTGATACAAATAATCTAAAAATCATTCCAATTTTTTGTATCAACAATCAAAGTTGATCCAAAAAGAATGTCTAAATTTCATCACAAACAAAAACATAATTGATATCAGTAGTTCATCAAATTCAACATTCAACATTATCATATGTTCTATATTCATCAAAAGAAAAACACAAACTGTTTTTTGATTGATGAGCGATCTAAAAAACATAAAAAAACAATTCAAAAATTTGAAAAAGTACTGCTTAACTAATGAATCACGATCTCGAGATCAAATTATATCAAGATCAACCAATTAATGTAACAGAATAATTACGAAATCAAGCTTCCCACAAAAATCACGATCTCTACAACAACAAAAATAAAAAAACAAAAACTGAAATCAAATGTTGAACATAAAATAGATGAACCGAACATGCAATCATCAAAAACAACTCTATGAATCTTCAAAAAAGCATAAACATTACCAATTTTTTTTTTTCAGATTAACAAATCTAGCCGATTCGTTGATTAATAAGAATTGAAAACGCCGCTAAAATCAACGATTAATTGAGTAAGACGATGACGATGACGATGAAGGATTTGAAGAAGAATTCAAGTTGAAGAAGAAGCATAAAAATTGCAATTGATTTTTTTTTTTTAACGATTTCAGCTCTCTGCAGATGAAATCAATTTCTCTCTCTCTCTCTATCAGTTTTTAATTACGTTTAATAACTGAAATTTGATTTAGATACTTGAATATATAGTGGGGGTATATTTGGAAGTCCATAAATTATTGATGGCCCCTGATAGGCTTATAGATAAAGAGGGACATAATTATTATGTGATAAGGATATTTGTATAGCCCATCAAAAGTAGGGACAATAATTCAATTACCACAAAAATTAAGGTCTGTTTAGTCATAAGTTCCGTACCCTCGATGCTATTACAGACGGGTTGCTATGACATTCACGAAGCAGCATTCAGATGAATCTCACAGAAAAGCAGTGAAGTCGTCAGCCCATCAGGTAAAGCTGGTACTGCATCTTGTAAAATTATACAGTAGTTAAATTCAAAACTGAGTCAGTTTTGTTGGCAATTCTTCGGAGGTTTTTTACTCCATATTGTGCTCTCCGGTGAGTCCCAGGTGTTCACTCCATCAATCCAAAACAAAGGATTCAGAGAACTATGAGTACACAAGGCGGAAACTGGCAAGGGTCATGTAATGGTGTGGCCTTCTAATGATCTGCCAAAAGCACGTGCGAAGGAGAAGAATTTAGTCCCACATCTCTCAAAAATGCAAACTACACTTGATATTTAGATCTCAAGATTGGGAAATGAACGTTGAGCTCGGTTGCGCGAGTTTGTAACCCAAGTGAGGACAATAAGGTGGTTGAACACCAACCGGGTAAAACCCGGTAGGTGCTGGTTTGCACATTATGTTGACTCGCCCGCTCCAAGTTGTGAGTTGGTTGCATTGTCCTGGCGTAGGCTTGGTCTGAGCGGTCACTATAGCGGAGGGCACCGCGTCAGGCTGGTTTCACAGAGCAACGAACACCTCCCGCTCTTGACAGTGGAAGGACCACGAGTCGATGTGCCCCAGTTCCAACTCAGCCTGGTGAGCCGAGTCAGTTGAACAACCACTTTTTTGGTGCTTGGTGGTGGTGGAGTAACATTAAACACTTATACCTTTCTTTTCCATATTCATCTCAGTATCCTTCCCCTTCCCAAAGGAAGATGAGTTTGTTTAGTTAGTGATGATTTCTTCGGATTTTTATGTTTTTACTGGCTGTTTTTCTGTAGCACTACCTGTTTTCGTCCATACAGTATAAGTCGCTCATTTTAAGGGCCATCATGCACACCAATAAGACCCCATTTCAGTCTCAGCTGCATCCTACCGTAGCATACTAGCATCACAACTGGCACCTGACATTGCAACCTTTATAAGTTGATTTCGCTTTGTGAATTCATATCAGCGGTTTTGACAAGACGATTGCAGGCTCCATTACCTGATGGAGTTTACCAAAACTTTTGCAATGGTATTGCTGGTACTGGAAATTTTAATGGCCCTGATTTTGAAACTCCTTGTACATTTTGGCACAAAAGCAAAAGTACAGTAAAAATTTAGCAATTGGCCTGTAACTTTCAACCAAGGATTAATCAGTCAATTCTTTAAGCAGGTTCCAAGTTTCTAACTAGCATGGGACGCAGGCATTAATGAAGTACAATAACATAAAGATCGCACTAGAACACCTTCAATCCTTCAAAGCATGACTGGCTCACCAAATCTCAAGAATTAACATTACTTAAAACAGTACACTGATCAAAACAGATTTCCATAAACCAGGATCTTCAAAGTGATACTGCCACCGGAATGTGACTCAACAAATCTCAAGAATTAACATTTACCCATGATGAAAGAAAAATAAATGACAAGTGATAATTTACTTTAACAAACAAACAGTTACTTATTTACCTCGACAACGTTGGGTTCAAGTTTTAAAAACATTGCTTCAGGTAGGAAACTATCTGCTAATAAACTGATATTTGATAATAGTTAAAAATTCTGAAAAAAGGTGCCCTGCATAATTGTCTCCGCAGTTGTCCACCCTAGAGAAGCTGAAGCAAGCTAAACTATGAAAGTTGGATCTTTGCCAACAAAAGTGCTTCGGTTGACTGCCAGTTCGATTCCCATATAATCAAAAGCCTACCACGGTCCACGGCAACCTATTCTATGGTATGACACGAATAAGCAAAAACAAGATTTAGGAGCGTGAAAACTGAATGACACAACCTGGTGAAGCCCACGAAGACGTTCGTAACTGCATCAAAATCTTCTTATTCAAAGCCTCCTTAGCTTTAAGATTTTTCTTCTTCTTGCATGGATCCATGTGATTTTCTTCTAGAGTATATGAAACTCCCAAAATAACCGTTTGAAGAACTCTTGCATGCTTCAGAACAAATTTAACTATCTCCAGCTCCTTTGGGTTCCCATTGAACTGCCGGATTTCGAATGACTTGAGGCATTCCAAACAAAGAGGTACTTTGTGAAATTTCATACTGTTCTCTTTGGCTTTGCCACTAAATTCAACCTACAACCAGGTTTTTAGTTCAGGTAAATATGACGAGAATAAACAAGGCAAGAAGTAGGTAATGATGTAAATTGTGCAACTTCTTTTCTTATCTTAGTTAAATAGCAACTGCAATGACAAACAGATTTGAGAAGTGTAACATACCTCATTGATGATCAGTGATTTCAAATTTGGAGAGAAATCTAGAAAGTCGAGTAATGTTTTCATTTGCACGTAATGAATATCATACACTTCCAAATGGATCAAATTATCAAAGGTAGGGAAACCTGTAGACAGAGCCTGCGCGAGCTTGAGAACCTGATAACAAAGTATACAACAACAACAAAAAAGACTAAAGTGAGTTTGCATTCAAGGTACATAACATTTCAAAAGAAATGACCTAGTCACCTAAGATTCAAAGAAAACAGCACTAAAAGCAAGCGTACCTCAAAGTAAATCCCTGATATTTTCAAGACCTTTACATTGCAGAGCTTCATTATAAAATTAGATAATGGAATAAATCTGGTCTTTATTGTTGGAAAATTGGGTTAAAACAAGAGGATGAATAAAGAAAAACAGAAACAAAACAATGGTGTACCCCTGACTTCAAGGCTACAATAATTCGACCTTTCTCAATTAACTTGGCGAGTACAACAGGTCTCTCGAATTATGCCTTCAGGATTCAATGAAGCCCTAACACCGTAATCGAATTCAAGGATTGTACTTCCTTGACCCGACCAAGGATGTTCCATGAGTGTGCAAGTGTGCATGGTTTTTGGCTTTGTAACTACCGTATAAATAGTGCAAGAGGCATTTGAAATCAGTAGGAGAGAGTTTGTAGATTTAGTCTTATGTTTTGAGAGAATAAGGTATCACCAAGAAGGTGATGGCCTGTTTTGGTCCATGTGATGGCCAAGTTTTGTAATCTTCCTTTGGTGCAGTAAAAATGGGTTTGTTGCAGCATATCTTTATGTTCGTATATTGTTGATTTGTGTGAGAATTTCAATTGGAATTGATGCATGGCAAACCTCTTATGCTTATGGTGGCATGAAGAGTTAGAGAGAAAGAAGAAAAAACTTCCGTTGCGTAAAGCCTTATGAATGAAGAAAAATGCATACTTTGATGCAAGTGTGCAAAGGATGAGTACTTGTGGGTGAAGTTGATTCAACTGAACCACAAGTATTACCCGACCATATCCATGAAAATTTTAGGCGATTAAATGGGCATGTGAAAACTAGTATTGTAGGTTTGTAGACATCCAACCTATAAGAGTGGTAAATCCTTGTGCTTAGGATTTTGGTCTATTTGTTGGAAGTATCGAGTGCTACCGTGAAGATCAATGTCGGTGTGAGAGAAAACTTTTAGAGGGCGATTTTGGTGTTCTAGTGTTTAGAGTTTGGAGCTTTGCCCTTGTAAAGACCCTCAAGCTCGTCAACGCTATTAGACCGGTCAAGTGTCGAATTAGCCGATAATAACTCGATTAGTCTAGCACGAACGTTAATTAATAGAAATTAATCTAACAATGATCTAGATACGAAACTAGTATCAGTGAATAGGTCTCGAAAAGTTACGCGGAATGGACTACTCGAACGTGTCAATCGGATATCAGACGAAGAAGATATCATAGGTTTTATTTGAAAGGAAAAATAGTCTTTTGCAGCTTAGCCGCCTTGGTTGCCCGTATCAATTTTTGGGTGCCTTTCGTATTTTCGGTCGGCCTTATCTCCATATCGTGAAGATAACTCTCATATTTTCTCCGTTCTTCCTCTTTCTTCTTCTTCTCCTCTCCTTCATCTGTTTCTACTTCTGCCGAATTCCAGTGAGATTTGTGTGAGAAATTATCAAGATAGGTAGAGTAAGATTGAAGAATAGATGTTAGAAAAGATGGCATGGTCGTTAATTATGGAGCGGAACAATTAGAATTTGAATCACAGGGGATTGAAGAGATTAGGGTTTATAGAGTTGTTTGATGTTCCAAAGATTAAGAAGATGATATTTAGAGCTACTGTTGGATGAGTAAGCATGGGTGGACGTTTAATTGAGGTTTCGAAGTTGATTCAGTGAAGGATTGGTGAATTATAATTTGTAATAATTTCTGAAGAGATTAGGAAGAAGAAATTGAAGGATGGGTTTTGAAGATTACGAGGTGAATAAGAAGTTAATGATGTTAATTTGAAGATTCGGTTACAGAGAAGATCGATTTAGAGGTTTGTAAAATTAGGGTTTCTATGAGGGTTGCTTAGAAGTTCAAGTTAAATGGATAATTTGAATTTGATGATGAAACTAGGGTTCGATTGTTCTTATGAGAAGGTGATGAGGCTGTTATGAATGTCGATTTGAGCATTGAAGGTAATTCGGATGAAGTGGTAAGTTGATTTTAGGTTCCATAACTATTATCTTGAATTTGTGTATATTTGAGTTTGAAACTGAATTTCATTGGATGGGTCTGTTTTAAATGGATGTGATGATGACTGTGTATGGTTCTGGTGAGTTTTCTTTATGAAGTTGATGTTTGTCAAATTAAGGATTTTAGTAAAATAAAGACTTAAAGATCCTGAGGTTGTAGGATAGATGATGAAGAGGAGTTAGCTGATGGTTTGTGGAGTTAGTGAAATGGTTGAGATTGGTTATGAATGAATTTCAAGTGGTGTATTGTCTGGAATGCTTCTGAAGTTAACGAATACTAGATGGTTGAGGGTGCTGTTTTGGGTATAGTTGGTGGTATCTCTAATGAGTTTGAAAAGATGAATTGGTTGTATCTACTGGGAATTGAATGTGCAGATGAAGATGAATGTATAGGATTATGCAGTGGTGATTCTGAAGTTGTAGGTGTTGTTGAAATGAGAATTATATGAGGAGTATAAACTGTAATGTGTTGGTAGTGGTTGTATAAGTTACAATATATGGAAGTAGTGATTGAGTTAATAAGAATGATGAATCTGTAGTGTTGAAAGACTATGTGGTTATTGGTCTGGTGGTAGTTTCAGTGAGAGAATGGAATCAATAACATGTATGGAATTACAGTTCATAGGGTTGGTGATGTGGTCTTTGTATCTTAGGTTGCAAGTGAACCTTGTCGGGGATGTTATGACTGGAACGAAGGTTATGAACTGCCTGAGTGAGAAAGGTGCTGCTGTTGAGATTCAAGTTGAGTGAGTAGTTTTGTCAGTTGGTGATTGTGCTGATAGGATGTATAGGCTGAGTTGGTTGTATTGCTGTCATAGAAAAGGGTTTAGTGAAAGCTGCACTTGCAGGTAATCTTAGTTGAGTGTTGTATTTGATTTATGAAGTTTGTTTAAGATAATTATATTGTTATTGGTTATAGTTAAGAGTTTTGGTGTTGCACAATGCTTGTGCATTAGTGTGCTTTGTCCTGAGCAATGGCTCTGGCCTGTGCAAGAGTTTTGGCTTGGTGCCATTCAGCCTAGTCAGACTGACATACCTTAGCTGACTCATAATCTGCCTGAGTTAACTCAGTGACTGGACCTGACCAAACCTGACTCAGTGAGACTTGACTGAGTTGAATCCTTTGACCAAGTCTGACCATTGACCCTGGATATTGACCTGACCTTGGACGTTGACTGTTAGTTGACATGTGACCATCAGTTTGACCGTTAGTTGACTCAGATAGAATGGACCTTAGTTTATTGGGCTGGTTAGTGGACTTGGGCTTAGGACTAGTTTTCCTATAATTGATGAATTGGACCTTTATGGTCTGAGTTAGCCTTTGGCTTTAATGCAGAACTAGAAATCAGAAACAGTAAACTAGGGGATTGAACAAGGATAAACGATTAGAACTCTAGGCTGAAACAATAAGAACGTAGATATTGAGTTTTAGGTTAAACCTAACTCTCTGAAATAATCAATAGATTATAAAAAGTAGTAAAAGTATATAAAAATCTGCCTTCTTTGGACTGACTATGACCTATTTATACTAGAAAGAAAATACTAGAAAGAAACCTAAATAAGGAAAAACTAAAGACTAGGACATTAACGCCCTTTCTTAAGAGACAAACTAGCAAAAGTATCCTAAAATAAACAAACTCTAAAGAGACATATTATGCCCCCTGCATCAACCACCTGAGTTGAAAATAAGCTCGTCTCTCCCACGAGAACGTTGCCTTAACTTCACATATATCTGTGGGTAGCGTCGTTTCGGCTCCTCTTGATAATCCGGTACTTTTCTTATTTGTCTTTCCAAGCCACTTCACTAGGAATTGTCGATATGGATTTCCACGTCGGGACCTAGTTTCCTTCACATCAGTATTTCTTGAATCACATCGTGTGGTTCATCACCAAACTCCCGCCTTTGATTTCTTTGATCACTTGGTATATCACCAACAACATCTCTATCGAACCCATAGAAGTCATACAAATCGAAACATTGAAAATGGGACCGATCTGCAAGTCATCAGGTAACTCAAGAATATAAGCATTGGAACCATCTTCTTAACTATCTTATAAGGTCCCATCTTCCTTGATGCTAACTTATGATATCTCCTTTAGGAACCTTTCCTTCCGCAAAACACCATAACCATTTCACCTTCTTGAAACTCCTTATTCTTGCGATTAGCATTGGCTGCATTCATGTAATACTCATTGCTCTTGTTAATAGTTGCTCGCACATCTTGGTGTATACTCTTTATATGGTCGGCATAAGCCTCACCGTCGCTCTGATTTGGGTATCTAATGGAAGAGGTACCGGATCAACAACGTCTTTGCGGATGAAAACCATATGCTACCTCAAAAGGTGTTCTCTTGGTCGTACGACTTAGGAGTTGTTATATGCAAACTCGCACGAGACAAAATCCGATCCCAACTCTTGATATGATCTCCCACTAAGCTTCTAAGTAAATTTCCCAAACTCCATTCACTACTTGATCATCCATCGTTTGAGGGTGGGCGGTTGTAGAATAACATAAGTCGGTTCCTAACTTCTTCCATAGAGTCCTCCAAAAGTGTCCCAGAAACTTGACATCACGATCGAGACACAATAGAAGAAGGGACTCGTGTAAACGTACCACCTCGTTAAAGAAAAGAGACGCAATATTATTGGAAGCATCACTTGATCTTAGAACAAGGAATGAAGTGAGCCATCTTAGAAAATCTATCCACCACAACGAAAATAGAATCGTGTTGTCTTCTTTGTTTTTGGCAATCCTAGCACGAAATCCATCTTGATGTGTACCCAAGGAGAGTGTGGAACGGCAATGGAGTATACGGTCAGGTGTTTTGGGACTTGTCCTTTGCAAATTGACATATTCGACACCTCTTGATCAATCTCTCAACATCCTTGTCCATTGAAGGCCAATAATAACGGCTCTTTCTGACATTTAGGGTCTTGTCTCGGCCCCGATGTCCCGCTAATCCTCCACCATGAAGCTCTCGGATAATACTCTCCCTTAAGGAGCCAACGAGAATGCATAATCGATTACCACACGAAAAAGATAACCATCATGAAGAACATATTGCATATCTGCGTTGTTGGCGATGTACTTACTTGTTGTATCACTTTGAACCAAAGTAGGGGTCGGACATATTGATCTTTAATCACCTCAAACCGACTACGAGCTTGCATTGTTGTCACCAGCACATGTCGACGACTAAGAGCATCAGCTACCTTGTTCATTGTTCCAGACTTATGCTTTAGGGAGAAAGTAAACTCTTCAAGATAGTCAATCCACTTTGCATGTCTAGGCTTCAATTTCTTTTGAGATTGTAAGTAGCGCAAAGCTTCGTGATCCGAGTAAACCACAAAATCTTTGTGGACAAGATAATGTCTCCAATGCTGTAAAGCACGAACCAACGCATAAAATTCCAGATCATAAGTAGAATACTTTCGTTTCGCTTCAATTAGCTTCTCGCTAAAGAATGCCACAGCCCGCCTTCTTGGCTCAAGACGGCTCCAATCCCCACATTAGAAGCATCACATTCAACCACAAATAGCTTCTCAAAATCGCAACCAAACTGGAGCCTCGGTCATTAACTTCTTAATCTTTCCAAATGCGATTGATGCTTCTTTTGTCCACCCAGAAAAGTTGTTCCCTTAAGACACTCGGTTATAGGGCTCATAATGGTACTAAACCTCTTATAAACCTCCATAGTAAGTAGCCAACCCATGAAAACTACGCACCTCGATGATTGATGTAGGAATAGGCCAGTCCACAATCGCCGTCACCTTCGCAGGTGACTTTTAAGCCACTAGTTGATACAATATATCCCAAAAATTCTACTTCTTCGTTAAAAATGAGCATTTCTTAAGATTGAGATATAACTTCTCCTTCAAAAGAACCTCCATCAATCAACTTTAAATGAACTAGGTGTTCTTCCTTGGTACGACTATACACGAATATCATCGAAGTATACTACAAAATGAACCAATGAAAGGACGTAATACCTCTGTCATCATGCGCATGAATGTCTTTTTGGGAGCATTGGAAAGGCCGAAGGGCATTACAAGCCATTCATATAGGCCATCCTGTTTTGAACGTTGTCTTCCATTCATCCCCAACGCGAATACGGTTTGATGGTACCCACTTCATGAGTCTAACTTGAGAAAAACCTAGCACTGCCAACATGTCCAACATATCCTCCAATGCAGGTATAGGAAACCTATACTTGATGGTGATCTTGTTGATTGCTTTCATTGTCAACGCACATTCGCCAAGAACCATCTTTCTTGGGAGTCAATAAGGTTGATACAGCACACGGGCTCTTGCTTTCGGTGACCAAACCCTTATGTAGCGGCTCTTGACTTGTCTTCGCATCTCCAACCGGTGTGCGGAGGCATCCTATATCTTTCCAAGTTAGGTAATGCAGACCCGGGCACCAAATCAATGGCGTCTTTGTATGTCCCTCATAGGTGGCAATACATTAGGTAGCTCATGAGCGCAATATCTTGAAAAGTTCAACAATTGACAATTGAAGGGTATTCTTTGTTGTCCAGGACATTATTGGATATGGGCTTACACATCAAGGCATAAATCTCACTAGATGACTTACATTCATCTTTGGAACCCGTTTACAAGTTAACAAACTTGCCGATTGTCCCTTTTCTTCTTTTCCTCCTTGCACGTCTTCTTCCTTCATAGGATGCAACGTCATCTTCTTTCCGTTGCACACAAAGCGCTAAGTATTAGCTTGATCAAGTGTGTCATCTTCTTGTCAAACAACCAAGGTCCGCCCAATAATATGTGACAAGCATCCATAGGTGCAACATCACACCACACTTCATCTTCAAAATTGCCGATAGAAAACTTTACTAAGCACCTTTTGGTAATTGGTGCCAAGTTTCCTTTCTTAAACCAAGCAATCTTATATGGGTGAGGGTGTTTCTTGGTTAACAAACTTAACTTATCTCTGACTTCTTGAGATACTATATTCTCACAACTTCCACCATCTAAAATCGGTTTGCAAACCTTACCTCCACAGAAAAACTTGAGTGCAAGATACTCTTCCGACGCCAATCATCCTCCTCGTCATCAATCCTAGGACAAGTAAGAATTCTGCGGACAACTAGATTCTCCCCTCTCACGGGCATCAAGTCTTCCTCTTCACCCTCCGATTCATCATATTTCGGTTCCCCAAACTTTTCTTCATCACTACCATCTTCAATGAGGTTAACTCGCTTCGTGGACATGTGTATGTCGGGGTGATCATCTCCTCCACATGTAAAACACTTGGCCGCCAAACAGTCTTGACCTTGTGGACTCCGCTTGCGGTTGGAGTCATTGTTGAGGTGCTTGCCCCTTCTTTGCTCTTGTTACTCCAAACCGATGTCTTTGGTGCGATTCTACCCATTGGATGTAGCTTTCATTCGGCTTGCGAGTTAGGTTCTTGAACGGTGATTCACCCTCTCCTCACTTTCAAAGCACATTGATAAGCATCTTCCGGGTTGGTTACCATTAGGAGACCAAACTCTTCTCGAATGCCTATATTTAAACCCATAATATATCTAGTCTGAGTTGTTCGGATGTTTCATTCAAGCCAACTCTTAGCATAAGATTATAGAACTACATTGTATACTCCTCAACACTAAAGATCACGTTGACGAAAGTTATAAAACTTCTCATATAACGTCACCCGAGATAGTCGAGTGCAAGAAAACGCCCGCAACTTCATTTCATGTGATCCCATGTTCCGATCTTCTCCTTGCCTTGCCTTGTACGTTGTTCTTCTAACTTTTTCCACCATTGCAAAGCCATTCCCTTCAATTTCAATTTCACAAACAATACCTTGCGAGCTTCAACCCATAGGCTTCCATTCAAAATAGTTCTCTATGCTAGTCTCCCAATCTAGGAAATCGTCAGCATGCATCCTCCCAGATAAATCACTCACTTCAACCTTCACGCCACTAGAGTTCAAATCCAGGGCCTTAATCAACCTATCTTCCAATCTGTCATTGTGCGAACCATGAACAGCCGATCATGAAAAGGATTTTCATAGCCGTCGTGTTCATCATCTTCGAGTCCTCCTTAGGATGACCTAAAGGGTTCGTCACGCCTCACAGGTCTCTCCATATGGGAATCGGCACGTTCCTGCCGCTCACAGGGTTTGTAACCGCACGACATGTCTTCAAGCATGGTTCTTAACTCATTAAAATCATTGTTTCCACCTCTACCTCTACCTCTAACTCTTCCAGCCATAACAATTAGCTAGGGTTTGGGTTTGTTTTGTTCTAGCGCCAATTAATGCAGAACTAGAAATCAGAAACAGTAAACTAGGGGATTGAACAAGGATAAACGATTAGAACTCTAGGCTGAAACAATAAGAACGTAGATATTGAGTTTTAGGTTAAACCTAACTCTCTGAAATAATCAATAGATTATAAAAAGTAGTAAAAGTATATAAAAGTCTCCGCTTCTTTGGACGGCCCTAACGACTATTTATACTAGAAAGAAAATACTAGAAAGAAACCTAAATAAGGAAAAACTAAAGACTAGGACATTAACGCCCTTTCTTAAGAGACAAACTAGCAAAAGTATCCTAAAATAAACAAACTCTAAAGAGACATATTATGCCCCTGCATCAGGCTTCTTCTACAAAGTTGTAGATATTCGTAAGACTTAACTAATGGACTATGGAATCAACCTAATTGAATTAGTAAACATTAGCTACGCTAAAGATAGAGATTAAAAAGGTATAAAGTCATAATTGGGCTTAGGACCACTAGATAAACTTGTATGATTCTTGTGAGCCATTTTGGCTAGATTCTTAGAGTTCTTGTGTGATTAACATTTAGTTATTAACAACGATCGATTCAAAGGATGAACCAGTGGATCGTGGATCTCGAGGTAGGCGTGGCTTGTCATCAAAAGAGGTGGGAATTTGTATTTAACTTTTGTATGATTATTGTTGTTTTCTGTTACAAAAGTTTATGTTTAACAAATTCATGCATTGTCTGGTTGTGTATTCCATGCATTGTTTAATTTTGAGTTACGAAAGTTCTGTTGTTTTTTTTTATCTTTCCATTGCTTGGAAAGGAATCGTAATGCTTTGTTCGTCTTTCTGAATTGTTTGGGAATAAGAATGTCCATTGATTGTTTGGAAATGAGAATTTCCATTTGTGGTATATAGGACACTGCTCCTTCATTTATATCTACATGAATTCGAGCTTCTATGCAATAACTAGGTGGAGGCTGAATCACCATATTAGCTATATAGGTTGAGGTTTGAATAACCATATTAGTACATTGTTTGGAAGGAGTTAGTTCCATATACATGAATGTTTACTCTGTGAATTGGTTGTGTTTAGTGTTAGGGAAAACATGAATTGTTTTCAAATCATTTAAATGATTACTTGAAAGTTAAATGTTATTCCTCTTTGGGACCCCTTTTAGGAATGATGTGCTCACCCATTCCCACTTTCGATTTGAGAGACAGATCGAGTTGCGCAACGAAAGCTTCGAGGAGTTGAGTCCATTATTTGGTTAACTACGCTATGTTTAGTATGTTGTATATTCTATTTGTAAATCAAATGATTATTGTATATGTATCATTTGAGAGAAGTTCCTGTATATATATATTTCAGAGCGGGGATAGTTTTTGCGTTAAGTTTGTAGCAGATCTCTTAATTGAATGTTTAAGTAAATGATTTAGATTTTAGTACCTCTTTATTTAGCTAATCTCTTGGATTAGTCAGTTTGCTAACAGGGGCTCTACAACCCTAAACTAAGTTTCTAGTGTTTCCATGTTTCTCCTCTGTTAATAGAACTGTGAAGACGGTGTAGAAGAGAAGAGACAGAAGTTGGTTTAGAGAGTTGGTTTCTATGGTTTTTTCAATAGTGTTGTCAGGTATGTCTTGTTAACTCTTTGGGTATGTCTTGGGACGCGGAAAAAGCATGTAATGGTCTTTGATCATAATGGAAGTTTTTCGAGGTGGTGTTCGCATAGTGGATATAGCTGTAAAGGTGAACCATGTATATCTTGTGTTGTGTGGTTGTTTATTTTTGTCTCTCTTATTATTTTCTCATGTTTGGTTCAAAATCACCAATTACTTTTTGTGATACCGTTTTCCCTTGTGCTTGGGGTGCCAATTTTCCCAACAACTCATTCATTGAGCGAGATGTCAATCACGATCTCGCATAGCATGCTTTGCTAAATCACACTCACACATGGTGGATTCCTCTAAATCTCCCTCCTGCACTTTTCTTATGACATTGCCGGGGACGTTTAGCTTTGTTTTCTTTAGCTTCTCTCTTGTATTTGTTTCTTCTTGGTTATGTCGGAATCCAATATCAATAAAAAAAAAAAAAATTGGACAAAGCAATTAGATGGGGATTACTAGGAATCTAATAAGAAGATTTATGCATGTTGGGCAATTCTTCACAATCGGTCTCAATTTAATATATATTATGTGCAATATTCTTACTGTGGCGGATGTTTAGCTTGAAGTTAGTTTCGATTTGAAAATTTTTGGAAATTTCATCAAAAAAATGTTTGGTTTCGAAATATTAAAACATTTGATTCGAGTCTAGTTGGAGTGCTACTATGTGCACCCTCGGGTGCTCATTCCTCCCCATGTATCAACCGGTTTAACTTAGTTCTTTGGTGTTTTAAATTCTATTTTCTTTCACTACTTTTTTGATTTCATTACAAAAAAGGAAAACAAACTCATGTTTCAAAATATGATTCTATATTTCTTTTTTCTTTTTTCATCTTCTTCCACGTTCCACCATGGATCTGTCTTTGATGAATATTAACCGGTATTCAATCTATTTTAATCTCTAATCTATTTCTTTCTCTGATCTTTTTTGTTTCTTAGTCTCTGATCTTATTGGCTTTAGGTGATACGTATTGATCTCTGTACCTTGGTGACTATTATTATAGAGGCGGAATTCAGAATAATAATAGACGAAAACTAGAAAACAGAACACACACTAGAAACAGTTCGAAGAAAATATCTTCTCTAGATTATGAACAAGAAAACTATTACAATTCTCTCTTTGTTACGCTCACAATCTCCCTAAACAGTAAATAACCTTTAACTGTTTTGTTAAGCTTGCTTTTACAATAATTAATTGCCTCACAAACTTTTATCTAGGTGATTTGTCTAACAAACCTTCCTCTCTGATCAAGGTGTGTATGTATCACAAACCACACTCTAGATGTCTTAGCTATGAGCTAAACATCTCTATTTATAGCTTTAACGGTTTCCAAAACCTTCTAGGAATCTATTTCCTTATCTAGGAATAATTCCTTTTCTAGGTATATTACCTTGTCTAGGAATATTCCTTATCTAGGAATAATTCCTTTTCTAAGTATATATTTCCTTATCTAGAAATATTACCTTGTCTAGGAAACATTCTTTTTCTAGGTATATTTCCTTATCTAGGAATATTACCTTGTCTTGGAATATTTCTTTATCTAAGAATCTTGCCTAAAAAATCGGTATTCCTTCCCAAAATTACAATTCTATCCTCAATCCGTTTTTGAGGATCACTAGTTCCCGGGGAGATGAAGATACACATGTATCATGCGCCCCCACTCAAGAACTTGATCTCCTGTGAAAGTTAGATTTGGAGGTTATGGAACTCGAGGGTTCCTTTCACCTTACTGAACCATCTCTCCTTGCTTGGAACTTGACTTTGACTTCCAATTAGAAAAGCGTCCTTATCTTCTTGTCTTGACTTAGTCTCTCTTCGCTCCGTAATGCAATCCTCTTCGAGTGGTTCCTCTCTATCAAACCACAAGTCTTTCACATGTAGCAAGATCATCTTGTCATCTCCATCATCATCTCGTAACGATAGATCAAACGACTTCAATTGTTCGGCATTAACAACCGAGCAAATTCCTAGATTAGGTGGTAAATCAAGACTAAAGACATTGTAACCGATCTTACCGAAAATACGAAACGATCCACGTCTCAATGGCTTCAACTTCTTACCTTCGGCATACGAACGTTCCTTATCAAATTCAACCATACCATGGTCATCTTGTTCTTCTAACGTTTTTTAGCTTCTCGAGTAACTCACCAAGTCTGTTTGTAGAGATCTAGTGAAGACCATAAACCACAAGAATCTTCCCGAAAAGAAACGAACTTGCTCTGATACCAACTTGATACGTATTGATCTCTGTACCTTGGTGACTATTATTATAGAGGCGGAATTCATAATAATAATAGACGAAAACTAGAAAACAGAACACACTAGAAACCAGATTCGAAGAAAATATCTTCTCTAGATTATGAACAAGAAAACTATTACAATTCTCTCTTTGTTACGCTCACAATCTCCCTAAACAGTAAATAACCTTTAACTGTTTTGCTAAGCTTGCTTTTACAATAATTAATTGCCTCACAAACTTTTATCTAGGTGATTTGTCTAACAAACCTCCATCTTTGATCAAGGTGTGTCTGTATCACAAACCAAACTCTAGATGTCTTAGCTATGAGCTAAACATCTCTATTTATAGCTTTAACGGTTCCCAAAACCTTCTAGGAATCTATTTCCTTATCTAGGAATAATTCCTTTTCTAGGTATATTACCTTGTCTAGGAATATTCCTTACCTAGGAATAATTCCTTTTCTAAGTATATATTTCCTTATCTAGAAATATTACCTTGTCTAGGAAACATTCTTTTTCTAGCTATATTTCCTTATCTAGGAATATTACCTTGTCTTGGAATATTTCCTTATCTAAGAATACTGCCTAAAAATCAGTATTCCTTCCCAAAATTACAATTCTATCCTCAATCCGTTTTTGAGGATCACTAGTTCCCGGGGAGATGAAGATACACATGTATCATTAGGTCACTTTTTTTTCTTCAAATAAACCAACAGATCAAAGTACTTAATCACCATTAACAGTGGCTTATGCTTAAACATTCATGACCCATTATTCAAAATAACTTTAAAAACCCTTGAATCTTCAACATTCAATAGAAATTGGATCTGGGTTGATCAAAAATCAATGATATTCATACTTTATTAATGGGCAAGACATGATTGATTGAATTTGTTTGTTGGTGGAAATCTAATTGATGGATTTATATCTTTGATTAGATTGATGATGCAGTAATTGCCTCTGTTAGATTTATGGATTTATACAGGGTCGTCTTAGAGTTTTGGAGTGCCCTAGGCGAACTTCGATTTTGAGGCCTATTTATGTGATAGTTAGTCAAGAACATAAGCAATTTTTTAGTTTTGAAGATAAGTTTGCATACTACTAAAAACAATAGTTTAGATTTAGCTTGGCGTAGAAGGCCGCGATTTTTTACGATTTTTAGGTTAGATTTCAGGCTGCATACTTCCAATTTGGCATAAAACATCCAAAATCGATAACTAGCATATAATAAGTGTTGCTTTTAGTTGTTACAAAACTATTTGTAACAATTATAACTGTTACAACTGTCTGTTATATAACAAAATCATTTAGCGACACTTATGACTGATAGTAATTCACTTGTAAACAAAATTTTTTTGGGTCCCCAACAATTTGGGGCCCTGGATTTATATCTCTGATTAAAAAACCCTTGCCTATATGGCTATATTGATTTGAAAATAATTCTCATCTTTATGCTTTTGCTTGTGCTTGTGCTTGAATTAATTAGGTAAATGAAAGGGATGTAGAACAAGTTGAGAAGGTGATGATTTCAAAAAAAAAAAAAGGAAAATAAATTAAAAAGGAAAATATCTTCCGTTAGTAAAAGCCCCAATAAAAAAAAAGGGAGGAATGTGCACCCCGGCTTAACCGGGGTGCACATAGTCGTTGCGACATTCTAGTCTCACAACTCTCATGCCTTCAGGCCTTAAAACAAAAGATAAAATTCTAAGTTAAATAAATAAAGACGGATATCCGACTTGCCAGCCTGATCAGTGTCCAACCATCTGATACTCAGAAATTAGAATATACTGACCACTGCAGAGAGTTGCAGATCCTAAGGTTACAGCAAATGATACGAAATAGGCTAAAACTCAATTGATTAGGCAATCCTCAAACTAAGCAATTAATAGATGCTTGATTCATCTCATAATTAGCATGGATGAATTGAATTAAAACACAACTAACTTCAACTAGAATGTAGAAAAAGGATCCGACTCTTTTACTTCCTCGTCCCCACTTGGATGGAAGTCATCTCTCCGTCCTCCAGATTCTTCCTCCTCCTATCCATCTCGTCTTACCTGTTCGTATATAAAAATAACAAAAGAGGCAATCATTTTCTGACCACAGTGTTACCACACATAAACGTAAGCTTCTTAGAATTACATATTAGAGCTTCTCCAATGGTCAAAAGAAGAATATGCCCAAGTGTTGCTCAATCCATAATTACACTATAGTTATCTTTAGCATTTCATAAATGTGGTATATATATGGTCCTTACCTTGTGCGGGTGAAAGAAAGGCCGACTCGAATCTCTCCATTGTACTTTTTGTTTGAGCCAACGACTCTGTATTTGCTAGGTAGTATTTGATACTTTCCCTTTTCACCTCCTAGTGCCAACAGATCCTCCACATAAATCCTGCACAAGGATAGTCGATAAGAGTACACAGCAACATTTAGATCACAGTCTAGCATGTAAAGGTCGAATACCACATCATTTGACCAGCTTAAGCTGTTGCAAGTAATGTGAACTGTTTTTAACATATATTTTTATGCATGTTAATGTTCTACAATGTGTCTCGGATACAATATCTTTGAGCCATTAGTAGTGGTACTCTACTTTTTCTTTTTGATGGTACTCCACTTTGGATATAAATATATATGGTAGATAAGATCATTTACACTGTTTCACCAATGAAATCGTCAGCAGTGAAAGTGTCTTTGTCCATGAGCTTCAGGATGAGCTTGTACCCATTGCCACCAGTATTATCAGGATATTGCACCCTGAAAGAGAACTTTTTGTTCCACACTGGTTTGCTACCTGCACCTGTATTAAGCAATTATGTAACCATCGTCTTAGTTGTACACATTGTGACTCTGGGCAATGTGGGCATTTTCTGGGCATAGCAATTAATTGAATGTCAACAGAGTCAAGTGACCAAACTCGGCACTTGCAAAGGTAAATTAATCTTCTAATTCAAACTAAAGTAGGGGCAAGTACTGTTTATCAGAGAATGAGCAAATGTAATTTTAGTCAACACTTAATTATTGCAAGTGACAGACGCATACACATTGGAAGAAGCGGCTTGATTGAATAAATCTAGCCAATCCAATAAAATCTATCACTAAACAGTCTTGACAACACGCCAAAGTTAAACTTTGAATCTTTTTATACTTTGGTTTTCAGCAATAAGGTACAAGGCGCATACCTTTAGCAACAGTGCTATTTCGCTCTTGACTTTTGTATTTGATCATCACATATGGATCCATCCCTCCTGCAACATTAATAAGCCATTTAACTTCTTTACAAACAAATGGCTAGCATTGCCGCTCTGGTAACTTAGAAAAGGTACCATTTGGTAGATGGAAAAACAAAAAGGGTACTAAGAGCAACCACAGTGGGCGAGTATAACCAAATATTTGGTCAAAAATTAAGACACAGCGGACAGACTATCGATTAAAATCCGGTCCAAAGACCAAATCCCAGACTATATTTGGTCTGGGACCAAGACCAAAACCAAATATAGTCGAGCGAACGTATAGTTAACGCCCCACATCGGGCGAACGTATACTTAACGCCCCACACCGGGCGAACGATACTTAACGCCCCACACCGGGCGAACGTATACTTAACGCCCCATTTTTTTTTTTTTTTAATTTCTAAATTTAGTGGGGCGAGTGTTTATACCACCGCCCCATTCTTTGGTTTGTTTTCTCTTTAGTGGGGCGGGCATTATACCTCCGCCCCATTTTTTTTTTTTTTTTTTCTTTATGCTTTATATCTCCGCCCACACCAGGCGAACGTATAGTTAACGCCCCACCAAATTTAGTCTTTCTACCGTAGCGTCACACTGCGGACTAAACTCAAATTTGGTCTTATTTTTTTTGTCTTTGATCTTTGATTATACTCGCACCACTGCCGTTGCTCTAAGAGCCATGGATAACCTAAATATAAGTAATTTATACCACAGCTATAAACTCAATATTCAAAAAGAAAAACAAACATATAAACAGAAAAAAGAACCATAACAAAAGTATTCTTATTCCTCAAATACTGACAGAGGAAATCGAAGGAATGGTATATACCAGTAAATCGCTCAAGATCTTTCAAACCTTTGGCGTCCACCAGCACCACCTCCAATAACCCATTCACTGTTCTCTTTATCTACAAATACAAAGCACAGATAAGATGACCCTCAAGGATTCAACATTCAGAAACAGCTCTAAAATCTTGGTGAAGAAAATGCATTTCTGCTTCTACTTACTCTAGTAGCTTTACTACTTTGACCAAGTTCTTTTGCCGATCCTTTTGGTAATTTCCCATTAAGTTCCACTCTTGAATCCTACACATTTGGCATCGACACAAATTTAAAATCGTTTACTCAAGTGACTAGATAATAACAAATCTGAATCAAATCCGTATTACCCGGGCTGAAACAGAAACATGAGAACCAATGAGAAGAAACAACAGGGCGTAAACAAACAAATTGTTGGCTCTAATTTTAGGGCCATTAAACGAACCCATAGCTTGCATTACCAAACTCTGAAAAGAAAATCAAACAGATCCAGAAAAAAAAATGATCAAAAATGTTGGAAAGAAACTTCAAATTTGAAAGTTCCTTTCGATAAAACTGAATGTTTTTGTGATTCTAGGGAGAAGGTACCTTAAATCAATGGTAAGAGCTTCTCCTGTGAAAGCAAGAGCACCTACAACGGTAAAGAGGTAGTGATAAAAAAGCTCAAGTTTTCTAGTGAATAGTGCCTCTGTACTACAGCGCTATTGTAAGATATTTTTAGCAATCTTGGTAAAGGGGCGGTAGGAATCGGTAGAGGGGCGGCAACCTAATAAGATAAAAAAAGGTCATTAGAAGTAAATTTAAGTGCCCCTTATTAAAAAAAAATGGAAATGACCAATTAACCCTTATTATTGATAATCAAGATTAGTGTTTGATAATCAATTTTCACTTATAATAACTCTAAAATTAGATTTTTAGAGTTATAAAAAAAAAATAAAAAATTATGTGATATTTGTGAAACCCTAGATTTTGATTCACTCAACCAAAATGAGTGATTCAAGTGGCAAATTAGAGGTGAGTGATCAAAATTAGTTCCCATTAGCTTTTTGTTGATCAAAATTATCTAAAGTATGTAAAAGATCAAATTTTTAAAATTTTAAGAAGAACATACGGTTGGAAATAAACTAGTTACCAACCGTAATCTGGTTCAATTTGGGAAAAACCCAATCGTAATACCGATTACGGTTGCTAGAAAATCTTGGATACGAACCGTAACTAATTACGGTTCATAATAAAGGAATCGAAACCAACCGTAACTAAACTACGGTTGGTAAGTCATCTATAGTTTCGAACCGTACATCACTACTTTAAAAATTCTTAACATTCAGGATGATATACGGTTGGTAACTTTCATTAAGTTACCAACCGAACCTAAATGCGGTTGGTAACTAAGGTTTCGTACCAACCGTACCTAAACCTAATTCTCAATTTTTTTAAGGTACGGTTCGTATTTGGGTTGTTAGCAACCGTATGTTCTTGAACCAATACGGAGTACGGTTGGTAATTGAGTTATTACCAACCGTAACTCGCATAAACCCGAAAATTTCAATTTCAATTTTCATACAAAACCCTAATTTTTGATACAAAATTAACTTAAATTCAACACGATAAACTAAACCCTAACTGGGTTTTTCAAACATTTTCAAATCGCCGATTAATCGAAGACGATGAAATTTTCGGTTTAATGGAGGTTAGGATTGATGGAGGAGAAGAAGAAGAAGAAAGAAGATGAAAAAAAACGATTTGATTTTTTTTTTGATTCATTAGGTTAAAAAAAAAATTGATTTGATTTTGGTTGATTTAAGGTGAAAGGGTAATCTAGTCAATCTACATCCCTATAGGACACCCCCTAACCAATAAGAGGACATTGCTATCACACTTGCCGCCCCTCTACCAATTCATGCCGCCCCTTTACCAAGCTTGATTTTTAGAGATCGTGTTTTTACTTTCTACTTTATAAATGCATTATTAGAAAAGAACAAGAAAGTTGGTGGAGCTTTGAGAGATCTGTACTCAAACCGATCTGGAACCCTATAGGCCTATATGCCCAAAAATATTCTAAATCGCATCTCCACCGAAATTCTCTTTATAAAAACAGAGTTTTTTCGAGTGACGTGGTTAATCGGAGCTTCTGGTTGATTATGGTCCCGCCATTTATTTTATTTAGTAATATTTATATATTTTTATGAAACAAAATTAGGGTAGGATTTTTTTTTGCCCAAAAATATCTTTCAGGATTTTTTTTTTACAATTTCAATGAAATGATTAAAATTTAGAACCTAAATATGTAGAGTTACGGATACTTACACGAAGGTTGAAACGTGTTCCCTCTTTCACAAAAAAAAAAAATTGATTGTTAATCCTGTACAAAAATCGAAAATCAACATTGTTAGTAGAAAATCGTGACGAACAATACATAACATTAAACAAAATTTTGAGAACAAGACAATAAAAAAGAACGCGCAATTGGGGGATAAAAAAAGTAATTGGGGGATACAAGAAAAGGACAAAAAAAAAGTCCAAATATCAATTCGGGGTCACCCCTTATCTAAGTATTTTTTTAAATCCTAATCTACCCCTCACTAATCAGGTTTAGTGGTTAATAATAATTAGTAAAAATCTTAAGTATTTGTTAAATGATTAGTGTGTATTTGTATTTGGGTGAATGAGATGAGAGTAGAAAGATGGAAAAAAAATTTGAGAGGGAACTTTTTTTGGTGGAAGTGGAGGATGATTGTGAAGAGAAATTGTTGCTAAGAGGTTGAAAATTTGATTTTTTTCTTTGAATCCACCATTGTTGCGGTTGAAAAATCTTGGTGCCGGCATGGTATTCAACCAAAAAACCATGCCGGCATGTTCTGGAAATTTTTATAAATTGCCACTATCCGGGGGGTTCTGGTTTTCATCTTCAAAACCTTTTTTTTCTGGTTTTAATGAGTCTAATTCCGGCACAGTTATGTGATTTTCGAGCATCTTGGGACCTACTTCAGGCATGGTTTTTGCTTAAATTCCTATGCTTAGGAACATGATGAAAAGTATCCAGGGAAACTTCAATTTTTTTCACTTGACTACCGGCATTGATAGATTTCTATCGAGCATGCTTGAGCACCATTTTCGGCGTGGTTCTTCACCAATTCCGGCATGGTCTTCATCACTTCGGCGATGTAAAAAAATATTCCGTTTTGAGTTTTTTCTCGGTTTTAATCAGTCCACTTCGGCACAAGTAGTTAATTCTCGATCATGCCGGCACCGGTTTCCCGAAGCATAGTATGTTGCTTAAATTTCTATCTTAGGCACATGATGAAAAGTATCCGGAAACTTCAATTTTTTTCACTTGACTACGGCATTGATAAATTTCTATCGAGCATGCCGAAGTACGCGATTCTGACATTGAATGTTAGTTACCAACCATGCCGAAAACAAACTCCTAAGTTTTGGAAGAACAAACTCCTAAGTTTTGTGGTTCCAAACCGAAAACAAATCAAGCAAACAAATTGTTCAAGACTCACAAACAAACATAAACCAACACTAGATTGTTCAAACCAAACTAATACTCTTCATCTTGCTCATTGTGATCATTGTGCTCACGGATTGCAAGTCGACTACGGTCAACACCACTCTCCCAAATTATCCCTCTTGTACCAGCCCCCAAACGAATCTTACGACCTTCATCTTTCCCTCGAGGAGGCAGAGGCGAGGAGTATCAAGACCGTCCCTCCTTCTTCTCTTAGTGACAACATCTTTATTTTTTCTTTTGTTGGCTTCCTTTGCTTTTGACCTATATCGTAAGCACACGGAAAGCAATGAATATAAGACAACTCAACTTCAGTTTTAGTACCGGCATTGAATACCTTAAACTAAACCACGGCGGTACAATGTTCGGCGTACACATTGGTATCGACGGTGCAGTACCACCTACCGGCATACAAATGAAACCTAAAATATATGCGGCATTGTTGACAATGTTCCTGTATGTTTTAAGTCCACTACAAGCATTTTCGAATAATTAAAAAACAATGCTGGGGTACCTAAAATCGGCTCGTAATGAAACCAAAAATATATGCACAGATCTTGGTGACAAATTCATAAACTCTCCTGTGTGTTTAAGAGTACTACGGCATGCTCGAAATATTAGAAATGCATGCCGGTACTCAAAACCGGCATGGAATGAATCCAAAAACAATGACGGATCTTGTTGGCAAATTCATAAACTCTCTGTATGTTTTAAGTCCACTACTTAGGCATACACGAATTATTATCAAACACTGCCGGTACTACAAACCGGCCTTTGTATTCATCCTAGATTGAATGCGGTAGTGAAAATTCGGTCTGGTTATTCCAGGGGTTGTAAACCTAAGCCTTTGTATTCATCATAGATTGAATGCCGGGAACACAAAACCGGCACTTGTATTCATACGAATTACAATCTTAGGGTACTCTCTGAAACTCAAGCTGTTTGAGTTAGGTTTCGCGATTCTAACCTAAACCCATTGCCATAATGATTTAAACACCTACAAAGTAGTTTTAAATGACTTACCTTCTCACGAAGCCATATATTTGTGTAGTTGATCGTCGATAACGTTGCTTCTTCGTGTTCTTGCTCTTGAGCAATCTTAGCAAGTCTTTCCTTTGTTTTTGTTGAGCAATCGATGATGTTGAGTTGGATTGGGCATTTGGTTTCTTTCGTGGAGGCATTGTTAATGATTCGGGTTGGTTAATCGACGAAGAAATTTTTGAATCGACGAAGAACGATGAAGAACACTTTGAAATTTTTTTCAAAAACTAAACCCCCTAACAAATCTGCAGTCTTGAATTAGAAATGGGGATATATGTTTGGGTTTTTTGATTTTATTGTTTTAGTAGAGAGGGTATTATGGTATTTTCATAATGTTTTAATTAACCAAAGGGTATTTTGGTATTTTCATACCCAAAAATCACCCCTTATCAGACACCATGGGTTGGGAGAAGTAATCTATATCCCCCAATTACTTTTTTTATCCCCCAATTGCGCGTTCATAAAAAAGTATGGAGAAAAGTGCAATAAAAGAAAACGGAAGGTTTTCAAAATATTTTTCTCGCTATTATTTCCTTCCATAAATAAAAAAATACATAAAAATATATAGAATAATTTTTCTTGTTATTTAAAAAATACATAAAAATAAATAGAACAATATTTCCCAAATAATAAAATGATATTATTTCCCAAAAAAAATAGATAGAATAATATAAATTTTGCTATTGGATTCAATATTGGATATTTGCTAAAAATATACTACCAAAAACCTAAAATCTACCAAAACCAGAGACAAATAATCTTTTTAGGTTTTATTGATAAATATAACGTTAATTCCAAAAATTATTTTTATCTCCGTCTATATAAGAGCACTGGGTCAAGCATCATTCATCCAATGCGCATCCTTCTATTTACCCTTCTCTACTTTATGGATGCTTCGTCTGATATGTTGTTGTTTTCTGTTTTGCAGATATATGGAAAAGTGTTGTTAATTGGCGCTACTTCTCTACTTTGATTACACATCTAGGGTAAAAAAAAATTCTCGCTTTGAATTCCTCATCATTATTTCATATACGTAAATTTATTTATTTTTGCATGATTTATTGATGATTATGCCAATGGTTGGGAATTTTGTTTTTATTTTTGTAGCTTGGTTCTGATTATCATTGATAAAATAGATACACATTGTAATGCCTTATTTTTTTTGTGATCATATTGGCAATCGAGTAACCTGATTTCTATTTATTTATTTGTTTTTCTGCGTTTTCCTTTTTTTTTTTTTTTTTATTTGGTGTCCATTTCTTTGTTATTCTTTCTTTGTTTGATGTATTTTAGCTTTTTGTTGCAGGTATCCTCGATTATGTACATGTTATTACTGGTCAAGCAATATCAAGGTATAAGTACCGTATAAGTTCTCCAATTATTTTTGCCGTGTCAAACACGGTACCATC
This sequence comes from Papaver armeniacum, assembly GCA_023531295.1. Lineage (NCBI taxonomy): Eukaryota > Viridiplantae > Streptophyta > Magnoliopsida > Ranunculales > Papaveraceae > Papaver > Papaver armeniacum. The sequence continues at coordinate 443,230 of JAJJWW010001274.1, read as the reverse complement.
TTTTTTGTTTAGCAGGTCTTATTGACGCATCAAAGCGGGTTTTGCAACTGTTAATTTTTTTTTTTTTGAAGCAATTGTTTTTTATTGATGTTGTTGCTACTTCGGTCAATTTTATTACCAATCATTTTCATACTTCTTGTGATTGTTTATGTTTATGTTTATTTTGTTTTATTTTATGTTTTTGGCTGGTTGAATAAATTCAGGTAATAAAAGAGATCATTGGCAGGAGTCTTTTGTTGGTACAATTTTATTGTCTGCATTTTTGTATTTGCTGAGTTAGTGGTGTTTTTTTAGTTGGAGCTTTGGTGAACAAGATTGTGGCTAGTGAAAAATTAATTTGTTCAGTCGGAGTTGATCCCAAAGGATCTTAGAGGTGGTGTACTCTCTTAGATGTAATTTCGGTACTTAAGTTTTAATTCCGTCCTCAAAGTCATGGAACTAATAAGCGCGCTCGCGTAGTTGAAGAGTGATTTTACGCTATAGATTCTACGCTCTACCGCTTTTGAAACATGTTATATAGGATGCAGTTCTTTATCATGGTTGTTTTTTAATTTATTTTCCCACATAAATTTATTTTTATATTTTCTAAAACAAACTATCTAAGATTAGATTTTTAATTAGGTAAAATATAACAAAAAGATTTCTTTTCACACAAAAGAGGTTCAATATATTTATGGTTGCTATTCAAAAATATATTTTTCCATATCTTTAATATTTTCGGTATATTCCTAATTCCATAAAAAATAATGTTAATTTTATTCCTAGATCTTATGAATACTTAACATGTTTTGGAAAAAGTGAAATACGCATATCCAAAAATAAATAAAAACTATAGATATTTTAGGTATCGATTAATACTATTACCATGAAAAAGTTTTTTTTTTTCTCTTTTTTTTTTATTTATGGAATTTTGTGGATTTGGGTCTATATAAAGAATTCATGCAAATGCCAAAACCCGACTGCTAGGTTTTTTTTTTTTTTTTGTTTATGTCTTCTTTCATTGTTTTTGTTTTGCAGGTATTGATAATGCACATGTTCTAACAGTTTTAATCGGGCATGACTCAAGCAATATCAAGGTATAAATTAATTCATCCATTCATGTGATTTTTTTTTTTCACTTTTGGTTAATTTTCCATGTCTAAAGCTAAGGAGAATTGTGGAGTGAGAACCGGCCAGGGGGAAAATCTTGCATGCGTAAATTTCCATACCCTCAATCCCTTATTTTTCTCTGTGCGGCATTGCAGAGAAACCAAATCTTGCGGGCTCGCTGCTCATATATATAGGTTCTCTTCTTCATGTTCACAAAACCCTATTTATTTATTTATTTATTTTCCTTTTCTCATTTCTTCAGGTTTTACATTTTCTATTTGTGATATGCGTTGGTATGATATCTTAAATTATCGTTGAAATACATTTGCAAGTTTGAAGTTTTCTATACAAATGGGTTAATAGGGAACAAATATAACGGGTTTTTCGGTGGTAATTTCCAGTGGTTTATCCGTAGAGACGGAGCTGATCTGCATCGCAAGGATAGAAGGGAGTCGTAGAGAAGATGGGAGTGGCATTGATGCAGCTTGATTCGAGTTAGTATATTTAGTTATTCTTAATGATTAAAATAAAACAAAAAATTGTTAAATAGACCGAGTATTATTTTTTGATATTCACGGACAAAGGGAACTTTACATGACTCTTATCCTATGCAACACTGTAATATATTGTCCAACATGATGGTGACAACAAATAACAATGGAAATCCACGCCATCAGCAACACGAAAATCCCATATGCTCATTTTATCGTCTTCTTAGTCATACAATCATTAAACCTATAATAAAATCTTCCTTGTGGATTGCTTGCCGTTTCTTCTGGATTATTATTTTCATTTTCATTGGTATAATACCTAGACCAAAGAGCATGAAAGCTTTTAATTTAAGGTAGCCAATTGTAATATTTTTACACTCGCATGGGAGATAGGGAAGGGATTTTGATAGCCTATTCTTAAAAATTAAAGTTAATGACGCCACTGCGTGTTTTTGCAGGGGATTGGTGAACGGACAATGAATTTCAGTGGTTGTTTTTTATGTAACAACTCAAATGAGAAGGTTGCACTTGCATTGTGAATATATGTGGCTAGCGTGTGAGGCTGTTTCGAGTATTTTTGACTCTTTAAAAATACGATGAGAGAAGTTTACTTTAAGCAAACAGAGACTGGGACCTTTGATGAACTAACATTGTTACAACAAGTGCACTCTGCTCAAACCGTGGTGTGCAAATGATAAAACACTTAAATGTCTATTTGGTGTCTCAAACTTCATTATATATATGATCGATTATACTCTCCCTCCATAAGTCGAAATAATAGCATCCTGTTTTTCTTTTCTATATTTTCTTTTCCTTATTATCCGGAACTCTTCTCAATTGATTTTGATGATTAAGAAAACACTATATTTGGAGATGATATATCCAGTGGCTATACTAGCTCGCAAGTTATTTTTTATTGGGAAAGACATCATTATGGAATAGGTCTAACTTCTGTGATCTGTTATACTTTGGGCTTTACTCGATTTTTGAATCTTGATAAAGATTTTGGGAGATAGATGTATCGCGATCTTGAAGACACTTTCATTGATGAATTAAAGGCACGTAATGATTTCACAAACCGAAAGAAGCAAAAATATACAAAAGAACAAAATCTTGAGCTTTATAAATTTAATGAATGTCAAAATTTAAAGAAGAATCGGAGTGACATAACTTTTAGCCAATTTGAAAAGCTATACTAAGTGTTAAATGGCGTAGTCTATGAAAATGTTGGACAACCATAGCATTTAAGATATTTTTTTTTCTATTGTATTAGTTTGTTATTAATCTTTAGGATCACGATCTTATTGAACGTTTTATACGATATAAGTTTTTGACCATATATATTATCTATTTTTAATGAAATTGATTTTAAAAAACATGATCCAACATTTCATAAGCAAGAAACAAACCCGTGCATCGCACGGAAGAAAAACTAGTAATTTATAAAAAGATGAGAATTTTTTATTTTTATTTTGTGATAACGAGATCCATGTGTAAGTTTGGGTTGATTTGTTTTACTATAAATCGGTAACCTTCCAAAAATTTAATACTTGTCTTAATTAATAACCCTAGAATAACAGCGCTGAATTGGGCCCGGAAAATAATTAGGGGCCTCACCAAATTTATACCCACTCCATTCATGGTAGGGGATTCCAAAACATAGTGAAAATATTATTTTGCCCTTAACTTAAAATTCTATTCACCCTTAATCACAAGCCTCTATTTCATTTCCATCTTTTAACAAAGAAAACGGAATCTCTTCTCCCTATCTCTCAACTATCTTCTCTTCCATTGACGACACGAAGAAAAAAATCAATAAGTTACAGTTAAAGGGTCGTCAACCCGAAAGTCCTAAAGACTAACGATTTTTCATATACATATAGAGACTATGAAAAATCGTTAGGATATATGGGGAGGGAGATAACGACCATAATACTGGTTTTTCATTTTTGCTGCTCTAAACTAGAGTCGTTACCGAAACATAGAAACATATAACGATCCTTTGCGAACGACCCCATTTTAAAAGTTAACGACTATACGTAAAAAGAAAGCAAAAAACGGTGCCTATTTTAAAAGCTAACGATGAAAAGAAAGCAATAGATGGTGCCCAAGTAACAAGGGTCGTCAAGAAGAGATTTTGCTACAAAGAACTTAGAAGCTAACGACCCTTTGTATGTTTTCCATGGGCTTCGTACGAAAAGAAAGCTAACGACCCTTGCTAATATGAAAAGAAAATGAAAAGAAAGCTAACGACCCTTGTTACAAAGAGATTTGTTAGAATTGTCCATTAACGACCCTTGATATGTTTTCCAAATTAATACTTTCCTCCACGACCCTTGTTGGAGTCGTTAACTTTGAAAATCGTTAATGTGTAAATTTTTTAGATGACGACCCTTGTTAGAGTCGTTAGTGTTCATCATATTACCATGACGATTTTTCATAATCCGAAAAAGTTGCAGGTTAGATTCGTCAACGGTGGTATCAATTAATTGACGACTTTCTAGAGTCGTTGGGATATACATCCCTCGACACTAACGACTCTTTCTCTGAGTTCTAGCACAGTATTTATGGATCGACTATTTCTTCATTTTGAGAATTAGTTTCTTCATTTTAATCAATGGGATCTTCATTAGCACCCTCATTTTGAGATGACGACATTTCTTTAAAAACCCTTTTTTTTTTCAAATTTTAATTCTAAAATCTGATTTTAATCTAACCACACTAATTAACTTAACTTAATTAATTATAACACTAATCATCTAGGGGCAATTTAGCCATTATATTTTTTTTGGATAAGGGATAACCCCATTAGGTTTTGATGACCTTTTTTGTCCTGTAGTTATTTTCCGGGGCCCCCAATTCAGCGGTGTAGAATAAGTATAACAACATGCGTGATTACTGTTCCGTTCATTCTGTAATTTTCTTTTCGTGTAGTAGTCACCAGTTAAAGTCAATACTCATGGTCAAAACGAACGATCAACATCACGTGGTGAAAACTCATTTTATGCTATTCTGCAAAAATAATTACATAGATATCATTTTACACCAAAAATGTGTATTCGTAACTCGTAGACATTTTTTTTTTTTGGTAAATCCAAAATGTATTAAGAATAGCAAGATTACACAACAAAATAAGCTACAAGACAAGAGGCCAGAGAGACCCCAAAAACTTGAAGCTTATTTGAAACGAAAATAATTTACATTTGGGTATTCAACAGAATTTAGAAAAACCGGTCTCCCAGTATAGTGTCTACCTTCCTCATTTGGAAGGTCACAACCTCTCTTTGCCATGTTGTCCGCTGCAAAATTAGCTTCCCTAAAAGAATGTTCAAAACGAATAGCTTCAAAGTTTGAAGAAACTTCACTCCAACGCTGCCGAGCAAACCACGGAAGAGAAGAAGAAGAGAAAGCCATTACTGCACTTTTTGAGTCTCAACGAATGCAAACTCTCAAAAACCCCACCGAATCGCCCACTCCATTAATAATAATGCCATAGATTTCAGCCCGGGTAATTTGTAGTAATACCCAAACCTATACTCATTGCTCCAACAACATTTGCTCCATGATCTCGCGCCACCACACCAGCTCCACCACCCCCGGATTCCCACGAGCAAGACCATCACAAAGACACAGAAAGAATTGGTCCATCTCTGGTACTGACCACGTACATTCAACAGGTTCATGAAACTTCACGCGTCTGTGCGCCACTTTAAAGAAATCCAGAACTTTGAGATCTTCCACAGTATTGTGCATGAATCCCTTAAGCCGTCTTGAGTAATCCTGCACTTGGTTAAACACACTTTTTTGAAAAAATTCCAGCAAACTTTTTTGTTCTCATAAACAAATATGTTCCTAGTCTGCCACAGCTCTGATCGCACCACCAAATTTGTCAACAACCACACCTCCTTGAACATCCCACTTCTCCCCCTAGCTGCCTTGTACGCTGTTGTCAACTGCAAATGCGAATGGAGACCAAAAATGTCCGCAATCCATTTCCAAGCTTTCACTGCAAAAGAACAATGCCACAACAGGTGATCCAACGACTCTTCTTCAGAATTGATTCGTAACTCGTAGACAGAACATTTTTCGTGTACGTTCGCATCTTTTTTTTAGCAATAGTACCTTTAGTCACTAATACTTTCGTGTTGCTACTTGACACTCCTCTCGAGAGAGCAATGTACAATTGACCATGGTTGAATCATGTTCGGGAAAAAAATACCCGTGTTTTTGATCGTTTATCCTTGCACATTGTTGACTGTAAAGGCGAAACACAAACGAATCGGAAATTGCTTACATTTAAACTTATATGGGAGCTTGAGATTCTCGGGTGGCTCCAATGGCATCCTGTGAATGAAGACTCGTGCTACCTATGGAATTCACACTAATAATTACAACATCTATACAGTTTGGGAAGAACTCTTTGATTATTAACCTGATACAATTACATAAACCATTTTTTGCATCAATATTCCGCAACAATATAATAGGTGCGCCGATCTTCAATTTCAAAATGTGTGATGACAAACCCCCTGGAGCAATGTTGTTTAAGTACTCTTACTGGTAAAGACCGTGAGTATCGTCGTCCACAAAATCAAATGAGTAAAATATAACCTTTTGTCCAGGAAAGATGCCAAGTATTCGGTCATTAAGCTTCTCGATGTACTCGTTCAATGGTGTGACCATTTCCCTGTTTACTATGTAGTCTCCATCTATGGCATTCTCCACCAAGTTTGGAAATGTTACATATATAAGTTGAGACAATGAATCATCACTAACCCACGGTATGACCATCTCTTCCGGAACCTTTTTCATCTCATTAGCAACGTAAGGTTCATCCCCAACACCAACACGAATCAAAAACTCACCAAGAAGATGCATCCTCGGCTGCACGCATATACTTCTTCATATGCAATACATGTATATTTATCCACAAAGATTATCTGTTAAGAATGTAACGTAATTCAATGTCATTTTGAATTATTCGCTTAAAAGTTATTTATTAGAGTTTAAAAAATATTAAGTCTTAACTATCGCATATTAATATAGTTATTCAAAGAATGGAAAGTAAACTGGCTTTCTGGAAGAGGAAATTTTTAAATAAGGCTGGTAGATTAACACTCATTAAAAGTTGTCTTTCTAGCTTACCAATTTATTTCCTATCACTTATTCATTTACCAAAGAAGTGGAGATTAAACTTACTGATAGACGCATTTATGTGTCGATTTTGTTCTCAATTATGTGTGCTGTTAGTGCTCGATTTTGTATTTATTATGGTGTTTTATGTGTTTGTAGGTATTTTTGGGCAATAAACATTTTTGGAAAAATCGGCTCGAAAAGTTGATAAAGCACCTCCGGAGGACACCTGCTATTCGGACCCTCACTTTGGATAAGGGGCACTCTAGTTGATAAGGGGTATCCACCGCTATTTGCACCCCAGAGTTACTATTTCCCCTATGGCTATTTGCACCCCACTCTGGTTAGGGGGAAACCTTTCTTCACAGTTTAAACAAAGAATTGGCGGGGAAACTTTCTTCTCGTCTGCAGAATTGTCTGGATCAAATTTGGGGGATATTTAATCGGGTTTTCTTGTTGGATTGGGTTCTTTTTGGGTCAGGGACTAAACAAGGTTCGGGATTGAGTTAAAACTTGAAACAAAGAAGATTTTTACGTAAATTCTTAAAACAGGGAGAGAGAGATGCTCGGGATTTTGGATTCAGTTTTGGGAAGTTACGGACAAACAGATTCTGTGAGATTTGGTTTACCAACAAAACAAAGTTAGCAGGCGGTTCAGATTCGAAAAGGAGGGAGTTTTCAGCTTGGTTTTGATAAAACAGGGAGGTGGAGGTTTTCTCGATATTTTGTTTTGAAACTGGGAAGTATGTGGAGAAAATGGAAAGAATATACTCTGTTCGATCTTATATTATATTTGGAAGAGTTTACAACTACACAGGAAGACGCGTAAAGCAACAGGGAGGAGAAGATTATTTCCGAGACTTTTGGCGAAAGAAAACAATATTATTTTGGGAATTACTCGACCATGTTGGGTATATATAGGTGTTTTTAGGTTAAGAGAAGGTGGTCGAGAGTTTGGGGACGACGAGGATCCGGAGGCGAGAAGCGCAGTGAAGTTGCGAATATTCACCTGCTTCTTTGGTGAAGAGAAGTTGAAGAACATTGGATGACGAGGACAATCGCAAAGGCGATCTTATTTAAACAGCACAACATAAGTATCGATGTTCAACAGATCACATATATCCCAAGCTTGTCATCTTTTCTCTGTAACAGTTCAACACCCGTTGTAACAGCTGTTTGTAACGTCACTGCAGCGTTGCAAACTGTCTGCTTTATTAGTTTCCTCTTGTTTTTCACCTATTTGAGCTATGAGCAACTATTTTAAGCACGTGAATAATATGAGGAGCTAAACCCCAACACTTTGGGACGACGGAGGAAGCTATATTTCATGCATGTGGTAATTATATTTAATTCTTTTATGACTACTTGCACTATTATCATCGTTTTATGATTTTTCTTAATTGATTGTGATGTCGTATGATGATGTATGCTTGGTCTAAATGCTTTTGATGCGTCATGCTAGTGATTTACAGTCAATCTTTTAAAAATCTACCTTGGCAAAGAATTAGAGTCAATATTAGTTGAGCTATAATTGTTTGGAATAAATATATGAATTGCATGAATGAGTATATGGTGGAATCCTGAGTCTCAGTACCTCTCGATATTGTGACAACTTTTTGTGTATATATTTTCTTTATTTTTAGTGTTTTCTTAAATCAAACCTTTACAAGCCCGAGTTGAACGAACTTTTACTACCACTTTCTACAACTTGTTAAAACAACATCACTTACCAGGATACTGAGGAATTTTCTTTGGGATTCAACAGAAGACAAGAAAAAAATGTGTTGGGTATCTTGGAAGATAATTTACTCCAAAATGTAATGGTGGTTTAGGAGTGAAGAATCTGAAATTTATTAACAAGTCTCTTTTATCTAAATGGATATGGAGATACACAAAAGAGAAGGATGCTTTATAGAGGAGAACTGTTCAAGAAAAATTTAAAGCCAACAAGGACCTATTTTTTATGGTTGATGATGTTTTTCCACAAGGAAGGGGTTCTGGAAGAACATACTGAAATCTAGTAATTTAATTCAGGAGGGATGCGACTTGGAGGTGAAGAATGGTAAATCACTGACATTTTGGTTTGATAATTGGTCCACTAATGGGCCTTTGGAAAATAGATTTCCGTATGCTTTTAAGTCTTGTATGGATAAGAATGCTTTTATCTCTGAAATTATTTACAACGGAAGACTGCAATGCAATACTAGAAAAACTATGACTGGGGTGGAGCAACTAGAATGAAATCTTCTTTGCGATGAGCTTAGTCCAGTACCAGATTTTGTGAAGGAGGAGGATGTAATTTCCTTCCAATCAGATTTTAGTGTGAAGAAAATGTATGAAGCACAATTGGAGGATGATAGTCTTTTCCGATTTTGAAGCATGTGTGGAAGCAACATATCCCTCATAAAGGTTAGTTTTTTACTTTGGGCTACTTTTCAACACTCTCTTCCAACTCTATCTATGCTTAGACATAAGGGAGTCAATCATGTTATTTATGTCAACATGAGGTCGAAATTGCCGATCATTTATTTCTACATTGTAAGTTTTCTTATGATGTTTGGATTGATTTCAAGAAATCTTTAAAAGTGGATTGGGTTATGTCGGTGTTTGTGGGTGAAAACTGTTTCTGCTGATTTTGGTAATTTTGGGTGTGTGGATGAGAAACGAATCTAAACCCTAAACAATGTACTGCACGGGGGTACTTTTGATTCGAGAGATCAATCTATACAATCCTGGCCTAAACCAAGTGTTTATGGGTGAAAACTACTCCTGCAGAATTTGGTAATTTGGGGTGTGGATGAGGAATGAATTTAAACCTTAAACAAATGCATCACATGCGGTGAGTGCTTGTAGATTCGAGAGATCAATACTGTGCAAGTCCTACCTAAACCAAGAAATGGCCGTTCGAGACTTGTTTCGGTCACAAAGTGAAGGAGATGGGGTTGATCTTAGGGAGGGAAGCGAAGAAGGTGTTGAGAATGTGAAGGTGTAGACTTGCTTATGACTTGCAACAGAAAGTGAACAAGCTTACGATTGGTGTAAGCGTGCTCCGGGTGTTTTCTTGTTGTTTTTCTCTCTTTGTTTGGAAATAGGGCGGAGAACCTATTTATACAAGTCATTGAGCCTTATTCACGTCTCTCGTGGGAAGTGGAGGAAGTGGAGTGACGGAGTAGTGGAGTTGTGTGTTGATGCTACACGATCAGTCTTGCCCACTTCTCCTGTCATCGCTAACCGTCCATGACTTCCTAACACGTTCTTGTGATGGCGCGTTGCACGCTGCACGCTGTAAACCGCCAGACCAATACCCCAGTATGTATCCCCCCAGTTTGTGACATGATTGATGTTCTGGAATGTGGGATCGTGGATCCATGAAAGGTAGCATGTAATGCTGAATTGAATAACTGCGTTATTCAGGAAGTTGATACTTGTGAAGTATCATGTGTATTTTATGCAGGTACTGCATCATGGTGTGGTAAAGTGACGGGTGGTGATCACCATGACGTCTCACTGACCAATTAACTCCTGACCAGGGTTGTATAACCAAGCCGGTGAAGTTGGACGGACGAGATGATCTTTGAGACACTCATCTGCGACCGTTGATGGAATCAGGGTTTTTGAAGAGGTGCGCAAGCATCCCTCTTCAGCCTGGTCGAATCCAAGCATGGGGTACAACTTTGGCCTAACCGACCATACATGCGTGTAGATGGCAAGATGGTGTAGGCGCCTATACCCCATTACCTCATGAAAGCATGATCTGGGTCACTCAATTCATCCGGTGAAATCGAGTGGTCGAGATCGATTTGCGACCAAAAACTAGTGCCGCAAGGGCCGCACGTCACGCCCTCTTCAGGCGCGCGTTCCAAGACGACCAATCTTGGTCGGTCTTGGCCGATTGGCCTGGCGTGAAGGTGGTAGGCTGATGTCCACGCCTATACCTGAATATCCCATGAAAACGTGATCTGAGCCATCCAAATCGTCCGGCGAAGTTGAGTGGTCGAGATCAGTTTGCGGTTTGGGAGGTGTGACCACGCTAGTTTGAGCGTGCGTTTTTGTATTAGCCGGGCATGATATGCCTTGGCCGATTGGGTTAGGGAATAGATGGGTCCACGGTGGTCATGCCGGTATGACCGGACCTCGCTAATCTAATCTTGGACCCTCCGTTCATGCCGGAGAAGATGGACGCTCGTGATGCTCAAAACCCTAATTTTGGGTTTCAAAGCCGTGCGTCTTCTCTTGTTTGGGCGACGATTTTGTCACGACCAAACATGGTTGGTCTTGACCGATTGGTCAAGTGTGTAGGCGGGCCCACGGTGATCGTGTTTACATGCTCTGGGCGCTTTGAATCTACATCTACACCTTCTATCTATACCTGCGAAGATGGAAGAATTCTGGTCGGTGCCTCACATGATATGAATACGGGTAGTCTCCACTAATGATTGATCAGCAACTCTAATAATGCACTTCTCCCCGCACCAAATTCGCATCACCGCATGATTAAATCCATTATTTAACACTCTAACAAACAAGAAATCCGAATGTAGTTCCCTAACATTTCCAAGTTCAATTATGTCGGTCAAAATCTCTATGTAAACATACCTAGAAGTATGCTAGTGACTCTAAAATCTTTAAAAGTTGGAATTTTTAAGTAAAACTCTTCTCTTTTTTTTTTTTAAATTTTTTCATTTTTTTGTATTTTTGTTTTAAAAACATGCTTAACCACTCCCCCACACTTAAACCTTACATTGTCCTCAATGTAATTGAATCCTCCTAGTAAAGTCAAGGTGGGAGATTTTAACATGATAAGAAACAAGAAAAACAAATAACAAAAAAGCAAAAAGGATAAGAAATACAAAACCTATGGGTTGCCTCCCATTAAGCGCTTGTTTTAAAGTCGACGCCCGACTTAGATCTTGCAAGATTTATTCCCCATATACTAACAATCTGAAAATTTGAGGATCCACCCATAATACCTGTTTTGCAAACAATAACTCCATACAAATATTAGCACAAGAAAACAATAGTGAAATTATCGCTCGATAGAAATTTCCCCCACACTTATTCTCGTCCACACTCGGAAGTGTATAAAGAACATAGAATTTGGGAACTTCCATGTGTTCCTCTTGGCAAACCTGCATAGTGTTAGATTCAAGTGTTTCCAATGGTGGATATCTAGAAACAAAATCATCCAAAAATACTTTCGAAGCACATACATTCAAACCAATAAGAGGTAAAGGAGAAGAATTAATATGCAAAGGGTTAGACAAACCTTGCACAATCTCTTGTATTATAGAATCCTCTTCATCCTTAAAAATTCAAGTGAATTACTTACCTCTTGTATATCGTGGTCCTCTATTAAACCTTGCAACCATTCTTCGTCGTTTTCTACCTTAACCAAAGTCTCGGCATCATTAAAATCATTCTCAAGTTCAATTGGGTCTTCCACAAAATCAATGAATGTGGTTTCATCCTCTAGCATCATCTCTTCAACATTCTCATCATCGGAATCAGGCCATTCTTCCCTCATATAATCTTCCTCGGTATAAATTGTAAGATCTTCTTGTGAGGGTGTTACTTCGTTTACAACAATAGGTAAGTGATATCCAAACTCCTCCTTTTGAATAGGTGAAGGATCGTTATTATGATCCGGAGTTGGAATAACTTCCTCATCGTTGCAACGTTCATACACTTCCGCGGACTCCCATCTTTCCCTAAGAAATTTTTGCCAAGCAATAAATGCATCTTCCTCAAGCTCTTCCTTTTGAATAGGTACTTGATCATTAATAAGATCAAGGCTCGAGTAATCTACACTAGCGTCATCAAAAGTCTCCACAGGTTGGTTAATTAGTTCGTATATTTTCTCCGAATTCCTTTGAATTTCTCGATGTGATTCTTGAAACTTTTGTTGAAGATCCCCAATCATGGCAGACATCTTATCCGCAAAACTAGAGAATTTCTGATCATAAACAAAACTATCCTCCCATCTTTGTGATTGTCCACTTACATACCCGTCATAAGGTTGTTGATATGTATGAGAATATCCATAAGGTTACGTAGAAAATTTATCATAGCCAAAATATTGGTTTTGATTGTATCCTAAGGATGGTTGGAAGTTGTCATAATGTTGAGGTTGAAAACCGTATTGATTGTTGTAATATGATTGCTCTTGTCCACCATACATTGGAAAACCGATACCTGAAATACGATTCAAAAACTAAGTTAGATACGGAATAGAATCCAACAAAGCAAGAATAAAGCAAAAAAGAAAAATAAAAACAACTAAAATCATCCGCTGCTCCCAAGAAGCAGCGCCAAAATTTGATGCGTGTCGTAGGTGCAATCAAATTAATTAATACTTTACTACCTAATTAACAAGTAATATAGGGTAGTCAAGGTCGATCCCACGAGGAGCACGAGATTCTAGTTGTAAAAATTGTCACGAAAAGGGGGTGTAAAAAGCAAAAGAAAATAAACAAAGCAATTAAAAGATAAAGTTGAAAGCAATAAGAGAGACGAGATCAAGGAATCCTTCTTCGTTGCGAAACAATGATTAAAGTTATGTTCTTTTCTACTTGTTATTAGTCACGATTATCACCAACCGTAGGATAAGGGTGCACGCTTAGCTAGCCCCAAAATCCCTAATTTCACCGAGTAACAGTCCGCTTAGTTATCGTATTCTATTCAAAAGAACCACCTTGAGGTCCGCTTACAAGATGTAATTCCCGAATGCATTAAGATTTATGAATTTAGGTTTAGTACTAGTAGTTAAACTCGGTTCGCTTGGTTCACTTTCTAGCGTTGTTTCTACACACAATTGCTCCACGGAATCCCTCCGCAAGGTCTCGTGTTTTCTACTTGTGTAAAGTGTCGAGAACGATTACGTATTCCCTAACTTATACTAGATATAGATCAATTAACAAATCAATTTAGCGTGCACTCCAAACAATCTATCAATCAATCATGAATGTCTTTAAGATCACTCCTATTAGTAAAAACAATCGATAATCATGTGAAAAATCTCAAGATAGAATTGAAAACAAAACTCAAATCATGTTAAGAACTAGGAATTCATCCTCAATCAATAAAATTAGCTACTCATGTTAAAAGAGTTCACACAAAGAATAAGAAAAGAAAAGAATTGTGTGTGTAGAGATGTGTGTAAAAAGATGTGTAGAAGTTGTAGAAAACTTCTCTATTTATAGGCTTCAATATTCTCCAAATCTTCTAAGGAATAGAATCCTTTTTCTTTTGCAATTCAATTTCCAAATCCAAGCTTTTCTCAACTCTTCCATCTTCTCTTTCCAAATTTGAGTCCAATTCTCCATCCAATTCCAAGCCCAAGTCTTCACACCCATGAGAGAAGTCCATAGAAAATTCTGGAATTTTTGGCTCGCCGGAAAACTGGGATTGTGGCCGGAATTCGGCCGGAATAGTCGCCGCCGGCAACCTGAGTTTAACAAACACTAACAACGATAAAATTTAAATTTTCACAAACTTCATTAATTCTCATCTTCTTTTCCTTTGAAATATGTAACCTTGGACTATCTCAACTTTTCTTCAAATATTCTGCTAATGCTCCGCTTGCTGACGATGATGTGTTTCTATGGGTCTTGCTGATTGAGAGAGAGAGAGATGCTAACTGCAAATCGATATTTAGAAGGAGTTTTCATCTTTAGACGTCACCCTCATGATTGACGTAATTAGCACTCAAGAGATCAAAAGTAGTGCTGAAAGTGGTGCGAAGTTGGGTAGCTCACCATTCCTACCCGGAATTGACGTACGGTGACACACACTCTAAAAGCTTTTCTAGAAAGTCACAAAGAGTGAAGGTCGGTACCTCGCTTGATGTAAAATGGGTAGTCTCCACTATGGGTGATCACAATTCTACTACCGAATATCTAAACAGCACCTAATTCGCCCTCCGGTATGGTTAAATCCAACTTTAACGCTCTAATCAACTAAGAAACCCGATTGTGTTCTCCTAGCATTTCCAAGTTCTGTTATTTCGGTCAGAATCTCTATGTAAACATAGCTAAAAGCATGCTAGTGACTCTAAAATCTCTAAAGTTGGAGGTTTTACAAAAAGAGTTTTTTTTTTTTTTTTTTTTTTTTTTTTTAATTGAAATAAAAGGTAAAAAAGACTAAAAACTCTAAATGCAAAAATATGCAAATGCACCCCCAAACCTAAATCAAACATTGTCCTCAATGTGTCAACAGATAGGAAAATTTTAAACAGTCACATACCATGAGAACTGTGCTGATAAGAGAAAAGGGAAGAGATTACCGGATGTCGGCAGGAGCAAGGTTGAGCTTCATTCGTCAAGGCTAGAATCCAATATTTTCAACGGAGATCATATCGGATTAGCATAATATAAGTGCAAGAAGACTCAACCGAATCAAGAAAAGAAAAATTTAACAAGTCCTACTGGATATATACAATGAAAATTCACCATAAACCAAGAGTCTAAAGAGTTGAGGATCAACCCAATAGAAAATATATACAAACATCAACAATCTTACACGAGATATAACAAGAGAGTGCAAGTAAGACTGCAGATGTGAAGGAGTTTCCCACAAACCTAAATTTGTGAACGGGTGTGTTTGTGAGAACAAAATCTTGCAATTTTAAAGGTACATCATGCAAAAGGTCTAACTCAAAATGAGTTTTGCTAATTACAGGCAGACATACATATTCCAACTGTGGCTCCTTAAGAGTGTTATACTTTGATGCAAAATAGTCCAAGAGGACTTGGGAAGCACAAAGTTCTAGGCCTAAGTTAGGCATTTTTAGAAAAGTTGGTTTTGCAATTTTGTGACAAACTACACCTAGGTTGGGTGAAGGAGTTTCAATTTGTGACTCAAGAGAGAGGTTAGGTACATCCAAGTTATTTTCATGTATAAAATCATTTGTACCATCACACACTCTCCCAAAGTCAGAAGAGGGTAAATCATGTTCATTTTCACAGGACAAGTGCACAGTTCCACATCAAATTCATCGAGGAGGCAACATATTGTGACATGGGAAGGGAATCAGACACAACAATAATATCATGATCCAAAAGAACATTAGTGTCAACAGAAGATTCATCCTTTCCTAAGTCACAAACAAGTTGTGAATCATGCTCACATTCACTGAAGAATTTCACAAAACTAAGCTCATAGTTAAGATCACATGTATGAATGTTAGAAGAAGTATCATTCATAGGGTTCACAGAAGAGGCGCATAACGTCTCTGAACCAAAAGATTCCATCATATTTTCAAAGATGCACATGCTCTTCTAACATATCATATTCATCAAAGATCATCATCATAGAAATGCATTTCCTTATTAAAAATCATAGTATTTCTAGTCCCATCATTTGAAACAGTTCATATGCAATATCAATTGCACGAGTAAGACTAGGCATACTATTTTCATTATGGGTGATAAACATTTCATTTTGAAAGTCCTCCCTTTCCTCATTTAGTGCATCACAGATTTGACTCAATTTGAGTTCTAAGCTCGCAGTCCTTTGGTCAAGGTTTTGAATCAATTCTAGAATTTCATTATGTGGTTCAATGAAAGGAGAGTTTTCAAAAGTAGGAAATTCATAATCAATGCTATATGGTTTATCATGCAATACACTCCTAGCATTATTTTGTTCGATGAGTCTAAGATTTTCCTCCACAGTTGAGAAGTACAAAATTGTTCATCTCCCCACCGTGGTGAATGTTGTATGTGATCATAATGATTAGGGTTTGTGAGTTCGGGGCCCCGAGAAGGCTCATAAAATTCCCTAAAATCACTATGGTATGTGGGTGTTCATCCCGTGAAAGATGCCCGTAAGCAAGCTCTCTAAGGGATTTGGTTCCATCCCCGATGCGAGACCAAAAATCCTCGACATGATTTAGTACTCAAATTGAACTCAAAATTTAGTTTGGTTTATGGGGCTTTGGTTTATTGGGATTTGGTTTCAATGGGATTCATTTGGTTTTGTTGGGAGCTTTGGTTTATTGTGGGCTTGTTGCTTGGTTTTTGTGAGATTTGGTTTGTTTGGGATTTGTTGTTTGAAGCCCAGGATTTGTGAAAACCGCACATTTTGGGCAGGTTGTGTGCACAGCCAAAGTTGGGTTGAGTTGGGCTTGGTTTGGTGTAAGCCCAAGTGGTTGTATAGAACCTAGTTGTTTGTAGAGCCCAAGTTAGATGAACGAGTGCAGCCTGCTTTTAGGTTGAGTTGGGCTCTTGGTTTTGGTGTAAGCCCAAATTATGAAAATGAAAATCGATTCAACTCTATGAATCGCCGAGTTAGGATTGACTCAAAGAATATAGGGAGTCAACTCAACTCGGCGAGTTCAACTCGGTGAACAATGCAGCTTCACTCACTCACTTCTCCTCCACTCGTACTTTCACTCGATGAGTTAAAATTTTCTATTCAAATTTTACTCAGCTCACTCGAGTCAACAAGTGTAGTTGACATCAAGCAAAATTTTGAGATTTTCACCATAACCGAGAGCTTGGGCTTGCTCAAATCACGGGGCTAATGGCATACAAGGTATAGGAGAGCAATACACGGTGGCCGATGGCATACAAGGTACAAAGCTAAGCATAGATTTGTAGCAGGGTTTGCAAAATGGGCTAATGGCTCTGTGGCTTGGCTCAACACACAGGCGGCATAATGGCTCAAATGTGCAATGCACAACTCGTAGCATGTACAGGGGTTATACGGGTGTAGACCAAGGGCTAGCCGTGGAGCTCAAGCTTGCGGCTTTCTGGGGCTAGCAAGGGAGCTGGATTATCATGCACAGTGGTCGACGAGCCTAGGATTGGCAGCTCAAGCAAGGCGTGTACACAAAGACACCTAGGTTCATAAAGCAAACTCACGTAAAACTAGCACATCCCAGTTATTGGCAGCAGAAAGCAACAGATTAAGCAATGCCAAAGACAATTCACAACCCGAGTAATAGATTAAAACTTAGCTTGTGCACAAAAGACAGTATTTCAGTGGCAGATTCAAGGTCTACAAAGCACAAAAGTTTTCAGCCGGGTTCAAGCATGCATTCAAGTAAGTTCGAGTTGTGCAATAGTCCGCGATCAAAGTTATAGCACAAGCTTAGCAGCCTTCTGGGGGACTGCACTAAGCACAAAGACAATGGCTAACCTTAAGTCTCGCGCCTTTCCTTGTCTCCTTTGGTTGGCTTGTCTCGCTTGCTCAAGGGCACAAAGACAGGTGTCACCGCCCGCTCCTTGCTCCTCTTCCTTTCTTTGGTTGCTCGGCGAAGAAGTGAGCAGAAGAAGCCAAGTAGCAACACAGTAGCACCTGTTGGCTCAACAAAAGAGATTTAGTTCTCTATAATGCACAAACCAGACCGATGTAAGCACAAATGCAGAGATGGATGGATGATATGCACAGTGATAAGTAATGTAATACTAAGAAAAATAAAAACTAAGCAAGAAAGACAATAAAATTACAGCTAACTAAAACAAGGTTATAAGCAAAAATGTAAGTGGATAAAACAAGTTACAAATGACAGATGCAAGGGTGCAAAGAAATGAACTAAGTTATAGATGCAGCTTTATAAGAAAATTTAAACTAAGTTATACTAATCACGTATCGAAATGGATATGTACGGTGGTGCAATCAAGAAGGAGGGAGGACTTCGATGAGATACAAGAAAAAGAAGAAAAAGAGTAACACATATATACAAGGCTACAACGGTGATGATTTACAAAGACAGGATGACACAGAGATGACAGATGGAGTTAAACTACGATGTAGATGCGTATAAACAGGGAGAAGTGGAGAAAACAAAGTTGAAGCGAGCCCAAAATCAGCAAGGCACGCGCCAAGTCCCCGGCAACGGCGCCAAAAACTTGGTAGGCCTCTAAGTATGTTTAATTTATGACCTACTTGTGATAACCGCAAGTGCACGGCGTCTATTGGAGACGCGGCAAGTACGGGTCGATCCCACAAGGACTAGGGGTGCTCTAGTTGATTCTACGGCTTCTTCAACTGAATTCAAGTAAGGAAATGTAACAAGTGACAATGTTTGGTTGCCGATACGGCTGATTTGAGTGATAGTGAACTCTAAACTAAGGTAAAGAAATAACTTGAGAGCTACCAGATGGTGAATCCACCACCCGCACCTATGCTAAGGCATTTCCTAATCAAGTTCTATTCTTGGTTCATTCCAGGGAAGAACACCATGTTAATGTTTTGACTACTCTTATACACTCCCCCTAGTATGGAGTGTCTTCTTACAAGACACTCCATCACAGTGGTCATATACTCAACTAGCTTATCCAATCAAACCATGAAGCTTACAAGAACAATACATGACAAAATGAACAATCTTAGCATATGAGCAGGGTTTCAACACACCCCGGAAATTGAAATTAAAACATTGCAAGAAATAAAACACAAATTAAAACTAAAGTGACAAACTCGCTAATCCAAAGCGTGTCCAAAATCATCTTCTTACACCTCTATTTATACATGCAACCGAATTCCCAAAACTACCAAAACCCTAATTATTTTAAAACACAAATTAAATGCAAAAGAATTCGAACCCATACTCAATCGTCTCGCTCCCTTTTGTCACGTCGCCTCCGAATCGACTACTCGGTTTCCCTTGATTTATCAATGAAACCCTAACCTATCTCTCGTCTAGTTCTCTTTAGCTCCTAGGAGAGAAGCTACAAAAGGACTAGAAAGTGATTAGGTAAGGTGGTGCGTCTTGGGGTGTCATGAGATGATGGAGTTGGTGGCGAAGGTGGCCGGTCGAGTGAAGAGGGTGGAGGAGCAGAGCTCGCTCCCGTGATGGAGACGGGAGAGAAGAATGGGTTTTGCAGAGAAGAAAGAGAAGAGGAGAAGAGAAATGAGTATGGGTCGATAGGGTATAGGGTATGGGTGCTTCGCTGTGAGCGTGTGCTTCGAGATTTGATGGGGATGCTTTGCGGCGAGCATTGGATCTAGCCGGAGAAGATCTCGGACGGCCGGGAAGACTTGGAGTAATCCGGTGTTGCGCGGGAGCAGCGATCCTCGATGAGAGTGGAGGCAACGACCGTATGATGCGTCTCGGGCGAGATCTCAACGGCTCGGAGACGAGCGGGTTCGGATCCGGATCTCGGGTAGCTCTAGCCCATGTCTTCTTTGTTGGGTTGCAACCGATTCGCGCGGGCTTTGGCTATCTCGCTTCATAGATGTTTGACTCCAATTCTTCGCTCTTTTGGCTCCTCGATTCTCCGAGCTTTATTTATTACCTAAAAACACAAAATTAATTAATACAAATATTTATTCTTGAAAACAAAGAAAACACAGAATCTGGGATAATATCTGATTCCTAAGCGCAAAAGATGAGTAAAATGCCAATAAAAAGGTGTATAAATATGCACTATTTAGCACTCATCACTTACAAGATGTAATTCCCAGAATGCATTAAGATTTATGAATTTAGGTTTAGTACTAGTAGTTAAACTCGGTTCGCTTGGTTCACTTTCTAGCGTTGTTTCTACACACAATTGCTCCACGGAATCCCTCCGCAAGGTCTCGTGTTTTCTACTTGTGTAAAGTGTCGAGAACGATTACGTATTCCCTAACTTATACTAGATATAGATCAATTAACAAATCAATTTAGCGTGCACTCCAAACAATCTATCAATCAATCATGAATGTCTTTAAGATCACTCCTATTAGTAAAAACAATCGATAATCATGTGAAAAATCTCAAGATAGAATTGAAAACAAAACTCAAATCATGTTAAGAACTAGGAATTCATCCTCAATTAATAAAATTAGCTACTCATGTTAAAAGAGTTCACACAAAGAATAAGAAAAGAAAAGAATTGTGTGTGTAGAGATGTGTGTAAAAAGATGTGTAGAAGTTGTAGAAAACTTCTCTATTTATAGGCTTCAATATTCTCCAAATCTTCTAAGGAATAGAATCCTTTTTCTTTTGCAATTCAATTTCCAAATCCAAGCTTTTCTCAACTCTTCCATCTTCTCTTTCCAAATTTGAGTCCAATTCTCCATCCAATTCCAAGCCCAAGTCTTCACACCCATGAGAGAAGTCCATAGAAAATTCTGGAATTTTTGGCTCGCCGGAAAACTGGGATTGTGGCCGGAATTCGGCCGGAATAGTCGCCGCCGGCAACCTGAGTTCTCTTTCTCTGTCGACGGAATATTCCGTTTAGATTATGTTATAGATAACGGTTGACTAACGGTCCTTAACAGTTGACCGGGTCAAGGGATGAGTCAGTCACTAGTTAGCTGAGTCGGAACCGAGTCAGCTGGCTAACTCAGCTGACTGGTCTTGGCCAAAGTTATTGCACAGCTTAAGTAAGAGCTTGACCATGATGGCCTAATTTCACACTTTGTTCTTTACACCCATTCACCGCCAAGCTCCAACCCGGTTCAAAGCCACCGCCAAAGTCTATTGCATTCACTACTTTCCTCCCGATGCTTCAATCGACACAAAGTGCCAACCACATTTTCAATGCACATCTCTCGAGATCCCTGACATACATCTAAAGCCTGCAATTCCACCTTCTAAGCCTTCTTGTTATCTCAACAAAGATCATCTCGTGCTCCAGTGCAAGATGAATTCCCTTGTCGCTCCATTCTTGCAGGTTGCACTCAAATCCTCCAGTTCTTGACCAACCCATAACAACTAACCCTATAAAGAATCTTCAACACTCATACTTCACTTTGCGGCTTCAACAACCTTTTCAACATCTCAGAAGCTCCATCTCTTGGTCGATCGCCAACACCCATCCCGCAATTTCGCCTTAACTACACAACAAATCCCTCTCGCATTCCTTCCCCGCAAGCATTTCAGTCCACCAAGCACCACTTCCATAAGCACCTTGTCCCGCCACCCAACCACAACTCCCCGATAATCCTTCCCATTGCAGACTTCATTCTCCGATTCTTTCTTAGCTCACACTTCAAAACTATGCAAACCACAGCCAAATCTTACACTGTCCTCATGCTGGCACCAAATGTAGATTCCCAGTTCACCGCCATTCTTACCAGCATCTGTCTCCTGCAACTTCATCCCTGTGACCAGCTTCATCTTCCATGTAAAGCAGCAACAAACAATAAGTGCCAGACGCTGCACTTTAGATAGCCACAATGAACTCCACCATTCAACCTGCGATCACACTCATTCTCAGCTCAACTGTACAAGCATTCAATACCAATTCCAGCAAACCCATTATTCTGCTCAAAACCTTCTTCCCGCAACTCGAACAAAATGCGAGACTCGACCCATTGCTCATTGAACTTCAAGAATGGGAACAGTACTCGATTCCATCTCTCGATCTACTCTCTCTCTGAGCTCCTCTTCATCTGTATATTCAGCTTCTTCTCTGTGTTCTTCATATCAAACCCTAGCTCAGTTACAGCTGCCACCACAACTTCCACAGATTCATCGATTAACCATAAACCCATTGTTTCCTTAATCTCTGTGTTCTTCTCTAAATCTCTTCATCTCAATTTCCTTCTCAGTCCTCCAATCAACAGACTCAACTCGGTTCTTGAACAAATCAATAGCAGAATCAACGGCCGCTTCTTCCCGAGCTTCTCTGCGTATCATCGATGGCGATTTAACCTCTCACTTTCTCGATCGACACCAAAGAAACCCATTCAATTTTAAATCTAATCTCTCTCGATCTCGATTTCATCACTCTCGATTTCAGCCAACAGACCTCTCTCGTATTTGATTCGGACAAAATGATTGAGAAGTAATTCTCGATTTAGGGTTGGTTTGTATTACATGGATCCGGCCGGGTTTGGATCCGGGTGCGGTTAGGATCGACCCAATTGGATGCTACCCAAAGCATAACCATCCTCCGGATAAGGGCTACCCAAAGTGTTAATAACACCCACTTGCTGAGTGATAAGGGGTACCCTGAATGAGAGCCCCTTAACCACTACTGGGCTCCGGATAGTGTTCCTTCCTTGGTGAAACGACAATTTTACCCTTTTGCTAAAATATGGTGATTTCTTCTCCTTTTCCTCCGTGTGACTCCAAAGTAGCTACAAAACTCAAAATAAGCGTAAAATACATAATTTACAAGAAAAATAGCAAATAAAGCATAAACTACTAGATAGTAAATACGGTGTATTCTACACCTATCAAATTCCCCCACACTTAGACTTTGCTAGTCCTCGAGCAAATCAAACTAAAAACTCACAACTTCAAAGCGTTCAAGCGTCACAAGCATCCAAAAAGTTATGAGGACATAGAGTTTCTGCATTCTAGTAATAAGAAGTTAGAAATACTAAAGAACATATTCTCATTCTTAAATGTTGAGTGAGAAATAACCACACCATAATGAGAGAACGCGTGTTTGAGAAACGATCAATAAGCATTTCGCCTCGACTTCTGCCTCACCAAAAGGATTTTATGATAATTGCACTCAAAAAGACGGCTTTTTATGGTTCACACATGTGTGCAGGTAGGAATGAAGAAAGAATTCTGCGACACGTTGAAAGGTGGGAAGGACAACTTCCGAAATATTTTTAAAAAAACCCACATCTTTTAATATTTTGAAAAACCATTTTTCTGACGATCTCTAAGAAAGGAAATCAACCATTTTTATCGAGGATGAGATTACTTACTCACATTCACATCCGATCGCCAATTATGATAACACCACTCTCACGGCATCCAATAGAAACGTCTTCCGCTCCTCGTCTTGATCTTCATGGTCTTCGGTTTCAACTATTGGTGATAAACTCTCGAATTCCATAAATCCTTGACAATTTGTAACCTTTTTACCTTAAATCCTTGTCGCTTGAAACTACCTTATAGATTTTCCTTCCCCACGTGTTTAAAACAAATATTTCTCTCGTTTTTCTCTTTCTTTTTTTTTTCTTTTCTTTTCTTTTCTTTTTTCATGTTTTTTTTTTTTTTTTTTTTTTTTTTAAAAAAGAGAAATTAAATACAAAATAAACCATGGCCGTGGAAGAAGTATTTTACCACTTGATTCTTCACAACTTGTATCGTCTTAAAATCATAAACTTCAAAAATTTTCACCTTTTACTTTTCTTCGCTTTCATGAATAAGTCTTCATACTTGGATATAAAATTACCTCATTGTATTGTAAGTCTTCAACATATATGTAAAATCCGCTCTTTGTATGTTGCTTTTACTTGTATTTGAAATTTGCTTTTTTTTTTTTTTTTTTTTTTCCGTTCCGTTGCTTGTAAACCTTAAACTTTTCCAACTTTCCTTGTAGATTTTGATGTCGCTCCTTGTTGATGATGAATGTGTTTCTATGGATCCGTTGTTGTCGAGAGAGAGAATGGTGCTAACTGCAAATCGAACTACAAGAAGGAAGCTTTCATCCATGGACGTCACCCTCATGATTGACAAAATTAGCACTCAAGAGATCAAGAGTAGTGCTTCTATTGGTGGGAGGTTGGGTAGCTCACCATTCTACCCGGAATTGACGTATGGTGACACACACTCAAAAGAAGCTCTTTAGTAGATGGAAGAATTCTGGTCGGTGCCTCACATGATATGAATACGGGTAGTCTCCACTAATGATTGATCAGCAACTCTAATAATGCACTTCTCCCTGCACCAAATTCGCATCACCGGCATGATTAAATCCATTATTTAACACTCTAACAAACAAGAAATCCGAATGTAGTTCCCTAACATTTCCAAGTTCAATTATGTCGGTCAAAATCTCTATGTAAACATACCTAGAAGTATGCTAGTGACTCTAAAATCTTTAAAAGTTGGAATTTTTAAGTAAAACTCTTCTCTTTTTTTTTAAAATTTTTTCATTTTTTTGTAATTTTTGTTTTAAAAACATGCTTAACCACTCCCCCACACTTAAACCTTACATTGTCCTCAATGTAATTGAATCCTCCTAGTAAAGTCAAGGTGGGAGATTTTAACATGATAAGAAACAAGAAAAAGAAATAACAAAAAGCAAAAGGATAAGAAATACAAAACCTATGGGTTGCCTCCCATTAAGCGCTTGTTTTAAAGTCGACGGCCCGACTTAGATCTTGCAAGATTTATTCCCCATATACTAACAATCTGAAAATTTGAGGATCCACCCATAATACCTGTTTTGCAAACAATAACTCCATACAAATATTAGCACAAGAAAACAATAGTGAAATTATCGCTCGATAGAAATTTCCCCCACACTTATTCTCGTCCACACTCGGAAGTGTATAAAGAACATAGAATTTGGGAACTTCCATGTGTTCCTCTTGGCAAACCTGCGCATAGTGTTAGATTCAAGTGTTTCCAATGGTGGATATCTAGAAACAAAATCATCCAAAAATACTTTCGAAGCACATACATTCAAACCAATAAGAGGTAAAGGAGAAGAATTAATATGCAAAGGGTTAGACAAACCTTGCACAATCTCTTGTATTATAGAATCCTCTTCATCCTTAAAAAATTCAAGTGAATTACTTACCTCTTGTATATCGTGGTCCTCTATTAAACCTTGCAACCATTCTTCGTCGTTTTCTACCTTAACCAAAGTCTCAGGATCATTAAAATCATTCTCAAGTTAAATTGGGTCTTCCACAAAATCAATGAATGTGGTTTCATCCTCTAGCATCATCTCTTCAACATTCTCATCATCGGAATCGGGCCATTCTTCCCTCATATAATCTTCCTCGGTATAAATTGTAAGATCTTCTTGTGAGGGTGTTACTTCGTTTACAACAATAGGTAAGTGATATCCAAACTCCTCCTTTTGAATAGGTGAAGGATCGTTATTATGATCCGGAGTTGGAATAACTTCCTCATCGTTGCAACGTTTATACACTTCCGCGGACTCCCATCTTTCCCTAAGAAATTTTTGCCAAGCAATAAATGCATCTTCCTCAAGCTCTTCCTTTTGAATAGGTACTTGATCATTAATAAGATCAAGGCTCGAGTAATCTACACTAGCGTCATCAAAAGTCTCCACAGGTTGGTTAATTAGTTCGTATATTTTCTCCGAATTCCTTTGAATTTCTCGATGTGATTCTTGAAACTTTTGTTGAAGATCCCCAATCATGGCAGACATCTTATCCGCAAAACTAGAGAATTTCTGATCATAAACAAAACTATCCTCCCATCTTTGTGATTGTCCACTTACATACCCGTCATAAGGTTGTTGATATGTATGAGAATATCCATAAGGTTCTGTAGAAAATTTATCATAGCCAAAATATTGGTTTTGATTGTATCCTAAGGATGGTTGGAAGTTGTCATAATGTTGAGGTTGAAAACCGTATTGATTGTTGTAATATGATTGCTCTTGTCCACCATACATTGGAAAACCGATACCTGAAATACGATTCAAAAACTAAGTTAGATACGGAATAGAATCCAACAAAGCAAGAATAAAGCAAAAAGAAAAATAAAAACAACTAAAATCATCCGCTGCTCCCAAGAATTCACGGCGCCAAAATTTGATGCGTGTCGTAGGTGCAATCAAATTAATTAATACTTTACTACCTAATTAACAAGTAATATAGGGTAGTCAAGGTCGATCCCACGAGGAGCACGAGATTCTAGTTGTAAAAATTGTCACGAAAGGGGGGTGTAAAAAGCAAAAGAAAATAAACAAAGCAATTAAAAGATAAAGTTGAAAGCAATAAGAGAGACGAGATCAAGGAATCCTTCTTCGTTGCGAAACAATGATTAAAGTTATGTTCTTTTCTACTTGTTATTAGTCACAGATTATCACCAACCGTAGGATAGCGTGTACGCTTAGCTAGCCCCAAAATCCCTAATTTCACCGAGTAACAGTCCGCTTAGTTATCGATTCTATTCAAAAGAACCACCTTGAGGTCCGCTTACAAGATGTAATTCCCAGAATGCATTAAGATTTATGAATTTAGGTTTAGTACTAGTAGTTAAACTCGGTTAACTTGGTTCACTTTCTAGCGTTGTTTCTACACACAATTGCTCCACGGAATCCCTCCGCAAGGTCTCGTGTTTTCTACTTGTGTAAAGTGTCGAGAACGATTACGTATTCCCTAACTTATACTAGATATAGATCAATTAACAAATCAATTTAGCGTGCACTCCAAACAATCTATCAATCAATCATGAATGTCTTTAAGATCACTCCTATTAGTAAAAACAATCGATAATCATGTGAAAAATCTCAAGATAGAATTGAAAACAAAACTCAAATCATGTTAAGAACTAGGAATTCATCCTCAATCAATAAAATTAGCTACTCATGTTAAAAGAGTTCACACAAAGAATAAGAAAAGAAAAGAATTGTGTGTGTAGAGATGTGTGTAAAAGATGTGTAGAAGTTGTAGAAAACTTCTCTATTTATAGGCTTCAATATTCTCCAAATCTTCTAAGGAATAGAATCCTTTTTCTTTTGCAATTCAATTTCCAAATCCAAGCTTTTCTCAACTCTTCCATCTTCTCTTTCCAAATTTGAGTCCAATTCTCCATCCAATTCCAAGCCCAAGTCTTCACACCCATGAGAGAAGTCCATAGAAAATTCTGGAATTTTTGGCTCGCCGGAAAACTGGGATTGTGGCCGGAATTCGGCCGGAATAGTCGCCGCCGGCAACATGAGTTCTCTTTCTCTGTCGACGGAATATTCCGTTTAGATTCTGTTATAGATAACGGTTGACTAACGGTCCTTAACAGTTGACCGGGTCAAGGGATGAGTCAGTCACTAGTTAGCTGAGTCGGAACCGAGTCAGCTGGCTAACTCAGCTGACTGGTCTTGGCCAAAGTTATTGCACAGCTTAAGTAAGAGCTTCAGCCATGATGGCCGGAATTTCACACTTTGTTCTTTACAGCCCATTCACTGCCAAGCTCCAACCCAGTTCAAAGCCACTGCCAAAGTCTATTGCATTCACTACTTTCCTCCTGATGCTTCAATCGACACAGTGCCAACCACATTTTCAATGCACATCTCTGAGATCCCTGACATACATCTAAAGCCTGCAATTCCACCTTCTAAGCCTTCTTGTTATCTCAACAAAGATCATCTCAGGCTCCAGTGCAGAGATGAATTCCCTTGCTGCTCCATTCTTGCAGTTGCACTCAAATCCTCCAGTTCTTGACCAACCCATAACAACTAACCCTATAAAGAATCTTCAACAGCTCATACTTCACTTTGCAGCTTCAACAGCTGCTTTTCAACATCTGTAGCTCCATCTCTTGGCTGACTGCCAACACCCATCCTGCAATTTCAGCTTAACTACACAACAAATCCCTCTCTGCATTCCTTCCCTGGCAAGCATTTCAGTCCACTGAAGCACCACTTCCATAAGCACCTTGTCCTGCCACCAGAACCACAACTCCCTGATAATCCTTCCCATTGCAGCTTCATTCTCCTGATTCTTTCTTAGCTCTGTCAGTTCAAAACTATGCAAACCACAGCCAAATCTTACACTGTCCTCATGCTGGCACCAAATGTAGATTCTCAGTTCACCGCCATTCCTACCAGCATCTGTCTCCTGCAACTTCATCCCTGTGACCAGCTTCATCTTCCATGTAAAGCAGCAACAAACAATAAGTGCCAGACGCTGCACTTTAGATAGCCACAATGAACTCCACCATTCAACCTGCGATCACACTCATTCTCAGCTCAACTGTACAAGCATTCAATACCAATTCCAGCAAACCCATTATTCTGCTCAAAACCTTCTTCCTGCAACTCAGAACAAAATCTGAGACTCGACCCATTGCTCATTAAACTTCAAGAATGGGAACAAGATGCTCGATTCCATCTCTCGATCTACTCTCTCTCTGAGCTCCTCTTCATCTGTATATTCAGCTTCTTCTCTGTGTTCTTCATATCAAACCCTAGCTCAGTTACAGCTGCCACCACAACTTCCACAGATTCATCGATTAACCATAAACCCATTGTTTCCTTAATCTCTGTGTTCTTCTCTAAATCTCTTCATCTCAATTTCCTTCTCAGTTCTCCAATCAACAGCAGCTCAACTCAGTTCTTGAACAAATCAATAGCAGCAACGGTTGCTTCTTCCTGAGCTTCTCTGCGTATCATCGATGGCAGTTTAACCTCTCACTTTCTCGATCGACACCAAAGAAACCCATTCAATTTCTGTCTAATCTCTCTCGATCTCTCGATTTCATCGACTCTCGATTTCAAAATTCAGAAATTTCTCTCTCTCGTATTTGATTCAGACAAAATGATTGAGAAGTAATTCTCGATTTAGGGTTGGTTTGTATTACGGATCCGGTCCGGGTTTGGATCCCCGGTGCAGTTAGGATCGACCCAATTGGATGCTACCCAGCATAACCATCCTCTGGATAAGGGCTACCCAGTGTTAATAACACCCACTGTTGAGTGATAAGGGGTACCCTGAATGAGAGCCCCTTAACCACTACTGGGCTCCGGATAGTGTTCCTTCCTTGGTGAAACGACAATTTTACCCTTTTGCTAAAATATGGTGATTTCTTCTCCTTTTCCTCCGTGTGACTCCAAAGTAGCTACAAAACTCAAAATAAGCGTAAAATACATAATTTACAAGAAAAACAGCAAAGAAAGCATAAACTACTAGATAGTAAATACGGTGTATTCTACACCTATCATCCAACCTGGAGGAATTTCATGTATTCACAGAATGGGATTGTTGCCACATGCTCCATTCTTGGTGAATTAAGTGAGGGAGTATCCAACACTTATTAATGGCTTTATCTTTTTACAAGATGTCAAGCCGCATAATTTTTCTGGTTTTTACAATTTTAACCTCAAATGAAAACCCACCATCAACATTAAGTCCCCTGCCTAGCACATAATGGTTACACTATTGTGTGGTAGGCATGAGATGGTGACATATTTATATACTGAAATGACCAAGCTAAAGTGAATACATATTTACCTGGGATAGTTTCACATCGTCAGGCGTTGCCTGAAATTCTGTTCCCGTACATCTGAGTACATTCTTCCGCTTTGTTTCTCCTGGAATCCAGAGTGTCTAACTCCGCTATTCGAGAGTTAGAGGCTTCATCCTCGTCCCAATGGATCCCGGTCATCGCTGTAATCCTGGATGATGGGATTTTGATTTCTGCTGGGAGAATTGCGTCTGCTCCGTAAACAAGTGAATATGGGGAGACCCCAATGGAGCTTCTAGGTGACGTACGGTATGCCCACAGTGCCATTGGTAACTGGTCATGCCATTCTCTAGGATTGTCATGTACTGATTCGACTGGATGATCCGGATCGACGTCTTGTTGGTACTTTCACCTGGCCCATTCCCGAGGATAGTAGATGGTGGAGAAAACTCGTTTAATGCCATACCTCTCAAGTAACTCTAGCACTGCTTATTGGCGAAGGGAGTGCCAATTATCGGTGATAATATGCTTAGGTATACCAAACGACAAATGATGTGTTCTTTAATGAAAGCCGCAATGGTTGCTCATGTAGTTCCTCGCGGTGGGATGGCTTCTACCCATTTGGTGAAGTATTCCGTTGCAGCTTATGATGTACTCGTCTTTTACTTCGATGAGGGCGGGTTGATTTTCCCGATGATGTCTAGTCCCCACCGTAGAATGGCCACGGATCGCTTATCGAGTGCAAGGGGGTGGAAGGTGCGTGAACAAGGTCTCCATGAATTTGACAATTGTGGCAGCTTTGAACAAAAGCGGCCGCGTCATCCTCCATGGTCGGCCAAGAATATTTCTCGTGTATCCGGAGGAACAGTTTCTCTTCCTTGATGTTCCCCTTCGTGTGTTTCCTTCAAAATGATTGGAATTTCTAACTTGAATGTATCTTAATAGATTACCTCAAAAATCTTGCGGTGTGATCCCTTCGTGGTATACGAACCGCTTGGCTTTTTTGCTTTATCTTGATGGCATCCTTTTGATCGGCGGAAGTTGCTCCATCACGAAGATAGTTGATATATGGCTCCCTCCGGTCCCAGGCGTGGTTCACACTAAAAACTTCTGATTGGTGTGGCGGTGCTTGGCAATTTGAGCAGGACTTCGAAGTAGCTGAGTGAGTCTCCATCTCCTACCGCACAGCCTGTGCTGGAGTCGCCGGTAAAGCGTTACCACCAATGATTGTCCACAGATTTCATCGTGAACACGGTTTAGCTGCATAGCTTGTGATTCGTTGTCTCCAAGACATCTTGACAGAACCATCCGGGTTTCGATAGTACAACATACCATGAAGCATGAAGAAGTTCTCCGGTTTTGAGACCGACCTTTCCTTGAGAGAGTGGGTTGTTGAGCTCCTGAATGATCGGAGTTCGCCAATCATTAGTCCTGGTGTCCTTGTATTGTGACAGCCATGTTGACTCTATGGTTCTCCTTTTTACTGTCAGAGTTTCTTCCGCTCCTTCGAATTTCAGTTTGGAAGCCAATGTTGCCAGACAATCGGCATGTTTATTGTTGCTGCGACCAACATGGATTATGGTTGCGTCGGCGAAATAGTTTAATAACTTTTGTGCTTCTACCGTATGGGGCTAGTGTTGCTTCCTTCAATGCGTACACTCCGTTCATCCGATTTACCGGTAGTTTGGAGTCACCTCTTATCTCCCGGACGCGTGACTCTCGCTTGTTTAGCTATTGAAAGCCCTATAAGGAAAGCTTCGTATTCTGCTGAGTTGTTGGTGCATTCGAAGACTAATTTGAAGGAATGTGAAAATACTTCTCCGGTTGGAGAGACTAACACCACGCCCGCTCCTCCAAGATATGCTAGGGGTAGCAGAGCTATCAAAATACAGAGCCACACTCCTTCCTCCAAAACAGACATCTAGAAATTCTCCAGGGGAGGTCTTCATGTAGTTCTCAGTGCCTTCTCCAGAAATGCCGCTAGTAAGTCTGCAACTGCTTGACCCTTGATAGCTCTAGGTGACGCACACGTTATGTCCAGCTCTGACATTTGGAGAAGCCATTTGCCTGTCCTTCCAGTAAGGACCGGCTTTGAAAGTAAAAACTTTGCGGATCGGATTTAGACACGAGTATCACCTGTTAGACAAAGGTAATGCCTAAACTTCGAATGGAATGGATCAAGGCTAAACACGCCTTTTCCGCTCCGGGGTATCTCGAGTTCGACGTCCCTCAATATTCGGCTGAAATAGTATATGGGCGTTCGATTCCCTCATCGTCTTCCCCGAGCGAGTAGAGCCCCCACCGCAGTGTCACTGAAGGCAGTGTAGAGACTAAGCGGCTTCCCTTGTACAGGAGATTTCATGATGGCCGGAGATGATAGTATTCGTTGGATCTTTCGAAAAGCTTCCTGCTGGGTTGCGGTCCAAATGAAGCTGGCTCCTTTCTTCAGTAAGGGGGTGAACGAGGCGGTAAGTTGGGCTAAACCAATATGAAACGTTGAATGTAGTTCACCTTGCCCATGAAACTCGGGAGCTCCTTCACGTTCGGGAGGCGGCATTGTGAGGATAGCCTTGAGTCTTGGACCTGGTCTACCTTTATTCCTTCTGCACTCACTTGGAATCCTAGAAATTTACCTGAGGAGACACCGAAAAGCGCATTTCAAAGGATTCATCTTTAACTTGTATTCTCGACACCTCTCAAATACTTGACGTAAGACGTTGGCGTGATCTCGCTCGAGCCTTTGACTTGACCACGATATCATCTACATAGCCTTCTACTTGTTTATGCATCATGTCGTGGAATATTGCCGTCATAAAGACGCTGGTACGTTGCGCCGGCGTTCTTTAAACCGAATGGCATAACAAGATAGTAAAAATTGCCAAGAGGGGTTCTAAAAACCTATCTTACTCGCATCGTGCTCATATATCCTTATCTAATTGTATCCGCTGTAACCATCCATGAAGGAGAACATGCCGTGTCCGGCTGGTGGCGTCTACTAACATGTCGATGTTAGGTAGAGGAAAGTCGTCCTTGGGGCAAGACTTGTTCAAGTATCCGAAATCTACGCAGACCGGATCTCCGTTTTCTTTCTTTACTTGGGACCACATTGGCAACTGTGTTGGATGATGAATAGGCCTGATGAAGCCAGCAGCTAGCAGCAGCTTTCGAATTTCGTTCTTGATTTGTTCCTCTACTTCATGTCCGAATTGCCTCGGAGATTGCTTGATTGGCTTGGATCCGTGTATGACATGTAAGTGATGGGTGACCAATTTTTCATCCGGACAGGCATTTCCTCGTATGTCCAGCGAACACATCTTGGTACTCCTTGAGTAGCCGAACAAGACTCGCACGTTCGTCTCCAGGGACAGAGTCGAACCGATAGAGACCGGCCCGGGAGATTCTTCATTCCCGATGTTACTGAGTCTCGAGCTCGTCGATTGTGGAATTGGTTCCATCTTGTAGTTGCTGCGGGCGTCTGGGTACCTCATCTTGTGTTTCATCATTCTTGCAAAGATTCAATTGGGCGGAAGGCCGGGTTCCAGTCTCTCCTTCTAATTGCTAACAGCGGCGCCTGGTATATTGTTCTCCCCTTCGATCACGTTTCACCTCGAAAGTGCGTCCCCTTTGGTGTGAGCATGAGTTGAAGTCTCACCGGATAGAGATGGACGCCTCGTTACGAACGTGTGCTTTGTAGTGTTTGGCCTCCAAAGTGGTGTAAGTCGGTCTCCTTCTTTGATTGAATCCCACGTGGGTAGTGGGGTGCACAGACTTTGTATGATCCTCCTCCGTGTGGTACCTTTGGCTCGAATACCTCCACTCCGCATATTGGTGCATACGGAGACAATGATGCAGGAATGCGGATGACTTTCTCGTTTAGCATGGTCTTCAGGCACTGGTGATACGTCGAGGGAATGACCTTGTTGTCGTGAAGCCATGGTCTCCCCAATATCATATGGTAGTCCGGCTCTTTTTCTATGACCTCAAACTTTGCTCTTGATTGAACGTCCCTCTTATCGATAAATTCAGATTGACATACCCGTATGTGCAAGTCTGATTTCCTTCAAGTCCGTCATCGTGGTGGGCTGTCGTACAATCTCGCATAGGCTAACCTTGGCTGTCTTGAGAGTCTTAAGAGTAATTACATTCGAAGATGCTCATGTGTCGACGAGGGCCCTCCTGAACTCCGAACCCTTGATGTGTGCGGTAATATGTAGGGCCCGGTTGTGACCCTCCTCTGCCATCATGTCGTCTTCCGTAAATGTGATATTGTTTACAGATATTTCCGATGCAGCTAGGAGTTCTGGACGAGAAGGAGTCAGGTGTACATCCGTGAGCTATTTTATTAATTGCAAGAAACGTCTCTCGCCCGTTGATTCCTCGAGAGGTGCAAGAGTTCACACAAGCTTTCTACTAGAGATGCCGCTTCCTGATCCACTGGTTCGTAGTAAAACTGTTGATCTGAGGGGAATTAGTCCCCGGTGTAGAAATCTCCGGATGCTCATTTCTGACGTCATCTTGATGAGGAGATCAAGTATGCCGTTTACCGCTTCTTTGATTAGCTCTATGTTCTTCGTGAATCTCCTGCACCCGTGCTAGTTCGCTTAATGTTGGAAGTCTTCGATTATGCCGCTCGGATACACCGTTAGGAGGGGGTATCTCCGTTGGAGGAGCCGTCGATTTGAGACTGTCGACGGTCCTAAGACCAACCATCTCGAGAATTGATTGAATGGTATTGAAGAGATTGACTTTACAACCGAGAGATCAACCTCCCACTGTGGTCGCCAATTGTTTATGGGTGAAAACTACTCCTGCAGAATTTGGTAATTTGGGGTGTGGATGAGGAATGAATTTAAACCTTAAACAAATGCACTGCGCGGTGAGTGCTTGTAGATTCGAGAGATCAATCTGCAAGTCCGGCCTAAACCAAGAAATGGCCATTCCAGACTTGTTTCGGTCACAAAGTGAAGGAGATGGGGTTGATCTTAGGGAGGGAAGCGAAGAAGGTGTGAGGTGTAGACTTGCTTATGACTTGCAACAGAAAGTGAACAAGCTTACGATTGGTGTGCGTGCTCTGGGTGTTTTCTTGTTGTTTTTCTCTCTGTTGTTTGGCAATAGGGCGGAGAACCTATTTATACAAGTCATTGAGCCTTATTCACGTCTCTCGTGGGAAGTGTAGGAAGTGGAGTAACGGAGTAGTGGAGTTGTGTGTTGATGCTACACGATCAGTCTTGCCACTTCTCCACACATCGCTAACCGTCCATGACTTCCTAACACGTTCTTGTGATGGCGCGTTGCCGCCGCACGCTGTAAACCGCTGGACCAATACCCCGTATGTATCCCCCCCTTTGTGACATGATTGATGTCCTGAATGTGTGGATCGTGGATCCATGAAAGGTAGCATGTAATGCCGAATTGAATAATCTGGCGTTATTCGGAAGTTGATACTTGTGAAGTATCATGTGTATTTTATGCACGCATCATGGTGTGGTAAAGTGACAGGTGGTGATCACCTGACGTCTCACCAATTAACTCCCGACTGGGGTTGTATAACCAAGCCGGTGAAGTTGGACGGACGGGATGATCTTTGAGACACTCATCTGCGACCGTTGATGGAATCGGGTTTTGAAGAGTGCGCAAGCATCCTCTTCAGCCACTGGGTCGAATCCAAGCATGGGGTACAACTTTGGCCTAACCGACCATACATGCGTGTAGATGGCATGATGGTGTAGGCGCCTATACCCTATTACCTCATGAAAGCATGATCTCGGGTCACTCTCGATTCATCCGGTGAAATCGAGTGGTCGAGATCGATTTGCGACCAAAAACTAGTGCCGCAAGGGCCGCACGTCACGCCCTCTTCAGCGCTGCGTTCCAAGACGACCAATCTTGGTCGGTCTTGGCCGATTGGCTCGGCGTGAAGGTGGTAGGCTGATGTCCACGCCTATACACGAATATCCCATGAAAACGTGATCCGAGCCATCCAAATCGTCCGACGAAGTTGAGTGGTCGAGATCGGTTTGCCATGGTTTTGGGAGGTGTGACCACGCTAGTTTGAGCGTGCATTTTGATTAGCCAGGCATGATATGCCTTGGCCGATTAGTTAGGGGAATAGATGGGTCCACGGTGGTCATGCTTTGGTATGACCGGGACCCGCGAATCTAATCTTGGACCCTCCGTTCATGCCGGAAGATGGACGCTCGTGATGCTCAAAACCCTAATTTTGGGTTTCAAAGCCGTGCGTCTTCTATTGTTTGGGCGACGATTTTGTCACGACCAAACATGGTTGGTCTTGACCGATTGGTCAAGTGTGTAGGCGGGCCCCACGGTGATCGTGTTGACATGCTCGGGACCTTTGAATCTACATCTACACCTTCCATCTATACCTGCGAAGATGGATGGTTGAGGTCATTTGCGACACATGTAATATGCCGAAAACCCTAATTTAGGTTTTCCGTCCATAATGCTTGGTATGAACGTTTTTTGGCAAGCTAGGCCAATGGCCCACCGTGCGGGTTCCGCATTGGTTCTAAGAAGGATATTCCATACCGCTTGGGGGGTGATGGAATTGATCCGGGTCATCCAATCATGCTTATAGAGTTGGATGATCACGATCGTATCCGACCGATACGGTCAATCCGGATGCTCAATCGGGCTAGTATAACACACCGATAGGGGCTCAATCGGGCTAGTATAACACACCGAGAGGCTCCAATCGGGCTAGTATAACACACCGAGAGTCACCTCGCACGGGTATTTCAGACATGGTTTCATTATAGTGCTTGGAGGTTCGTGTTACTCAGTAAGAGTAACACTCGCCATGCCGCACCGATAATGAGTAATGGAAATACAAGGCTGATTAGAAATTCACAGGATGGGATTGTTGACACATGTTCCAACCTGGAGAATTTCATGTATTCTGAACGGGATTGTTGCCACATGCTCCATTCTTGGTGAATTAAGTGAGGGAGTATCCAACACTTATTAATGGCTTTATCTTTTACAAGATGTCAGCACATAATTTTTCTGGATTTTACAATTTAACCTCAAATGAAAACCCACCATCAACACCAAGAAATGGCCGTTCCAGGCTTGCTTCGATCACAAAGTGAAGGAGAAGGGTTGGTCTTAGGGAGGTAAGCGAAGAGAGTGTTGAGACCAGAATAGTTGATTATGAAGGTGTGGTTTGTTTTATGACTTGTATCGGAAGTAGAACTGGTTAGCAGAATGGAAAGCTACCAGGTGATTTCTAGATACTGTATTGTTGCCGACCCAAACTTGTTGTTTGGTGAAAAATAGGTGAAGCATATTTATACAAGTCATATTGAAACATACCCTGGTCTCGAAGGGAGTGGAAACGATTGAGTGGTGGAAGAATAGAGTAACGTGTAACCGTCAAACGTTATGCTTCCATGATGAGGGAAGTGAATTCGTGTAACCGTCAGTCATTACGCTTCCATGATGAAGGAAATGAATTGTTTACACTGTTACTTTTCACCACCACTAATTTTCCTACTTCATGGCACTTTCTTGTAATCGGCGCATTGCACGCCGCACGCCGTAAACCGCTGACCAATACCCTGATGAGTATCCCCCAGGTTGTGACATGTTTGATCTCGAGTGTTTTCGTGGAAAATGTGTAGCAGGTTGCTATGTGTGGCAGGTCAAAGTCAAGATACCTTTCCATAGGAAAATAACACGTGATACTATTAGGCTTGCCTTGGTCGGCCGCCTAAAACTTGCCACAAGTCCGTCAGTTTGGTTGCAAACTTGAATGGCTGAGATTACATCTCATGAAGAAGGGTAGTCGTTGATTATGGCCACATCTTTGTTGTGTAACAAAGTGGCGCCATTAGCATAGTGGCGCCTGGCGTAGCCGTGGCATAGCGGGTTGCTTGGGACTTGCCGCAAGTCCGTCAGTTCAGTGGCGAACTTGGATGGCTGAGATTACATATCATGAGGAAGAGTGGCCATTGATTATGGCCGCATCTTGTTGTATAGTGAAGTGGCGCCATTGGCATAGTAGCGCCTGGTGGATCCATGGCATAGCGGCATGCTAGTGGCGTAGCCATGGCATAACGGCATGCTAATGGCGTAGCCGCGGCATAGCGACAT
Organism: Papaver armeniacum; assembly: GCA_023531295.1. Lineage (NCBI taxonomy): Eukaryota > Viridiplantae > Streptophyta > Magnoliopsida > Ranunculales > Papaveraceae > Papaver > Papaver armeniacum. Next base: position 405,622 of record JAJJWW010001274.1, on the reverse strand, counting down.
GCCAGTGGCGTGGCATAGCGGCATACTAGTACGTAGTCGTGGCATGGCGGCATGCCAGTGGCGTTGTGGCATGGCCACGCCTGTGGCGTTGTAGCATGGCCAAAGTTAGGATTTGACGCCGTGGTAAGAATTAGGGCTTGGCGGCGTGGCCAAGGCTAGGATTTGGCGTCGTGGTAAGAATTAGGGCTTGGCGGCGTGGCCAAGGCTAGGTTTTGGCGTCGTGGTAAGAATTAGGGCTTGGCGGCGTGTCTAAGGCTAGGATTTGGCGTCGTGGTAAGAATTAGGGCTTGGCGGCATGGCAAAGGCTAGGTTTTGGCGCCGTGGTAAGAATTAGGGCTTGGCGGCGTGGCCAAGGCTAGGTTTTGGCATCGTGGTAAGAATTAGGGCTTGGCGGCATGGCCAAGGCTAAAGTGGCATGCTACCGCGGCAGAGTGGCATGTTGGCATGCCGATCAATATGTTGTTGTGGTAAGGCGTGTTTGGCTTGCCAGTTAGTATGGTGGCGCGACAGGGTGCGTTTGGCCTTTAATGTATGGTGGCAAGTTTGGAGCGACTAGATTGGCCGAGGAAAGGGGTCTGCCAATCATAAGGCACGACTACACTTCTGGTGAAAGTGTGGCGGCTTTAGAGCGACCTGATTGGTCGATTAAAAGGGGGCCGGGAAAGCATGGGTGTGGCTACACTTATGGTGACAGTGTGGCGGCTTTAGAGCGACCTGATTGGTTAACGGGAAGTGGGGCCTGCGAGTATGGGCCCAGCCACACTTATGTGCACGTGGCTAATTTGAGGCGACACGATTGGTCGAGAGAAATAGGGTCGGTTTAGGAAGGGGCATGGCCAACGGCAAGTGGCGCCAGTTGGCCTAAGGCATGGCCACACCTCCCTTTGCTGCTGCGGCGGCTCCCTGTTTTCTGATTCTGGGCAAGGTTTTGCACCTGCTAATCCATGGCGGATTGATTACCTAGTTCGCCTAAGCTTAATTTCAACAAGCAAGGTCTGGTATACTGCGCGAGGCGCAAAACCCTAACTTCTGCAAGTTAGTCAGGGCAATGAACTCTATGTGTTGACACAAAGTCTTTTTAAGTTCATTGCCAGAGAGCAACATGCTTTTCTGATTGAATACCTTATGCAAAGACCTTATCCTTGATATTTGGAAATTCGTGCTACTCTGCTGCGAGCGAACACAAATCGTCATGCCATATCAACATTAAGGGTTCAGCCAGAGAACATAGCATAGAAGGAATTCAAATGAACTTATATTAAGTGAATATAGGCGAGGCGCCGAAATTTACAGAACATCTGGGATGGTTGTTACATTCGCCAGTATGGATAGGTTTCATGTAAGTATATTGAACGGCTCAATAAATATGCCGGTGGAGAGGTTAGCACTCACGAAACCGTTTCCTTACAAAGTGACGTCACATCAGATGCAAGGTTTTACGATTTCAAACCTAAGCTAAAAACCACCATCAACATTAAGTCCCCTGCTTAGCACGTAATAGTGGCATTGTTGCGGGGTAAGCATGAGATGGTGACAGACTAGAGTAAAATTGAAATGGCAAGACGTGAAGAGATTGCCGAGGAAATTCGACTAACCTTTAGCGGAAGGCATGAGGAATCCGTGATCTCTGTGTTGGCGGCTCTGCGTAATTCTATCTTGGCCATAGGGTGTTGGCGTCGGTGTTGAAACTTCGGCTATTGATCGGCAGAGGCGCCATTGCAACTTGGCCCACGGAACGGGCGCTAGTTTGCTAGGGAAGGTAGATGGCGCGGCTAGCTTGAACTGGTTGATGGTGCGGCTAGCTTGGAATGGTGGATGGCGCTGCTAGATTGGATACGGACTTCTAGCATGGGTATGTTGCTGCTGGCTTAGCTACGTTTGTGACATGGTGGATGGCGCGACTAGCTTGGAGTGGTGGATGGCGCGGCTAGCTTGGACTGGCGGGTGACGCGGCTAGCTTTGTCGTACAGAGATGGTGTCGCTGGCTTGGGCCACGAAGCACTGGCGCTTGGAGTTGGCGTGGCGTTGGCTCGGTCGTGGAAATTTGCGCCTGGGGCGTTGTGGCACCACGTGCCAAGTTTCCTTCTTCCGCACATGGCACAAAAAGGAAACCTTCTCCTACTTAAACTCCAAAACGCTATGCATATAAAAGACGTTCCCATCTTCTTTATTTTTGTATCGTTGGTTTTGGCTTTGTTTTCGCGTCTTCGTGTTAGCAGCAAAGGTGCATCATCCGTGAGCGTTGGAAGGAAAAGTAGCAGTAAAAGAAGGCAAGCATATTTCGGGTATGTGTTCCAACATTTATTCCCATTTTGTTTTCTCGTCTTTTTTGATGTAAACCCTAGCCATAGGCCTGTCCTCCACAAACTCGTAGAAATACTCCAATATGAATGATTCCTATCTGCCGGTAGTATTGTAGTAACGTTAGCCATAATACCAATAGTAGTGGAGCCGATTATTATGTAAAGCAAGCATGTATGGATGGCCGCCGTAGGCTCCTTTCTCCGCAAAACCTAGCTTTAGTTTGTGTTTGGCCGTCAGCGTCATTACCGCGGCAAGACACGGTTTCGGCCAAGAGCATGTTTTCCACGACAAGTGTTTGTTTGAGTGAGCACTAGTCTCCATTCCCCTTGACCGCGAGTGCCGTGACATGTGGCCGTCGATGGTGGTTTTTAGCTTAGGGATAAAATCGTAAAACCGTACATCTGACATGACGTCACTATGACCAATAGCGCATTTATTGAATCAATCAGCGTATTTACTTAAGAATTACTGTGGTACCTTTTTTTATACATGTATCATGTTCCACAACGTAACCCTTAGTATTAACCGACATCACCTATGTATACACCTAACCCTAATTCTCCCACCGTGCCAATGGCAAACCATGCCAGCCCACGCCTATGCGCCAAGGCATGCCAACCATGCCAGCCGCACCACCGTGCCAATGGCAAACCATGCCAACCACGTCTCTGCGCCAAGGCATGCCAACCATGCCAGCCGCACCACCGTGCCAAGGGCAAACCATGCCAACCACACCACCGTGCCAATGGCAAACCATGCCAGCCACGTCTCTGCGCCAAGGCATTCCAACCATGCCAGCCGCACCACCGTGCCAATGGAAAACCATGCCAGCCACGTCTATGTGCCAAGGCATGCCAACCATGCCAGCCGCACCACCGTGCCGACGGAAAACCATGCCAGCCACGTCTCTGTGCCAAGGCATGCCAACCATGCCAGCAACACCACCGTGCCGACGGCAAACCATGCCAGCCATGTCTCTGCGCCAAGGCATGCCTACCATGCCAGCAGCACCACCGTGCCAATGGAAAACCATGGCAGCCATGTCTCTGCCCCAAGGCATGCCAACCATGCCAGCCGCACCACCGTGCCAATGGCAAACCATGCCAGCCACGTCTCTGCGCCAAGGCATGCCAACCATACCCGCTGTTCCACCGTTCCAATGTCAAACCATGCCAGCCACTTCTCCACGCCAAAACGAAGGGTTGCAATAATCAACGACTACCCTTATCTTGGAGATACAGATCTCGACCATCCAAGTTCGCCACCTAACGCACGACAACTTGGGCCCAAGGCCAAACACCACGGTTTGCACCAAACCCTAGTTTTGGATGCGCCTATACCATGCCAGCCTCTCCTTTATATCATTGGTTGCCAAAACGAAGGGTTGCAACGATCAACGACCACCCTTCCATCTAAGATGCAGATCCTAGCCGTCCAAAGTCAGCAGCTGATGCATGGCAACTTGCGACCCAAAGTCAAAACACACGGTTTGCACCTAAACCCTAATTTGGCCGCGCCTACTCTTTGACAAGGCCATGACTCAACGCTGGCTGCTACAAACGAAGGGTTGCAATAATCAACGGCTACCCTTCCCTTTCAGATGCAGATCTCGGACACACGATTTCGCCACCTGACGCATGGCAACTTGCGGCCCAAAGCCAAAACACACGGTTTGCACCTAAACCCTAATTTGGCCGCGGCTACTCTATGGAAAAGCCATCCTCAACGCTGGCTGCTACAAACAAACGGTTGCAATAATCAACGGCTACCCTTCTCTTTGAGATGCAGATCTCGACCACACAAGTTCGCCACCTGACGCATGGAAACTTGCGGCACAAAGCCAAAACACACGGTTTGCACCTAAACCCTAATTTGGCCGGGCCTACTCTATGGCAAAGCCATGCTCAACGCTGGCTGCTACAAATGAAGGGTTGCAATAATCAACAGCTACCCTTCTCTTTGAGATGCAGATCTCGACCACACAATTTCGCCACCTAACGCATGGCAACCTGCGGCCCAAAGCCAAAACACACGGTTTGCACCTAAACCCTAATTTGGCCGCGCCTACTCTATGGCAAAGCCATGCTCAACGCTGGCTGCTAAAACGAAGAGTTGCAATAATCAACGACTACCCTTATCTTTGAGATGCAGATCTCAACCACAAAAGTTCGCCACCTGACGCATGACAACTTGCGGTCCAAAGCCAAAACACATGGTTTGCACCTAAACCATATTTGGCCGCGCCTACTCTATGGCAAAGCCATGCTCAATGCTGGCTGTTAAAACAAAAGGTTGCAATAATCAATGGCTATTCTTCCCTCTGAGATGTGGATCTCGACCGTTCAAGTTCGCCACCTAACTTACGGACCAAATCCAAAACATCACGGTTTGCATCTAAACCCCAAATTTGGCCGCGCCTATTCTTTGGCAAAGCCATGTCGACTCTACCATGGCCACTGGCATGCCACCATGCCACACGTAACACCTTGCTACATGTTTTCCCATGAAAACACTCGAGACATCTAACACATGTCACAAACTGGGGGATGCTCATAGAGGGTATTGGTTTGGCAGTTTACAGCGTGCGGCGTACACTACGCCCATTACATGAAAGTGTCATAAGAATAAGGCGGTTAGTAAATACAAGGAGTAATGGTGAAACGCTTTCCTTCATTATGGAACATCAATTCCAGGCGTTACCGGTTACCACCTCCTCCCATTTACTCATCCGTTTCTATTTCTTACAATACCATAGTACATTTCACTTTGACTTGTATAAATAGGTCTTACCTATTTCTACCGAACAACAAGTTTGGGGTCAGGAGCATACAACACTCAGAAACCACTTGCTAGCTTTCCCATCTGTTAGCTTTCACTTTCTGATACAAGTCAAACAACTAGTCTTCCGTAATCAACTATTCCCGGTCTCAACACTTTCTTCGCTTCCTCCCTAAGACTAACCCTTCTCCTTCACTTTGTGACCGAAGCAAGTCTGGAACGGCCATTTCTTGGTTTAGGCCGGATTTGTACAGATTGATCTCTCGAATCTAAATTACTCCCTTGCAGTACATTGTTTAGGGTTTAGACTCAGTTTCTCACCCACTCACGCGAAATTACCGAAATCAGCAGAAACCGTTTTCATCCTCAAACAATTGGCGACCACAGCGGGAGGATTGATCTTTCGGTTACAATATCAATTTCTAGCTTTCAATCTCATCTTTCAATCCCAACTTCAACATGGTGGAACTCGGATCCGGATCAGTTTGAGCCACGAGAACACTAACACGGAATCATCCCTAGGTGTTAACGCTCCTTCCAGCGGCATCACTATGCCACCTACTGAGCCCAACATCACTGAAAGCACTCCTTCGGGTGTTACATCACCGGTCACCAGGGCTAGAGCCGCTACCGCCTCTTATGCTTCTACGCAACCTGTCAATCCTGACAACACCGAAAGCCCTCCTCCGGTGTTACACCACCGATCACCAGGTGCGAGTTTCCACTACCGCCCCTAATGCCTCGTCAAGCATGGCACCTCCGACCGCCACCAGGACTCCAGTTACCCCGTTAACAGGACGAGAAACCGAAGGAGCCAGAGGGAGCCGACCCTATACCACCATCATCGATTTGATGGAACGACATGAGGTCCTTGCTCGAGCCCAAATGGACATGGTCTCAACTCAAAAAGAAGTACTCATCTTTCTCAAGGCTCTGACAAAACGGCTACCACCGGAGTCACGCCCACTAGGGCCGATGGGAAACACCTCCAACACTCCTGGCGCCGGCACCTCGACAGAACGCATTGACGTGGACGAGGGGATCCATGCCGGAACCCCGACGGAAAGAAGCCGGCCGTCCAATTTTTTCACACGAGAGGATTTGGAACAACTTCTTCGGAATCGAGTCAAAAGCGATGAAATAAACATACATCAGCATCAACCTCCTTACCCACCTGAGATACAAAGAATTCCTCTTCCAAGAGGGTACTCTTCTCCTCAATTCACTCTGTACGACGACACTGGAAATGCACGGGAGCATATCTCTCGATTCCTGGAGTCCCTGGGAGAACACGAATACAATCACGTTCTCCGTCTGACGGAGTTTTCAAAATCTCTTACTGGAAGAGCATACACGTGGTACAACAACATCGCGCCAAACAGCATCCCCAACTGGGGTGACATGGTTACCGCGTTTTACAAGAAATTATTCTTCGTGTCCGAACAAGTTACCTTATCGGACCTAGGGAGGATGTACCAACGAGACAACGAACATCCGAATGAGTTCTTCAAGAGATTCAGGGTTCAAGCACTAGACTCTCATGACCCAAACGTGACCGATCAACAATTGGTGAATTCCTGCATCAACGGTATGGCTCCCATTTACCGAGCCTTGCTAGAAAACCTACATTTCCGTACATTCTCTGAACTCCACTAAGATGCCAAACGATCAGCCACGACCGCACCAGCATTATTAGAAAGGGCCAGACCAACCAGAACCGAAGACATGCGCGAAACTCGCGGAAGTAGACGTCTCATCAACAAGCAGTACAACGCCGGGCCCTCCTCTGTGAGTGTGATAGACGAGGGAGGAAAAAGGAAGGCCCCCGTTACATACCAGCAGCCTAAACGCGAGGCGCCAGCACGACGAGCAGCTCCGCCACGAAGAGCCGCCGCTAAAGCTCCCATGCGTCGTCACGAGGCTGAAGGAAGTGTCTTGGATTTTCCATTTCCCATTGAGGAGGTAATCGAACTCCTAGAGGCGTGGATTAAAGATGATGTTATCAGACTACATCTCCCAGGCGCCTACCAACCGAAGCCGAGATGACAAATCCCAAATATTGCCACTACCACAGATTTGTTCATCACCCAACCAGTGATTGCAATAAACTAAAACTTATCTTTAAGGAAAAAGTAGAGGCAGGAGATCTTCAGCTGGGGAACGAGGGAGTACATAGAGATCCACTTCCGGTGAGGATTTGCGGGCTCTACGGGGACTCCGTACGCGAGACTGTACAATCCATGATGCAGCATGTATGCGAAATTCTATACTTTTCCAAGGCGCAGCACCAAGATATTTTCATGGCTCTCAATCGTATCGTGTCAGGCAGACGACTTTTCCCTACCACGGAAACCGCGCAAAAAACCCAAGCGCTATCGTGAAACTATACCGAAAAGCACAACCGGGGACTCGCCGACCACGACCTACTTAAGAGGCATTGAATTCAAAGACCACACTAATCGACGCGCCTCGACTTCAACACCGTTACTTTCAAGACTCTGAAAGTTGCGGGAGTTTTGAAGCAAGAAGCTACCCATCTCCCGTCCGTGATCAAGAACTCGGAGGGGGAAGCCTTGAACGCGCATGGCTACGTTAACCTCGAGATCAAGATATGAGGCACCATGACGCATGGCAAGCTTCACATTGTCAAATAACTAGGCTACGACATGATCTTGGGGCGCTCGTGGGTATCCGACAACAAAGAAAAACTGGGAACGTCTCCTCTATCGATGTCAACACCCGACAGAATCTCCAACAAGTTGTCCAACCTGCAGCCGCGTCAACAACTTATCGACGGAATTTGATCACCCGTGGAAAACCCGTTAGCACTGACTCATAGGCTCCAAACATAAGTAAGTCTGGTCGAACGATCTTCTCCATCACCAGTCATCCCATCTCTTAGCCCGTCATGGGGACTCAGTACTATTGGCAGCATGGGCGCTGTCAAAAGATGTGAATGGGGCGCCGGGCCATTCAAGCGCTTTGCCAAGGATCTGGAAACTACAGTCGAAACTGACGAGACCAAGATTCAAGTGGTTGCAAAACACCCGAGCTCATTTCAGATTGGAGATATGGTAGTCAAAGCGACTTCATTTCAAGTCGGAAAGGTAACAGTGAAGATAGCTGCCCGGACTGATCTACCCAAAGGCAAAGAAGACGAGCCGTATCTGGTGGCAGACATCCTTCTGGGTGGATATTGCAAGCTCATCAACACCGACAAGCTGGAGGGCGTGATAGTTCACTCGCGATGGTTCAAGCCTTTTAATACCTAAGGCGCTGTACTACTTTCTCTTCCAAGACCTTTCTTTTAGTACTTCCTCACCATTTCCCTTTCCACTTGATACTTGTATTCCCCGAGATAAATGCACCGCTTGCATTCTCCATTAGGTTTTCGTTTTTATTTAAAGCATACCTTTTCTTCCAAATGAGTCTTCCGAATCTCGAAAAAAAAAAAAAAAAAACGTACTAGAAGTACCTTATTCAATCGTTCGAAGCTCTGATGGAATAATATACGAATATGGAAAGTCGAGCAACCTATTCTAATGGAATATTTTGGTCTTTTGAAAGAGAAGCTTTATTCAAGGATGTGAAACCACAAGCAGGATAATAATTGGCGAAACCCTAGCTTCGCTACAAATATGAAGAAGGTGAAAATGAGTCTGCGAAGCGTCAACTACGCAACAAGTAAAAACAATAACAACGAAAACTAGTCATCAAAAGCAGATACACGAGTTCCCAACTCCTCGGTCAGATCCCCTTTCAAGCACTTTACCCAACAATCTTTCGGGAAGCAAAGGTTCCATCTGAAGGCCGCATCAGCAGTAGCAGCCTCAACGTCCCGCCTGGAAGCCTCAACGTCCCACCTGGAAGCCGTCTCAGCAGCAACAACATCCGTCTCCTTCCCGACGTCTTCTTCGACAATTGGCCTAGCATACGCCACCATGACTCCCCCGACGTCACCAACAACAGTTTCGGCGTCTACTCTGAAAGCTGCTTCGGTTTCATCGAATGCAGCGTCGCCTTCCTCAGCAACCTTTCGAGGAGGATTTCCTGATTCATCCACATCAGAATCGAGGATTATGACGCCTTCTTGAACAGAGAAGTTACGTGGGTTTTCCCCTAAAAATTTCACAAACTCAGTCTTCCGTCGTTTCAACCGAGAAGCAGACCGTTCCCCTTAGCACTGGGCTGTGAAGAAGTGTTGTTGCACTGAAGCCTTTCAACGCACTGGGATGCTTCGTCACCTTCCCATTTCTCCTCCATGTTCATCGAAGCTAAGAAAATCTGAACACGCACCCGCACTTCGCCTAGATAGGTAGGAGGTATTCCCGAATAATTCCACCAGCTTCACGAAACAGAGATTCAACTCTATCTAATGCCTCCTCATGAGAAGAAAACTGGTTTTCGCCGATTCCAAAGTTCTTCTCTGAAGAGTTAGAGGTGCGGCTATCACTGGAAGATCCCATTATGCGCTACAAAACCAGAGATGGGGGGGGTAAGTTTTCACCTTGTCTACACCAACAACCTACATCAGAAAGAAGACAAAATGGAAAAAAAAAAACACGAAGATGATACCCAGAAGGGGACGGGCACAATTTCAAAGCAATTTGTGCGAATGAAGGGTTCAAGATCATCTCTTATATGTAGCAGAGCGACGAAGTCCCGAAAAGGAAAGCTCCCTATTAGCCGCGAATTAAGGCGTGATATCAGGTTTTAATTAGAACCTATTCTACCAGCAAAATAAGGAAAAATCTCATGCCTGGCCGTGCAAAATAATTAGGGTTTGGTGAGAAAGCGTGGAGGAACGTGTTCGAGACACACTTGCCCGCGTTGTTACCTCTCTGACGCCAGCAACAAGGTTTGAAAGCAGAATCGGCAACGTAACACTTTTGGGATTTAGATAAGGAAAGGATTTCCTATTCAAGATACGCATGGAAGAAGGCAGTCGGGCCCGCAGTAACAAGCCTCACGGTATCAATAATCCGCACCATGCCTCATCTCATGATAGCCCAGCAGTCAACGCCGTACCACGCCAGCGTCCAAGTCGCGCCCGAGCCTCATCGAGCCAAGCCGAGTCACGTCGGGTAAAGCCAAGTCGTGTCACGCCTAACTAAGTCGCGCCCAAGCCAAGCCGCGCAACGCCCGCGACTCCATTCCAAGCCATGCAAATACCTGCGGCTCCCATCCCAAACCGACCAACTCGATAAGCCAACGGCTCCACATTCCTTAACCCAGCCAAGATGACGCGTGGCCAAACCAAGCCAACATCCTGCAGCAACCGCATCTACTATTTCACGGTCTACCTAGTAACGACGCGAGCAGAATTCATGCAAGGTCGCCAATACAAGGATCACGAAATTTAGAACACTCTCGAAAAAGGTTACACGAATTTTCCTAGTCACCTTTCATGACTCGCTGTTTCGATTTTGTCCTTGTCTGTCACCATCTTATGCTTACCTCGCAACAACGCTCCTGTTCCGAGCTAAGCAGGGGACTAAATGTTGATGGTGGTTTTTAGCATAGGGATAAAATCGTAAAACCGTACATCTGACATAACGTCACTATGACCAATAGCGTATTTATTGAATCAATCAGTGTATTTACGTAAGAATTACCAGGGTACCTTGTTTTTTATACATGTGTCATGTTCCATGACAGAACCCTTAGTATTAACTGACATCACCTCTGTATACACCTAACCCTAATTCTCCCACCGTGCCAATGGCAAACCATGCCAGCCACGTCTCTGCGCCAAGGCATGCCAACCATGCCAATCGCACCACCGTGCCAATGGAAAACCATGCCAGCCATGTCTCTGCGCCAAGGCATGCCATGCGCACCACCGTGTCAATGGCAAACCATGCCAGCCACGTCTCTGCGCCAAGGCATGCCAACCATTCCAGCCGCACTACCGTGCCAATGGAAAACCATGCCAGCCACGTCTCTGCTCCAAGGCATGCCAACCATGCCAGCCGCACCACCATGCCAATGGCAAACCATGTCAGCCACGTCTCTGCGCCAAGGCATGCCAACCATGCCAGCCGCACCACCGTGCCAATAGCAAACCATGCCAGCCACGTCTCTGCGCCAAGGCATGCCAACCATGCCAGCCACGTCTCAGCGCCAAGGCATGCCAACCATGCCAGCCGCACCACCGTGCCAATGGAAAACCATGTCACCACGTCTGCGCCAAGGCATGCCAACCATGCCACCGCACCACCGTGCCAATGGAAAACCATGCCGCCCACGCCTCTACGCCAAGGCATGCCAACCATGCCACCACACCACCGTGCCAATGGAAAACCATGCCAGCCAAGTCTCGCGCCAAGGCATGCCAACCATGCCCCGCACCACCACTGCCAATGGCAAACCATGCCACCACGTCTCTCCGCGCCAAGGCATGCCAACCATGCCAGCCGCACCACCGTACCAATGGCAAACCATGCCAGCCACGTCTCTGCGCCAAAGCATGCCAGCCACGTCTCTGCGCCAAGGCATGCCAACCATGCCAGCCGCACTACCGTGCCAATGGCAAACCATGCCAGCCACGTCTCTGCGCCAAGGCATGCCAACCATGCCAGCCGCACCACCGTGCCAATGGCAAACCATGCCAGACCACGTTTACGCGTCATGGAATGCGAACTATGTCAGCCACACCACCGTGCCAATGGTAAACCATGCTAGCCACGTCCGCGCCAAGGCATGCCAACCATGCCGCCCGCACCACCGTGCAAAACCATGCCAGCCCACGTCTCTGCTGCAAGGCATGCCAACCATGCCAGCCGCACCACCGTGCCAATGGCAAACCATGCCAGCCACGTCTCTGCGCCAAGGCATACCAACCATGCCAGCTGCACCACCGTGCCGACGGCAAACCATGCCATCCACGTCTCTGCACCAAGGCATGCCAACCATGCCAGGCGCACCACCGTGCTAATTGCAAACCATGCCAGCCACGTCTCTGCGCCAAGGCATGCCAACTATGCCATCAGCACCACCGTGCCAATGGCAAACCATGCCAGCCACGTCTCTGCGCAAAGGCATGCCAACCATGCCAGCCGCACCACCATGCCAGCCACGCCTCTACGCTAAGGGATGCCAACCTTGCCATCCGCACTACCGTGCTAATGGAAAACCATGCCAGCCACGTCTCTGCGCCAAGGCATGCCAACCATGCCATCCGCACCACCGTCCCAATGGCAAACCATGCCAGCCACGTCTTTGCGCCAAGGCATGCCAACCATGCCATCCGCACCACCGTGCCAATGGCAAACCATGCCAACCACGTCTCTGCGCCAAGGCATGCCAACCATGCCAGCCGCACCACCGTGCCTATGGAAAACCATTCTAGCCACGTCTCTGCGCCAAGGCATGCCAACCATGCCAGCCGCACCACCGTGCCAATGGCAAACCATGTCAGCCACGTCTCTGCGCCAAGGCATACCAACCACGCCAGCTGAACCACCGTGCCGACGGAAAACCATGCCATCCACATCTCTGCACCAAGGCATGCCAACCATGCCAGCCGGACCACCGTGCCAATGGCAAACCATGCCAGCCACGTCTCTGCGCCAAGGCATGCCAACCATGCCAGCCGCACCACCGTGCCAATGACAAACCATGCCAGCCACGTATCTGCGCCAAGGCATGCCAACCATGCCATCTGCACCACCGTGCCAATGGAAAACCATGCCAACCACGTATCTGCACCAAGGCATGCCAACCATACCCGCCGCTCCACAGTGCCAATGGCAAACCATGCCAGCCACTTCTCCACGCCAAAACGAAGGGTTGCAATAATCAACGGCTACCCTTCTCTTCGAGATACAGATCTCGACCATACAAGTTCACCACCTAATGCACGGAAACTTGCGGCCCAAGGCCAGTACCACGGTTTGGACCAAACCCTAGTTTTGGCCGCGCCTATACCATGCCAGCCTCTCCTTCACATCATTGGCTGCCAAAACGAACGGTTGCAATGATCAATGACCACCTTCCATCTAAGATGCAGATCTTAGCCATCTAAAGTCACCAGCTGACGCATGGCAACTTTTGGCCCAAAGCCAAAACACACGGTTTGCACCTAAACCCTAATTTGGCCGCGCATACTCTTTGACAAGGCCACGACTCAACGCTGGCTACTACAAACGAAGGGTTGCAATAATTAACGGCTACACTTCTCTTTGAGATGCATATCTCGACCACACAAGTTCGCCACCTGACGCATGGCAACTTGCGCCCAAAGTCAAAACACACGGTTTGCACCTAAACCCTAATTTGGTCAGCGCCTACTCTATGGCAAAGCCATGCTCAACGCTGGCTGCTACAAACGAAGGGTTGCAATAATCAACGACTACCATTCTCTTTGATATGCATATCTCGACCACACAATTTCGCCACCTGACGCATGGTAACTTGCGGCCCAAAGCCAAAACACACGGTTTGCACCTAAACCCTAATTTGGCCGCGCCTACTCTATAGCAAAGCCATGCTCAACGCTGGCTGCTACAAATGAAGGGTTGCAATAATCAACGGCTACCCTTCTCTTTGAGATGCAGATCTCGACAACACAAGTTCGCCACCTGACGCATGGCAACTTGCGGCCCAAAGCCAAAACACACGGTTTGCACCTAAACCCTAATTTGGCCGCGCCTACTCTATGGCAAAGCCATGCTCAACGCTGGCTGCTAAAACGAAGGGTTACAATAATCAACGGCTACCCTTCTCTTTGAGATGCAGATCTCGACCACACAAGTTCGCCACCTGACACATGGCAACTTGCGGCCCAAAGCCAAAACACACGGTTTGCACCTAAACCCTAATTTGGCCGCACCTACTCTATGGCAAAGCCATGCTCAACGCTGGATGCTAAAATGGAAGGTTGCAATAATCAATGGCTATTCTTCCTTCTGAGATGTGGATCTCGACCGTTCAGGTTCACAACCTAACTTACGGACCAAAGCCAAAACATCACGGTTTGCATCTCAACCCCAAATTTGGCCGCGACTATTCTTTGGCAAATCCATGTCGACTCTACCATGGCCACTGACATGCTACCATGCCACACGTAACACCTTGCTACACGTTTTCCCATGAAAACACTCGAGACATTTAACACATGTCACAAACTGGGGGATGCTCATAGAGGGTATTGGTTTGGCGGTTTACAAATGCGGCGTACACTACGCCCGTTACATGAAAGTGTCATAAGAATAAGGCGGTTAGTAAATACAAGGAGTAATGGTGAAACGCTTTCCTTTATTATAGAACATCAATTTCAGGCGTTACCGGTTACCACCTCCTCCCATTTACTCATCCGTTTCTATTTCTTACAAGACCAGAGTACGTTTCACTTTGACTTGTATAAATAGGTCTTACCTATTTCCACCGAACAACAAGTTTGGGGTCAGGAGCATACAACACTCAGAAAACACTTGCTAGCTTTCCCATCTGTTAGCTTTCACTTTCTGATACAATTCAAACAACTACTCTTCCAGAATCAACTATTCTGGTCTCAACACTTTCTTCGCTTCCCTCCCTAAAACCAACCCTTCTCCTTCACTTTGTGACCGAAGCAAGTCCGAACGCCATTTCTTGGTTTAGGCCTCGATTTGTACAGATTGATCTATCGAATCTAAAGTACTCCTTGCAGACATTGTTTAGGGTTTAGACTCGTTTCTCACCCACTCACGCAAAATTACCGAAATCAACAGAAACCGTTTTCACCTTAAAACAGTGGCCAAAGAAAAATTTCCCATAGAAAATTTGTTATCGGCTCTTAATCATTGTACCCAATTTCTTGGCAATATCCTCATGTGTAGTTTCCTTCAAAGTAGTAACCTTTCTGTTTTGTTCCGTTGTAGTTACTTCGAAAGTAAAAGTAGCATAAGGACCTTTGTTAAGATGTCACCTGAAAGCATTTCTGCCGCCGCCTCAAGAAATGCTAACAACTCCAAGCCGAACGTGGATGATGAATTCTTCACAAAGTCTTCCACAGTTACAAGGACTCATCCCTAATTCGTGGCAACCCTTCTGACTAAATCAGAGAATGATGGAGAAGTCTAATCAGTCTACCCATGGCGTATAATGAGGTTTTGTCTTCAGAAGAAAGAATATCTAGCTTCTCCCATAGACTTCAAAATCTGACATAGTCCATTGCCCTCTTATGATAAATGGATGAACTTCATGATAAGCCGAGACCATGTAAGGGCTAATCTGGCTGGGGCGCAAATCATGAATGGTGTCATGGCATCTGCGACGCTTCAAATCAGGAAAGATACCGCTGGTTTGATTACTTTCATCTCCAGATGGTGTCCCGAAACTCATACGGCTATATGTATATGGGGTGAGATGACCATTACTTTGGAAAGCGTAGTCATTCTGTTGAGTCTTCCAATAATGGGGAATCTTGACGTCGTCTTGTCTGAGGAAGAATAAGAAATGCATGTCATTTTGGTTACGAAATCAGCAGGATATGTCCGGAAGCATCATGAGGTAAAGTGCTTCTATAACTGGTGGGTGTCTGAATGGTTCCCTGATGAGCCGGAGCCGAATCAGGTTTTGTATGATATACTCCATGTTGCTGTGTTTTTAGCTTTGTGGTTATCCAGGGACATTTTTGATGATGGCTCTGGCAAGAAGGAGATAAGGCAAAAACTCATCAAATTCGCCATTAAACTAGCGAAAGGCGTTGCTCTTCCCATCGGCAGTTTGTTCCTTGGCTCTTTGTACACCCACCTGGATCACTTAACATCAGATATGTATGTCTCTAATAGCTATATGAAAGTAGACTCGTACGTCCATGTCGCCTTTATCCAAGCATGGTTGTGGGAGCATTTCAAAGATTACGCTACTAAACCGAGGACCTCATTTGCTGATACATATGGCGGCTCCAGGATACTCCGTTGGTTGGATAGGCGTCCAAAGCCTAGCTCGAAGCTCATTGATTTTCTTGACAACGCGCATGCAGTTAACTTTCGTTCCCGGGCTCCGGTCCACACCTCCATAGTTCAGCCGAACACTTTTGTTTCTGCCTCAAACGTGATGTTACATTCTACCGAAGAGAATATGAGCATTGGAGAAACTGTGTTCATGCGAAGTTGTATTCCTGGATATGTGCCATATTTTTTCAGAGGGTCTTGTAAAGTGGTTCCTTACAACATCGACAGGGCCGCTCGTCATATGGGTTTGATCAGGGGGTTCCGTTCCGCCGTCCATTCACGGCTTCAAAAGAACTGTTGCCAGCCGTTTTCAATAGTCGTATCCTTGCGTCTATAAAGTCTCCCTTTTCTGCTCCCAGAAAGAAAACCGGTGACGACCTCCAAATATAATTTTTTCTTGCAGGAAGAGTTCCTCGCTATTCATCAATTCGTGCAAGATGTTATGACAGTTCCACGCGGAAAGCCCTCTCCTAAAGCTGTAGCAAATCACGGATTGTTGAGGTTGCCTTCTTTGGGTAAGCGGAAATCAAACAGTCCCCAGGTAAAAGAGCGAAGGTCGAAAAGTCGTGCGAGTGGCTTCCAATTGGATCCGACGGCTCTTGTGAATTTCAGTTCCTTCAACACACATGTGTGCATGGTTCCCTCACTGACTTGGCTGAATCACACAAATTTTCCATTTCGTCACTGACTCCTCCTTTTTTATTTTTTTTTGGCTCAGGGTCTTGAAAACTCGAATATCTTTGCCAGACTTGCCCACGGTCAAAAGACGGCGCCTCTTGAGAAATGAGGCGACGATACTGAATCTCTTGAAGAAGAATCCGAAGAGGAGGAAAGCTTGAGATCTGGTGACGAAAGGAGCACTTCTGAATATAACAACGAGTCTTCTTCCAGTGGGCCCACAAATGAGTTGGTGAGTTTTCCACACTTTTCTCTTGGATTATTTATATATACCGAATGAATGCTCAATTGATGATATTTTAAGGAAGAGGCCGTTTCTGAAAATAACTCTGAGATGGAGATCCGCGGCAATGAAGGTGTAACAGTGTCTCCAGTCATAAAAACCGTACCCACCGGTAATCTAGGGATGGAGGTTGATAGTCATGAAGATGTTGATGTGTCTCCAATGGCGGAAAACGCTGTCGTGACGACGGGCATGATTGCTCCCAAAGAATATTTGCTAGTCGCATATCCAGCCGCATGTGTCGTTTTCGATCCTCCATTTAAGGCTCCTTTTGAGGGTCATGTGTTGATTGGAGGATTTAGCGTGCCAGTGAAGTATGCGGAGCTATATACCAAGATATGGAAAAGGTATGGGCACATTGCCACGACCAGGAAGGTTGATAGTCGCTTTGCATTGGTTAAGCGTGTGGAGGAAACCTTATCTTCAATTCATGACATGTGCGGCGTGACTGGACACACTGACGTAGTCAAAAGCTGGGAATTCCATCGGGATATGTGTGTAAACTTTGAGTTTAACGCCTCCTGGTTCTCGTGAGTGCGGCAACATGGTCCTTCCACGGATTTGATTACTCAACATGAGGCGAAGTCGAGAAGTTGTCCCGGAGTTGAAGTCAAGACATTTGCTCTTCAAAACATGAAGGATATTTTCTCCAAGAAGAACGAGTCGTTGTTAGGCAATTTTCCTTGAATACTTTTATTTTATGAACTTCCTTTTCTTAGGTTTTTTTTTTTTTTTTTTTTTAAAGAAAGAAAAGCCTAGTTTATGGTTTGGTTTTCTGGTTTTTGGATTGATAGATGATTGATTCTTATAAGAGTTTCTTTTTTTTTTTTGGATTATTTTGGAATAATGGCCCTTTGATCAATCAATATGTCAAAATCTGAATTGCGAATATAAGTAGCAAAATCATACGGGAAAATTGTGAAACCGTGAATGTTGCGTGAGAAAGGGAGAGATATAAAATCTTGGGATGATTGGGTTACCGGCTTCCATTGTAAATGTGAAAACCCAAACAATAGATCGTGTAAACATTGCCGGGCAGAACTTAATCGCTTTAGGGTCTTTCACCAAAATTGAATCTTCAGGGAGTGAATCTGAGTCTTTATATGACGCCCTCCTTGCCGCGATAAGTCCCCAGTCATTCTTTATTGTCGGTGGAACATCTTTTTGTCGATCAGTGGTAAGGTGGAGAATCTCTAGTCCCCAGACGCAATTATCCTGAACCCATCTTTTCTTGGAAGATGCGCTTCAAAGCATGGAATTTACTGGTAGGATGATGGAAACGAGAGTTGAATTTGCAACCGAGAGATTAATCTCCCACTGTGGTCGCCAATTGTTTGTGGGTGAAAACCGTTTCTGCAGATTTTGGTAATTTTGGGTGTGTGGATGAGAAACGAATCTAAACCCTAAACAATATACTGCACGTGAGTACTTTTGATTCGAGAGATCAATCTATACAATCCTGGCCTAAACCAAGAAATGGCCGTTCTAGGCTTGCTTCGGTCACAAAGTGAAGGAGAAGGGTTGGTCTTAGGGAGGGAAGCGAAGAGAGTGTTGAGACCAGAATAGTTGATTCTGAAGGTGTGGTTTGTTTTATGACTTGTATCGGAAGTAGAACTGGTTAGCAAAATGGAAAGCTACCAGGTGATTTCTAGATACTATATTGTTGCCGACCCAAACTTGTTGTTTGGTGAAAAATAGGTGAAGCCTATTTATACAAGTCATATTGAAACGCACTGGTCTCGTAGGAAGTGGAAACGCTTGAGTGGTGGAAGAATAGATGATAGGGTGTAGAATACATCCTATTTATTATCTATTGTTTATGCTTTCTCTGCTATTTTTCTTGTAAATTATTGTTGATGGTGGATTTTCATTTAAGGCTAAATTTGTAAAGGCCAAAATTATGGGCTAACATCTTGCAAAAGATAAAGCCATTAATAAGTGATGAATACTTCTTTACCTTACTAATTTACCTAGAATAGAGCATTTGGCAGCAATCCCAGTATTCTGTGAATTAAATACACAAAATTCATCCGGGTTGGAGCATGTAGCAACAATCCCATAAACCCTGTGAATTTACAAAGATTATTAATTAATGCATGACCAGCCTTGTATTTCCCGTACTCATTACCGGTGCGGATGACGACTGAGTGTTGTTCTCAAACAGAGCAACACGAATCTCCAAGCATTAATAATAAAACATGTACGAAATACCCATACAAGGCTACAACTATCGTTGTGTTATACTAGCCCGATTGAGCATATTTGAACCCGAACCGACCATATCGTCTCGAAACGATCACGACCATCCAACTTCACCAAAGATGATTGGATGGCTTAGATTGAATCCATGACCCCAGCAGGTATTGAATATGCACCATCGACCCAACGCTGGCCCCGCATGGTCGTCCTCCCCAAGGTGGCATAGCTTAAAACCGTCCAAGCCAAAGCAAGATGGACGAAAAACCTTAAATTAGGGTTTGTGGCACATTACATGTATCGCAAAAATGTCTTAACCATCCATCTTCGCAGGCATAGATGGAGGGTGTAGATGTAGATTCAAAGGGACCAGAGCATGTCAACACAAACACCGTGGGGCCGCCTACATACCTGACTGATCGGTCAGGACCAACTATAGTTGGTCGTCTTGATTCGTGCTGTAGGAACAGAATATCGCGACATCAATACTTCACGAGATTAATAAATACAGCATCACGAAGGAGTCGCGGGGAAGTAAAATAAGTGACGCAATGGATGACGACAGCCAGAACACGAGGAAGATGTGAAAATCTGGCGAAGGCTAAGAGTGTCGCGAGAACGAACACTTATACACTTGCGACACTTCGCGAGTTATTCCCGAAAATAAAGGACAGCTTTAGTCATCATCCACTGTATACTACCCTATATAAAGGGTTGAACCAGTCTGTTGTAAAGGGAGGTCTTTTTTGAATTGTTAAGCAAGACATTAAGAGAGAGAAACTTTAGAGTGATTGTAATTTCCTTAATTATGTTCTATCTTTCTTTGTAAACACTTCAAGAAAATAATCAATCAAATTCATAGTTATTCATCTTCAAATGGATTAATTGTGTTGAATCTAATGAGGGGTGTAGTGTAGGAAATCCTGCAACTACATATGCGCTAGAAACAGGATGGGAAGGCCCGCGAGGAGTTGACCTAGCGAGACTATGATTTTCTGATCATCACACTGATGATCAGTAAACAGTTTTGCAGAGAGAATAGACGAAGATTCTTGATCAGGAATGGTTGATAAAGTGAAACCCTTCTCCTGTAAATTCTTTTGAGTTTCTTCAAAAATGGGTTTATATGTACGACCAAGTGAAGCCATTAATATAGTATGGGAATGAATGGAGAATTGAAGATTGAGAGATTGAAGGGGAGGATTACAGTAGCAGAAGCGCAAATTGCGGAAGAAGAAAGTTGAAGGAAAGTTGCAGAGGGAAAATAAAAGAGAAAAAGAGAAGGGTAAGAAAACTATATATAGAGAAGAGAATCCTCGAGAAAACAAATGCATTTAATGCGAGATGGGACGTGAATGGTCAAGAATAAGCGGTTGAAAGAGACGTGTCAAGAAAAGAGTGGAAGAAGAAACACCTGTAATAAATTCCGTACATAAATAAAACGGATAAAAGTGAACAATCGCGAGATAAAGATGAGCAATTGCGGCATTTTAAAATATGGATTCTCATGACATTTTCTCCTTTGCAGAAAAGACATGAGAAGAGGCAAGATGTAGGAACGAATATCGCGACATCAATACTTCGCGAGATTAATAAATACAAGATCACGAAGGATTCATGGGAAGTAAAATAAGTGACGAATGGATGACGACAAATTTTAACACGAGGAAGATGTGAAAATCATGAAGGTTAAGAGTGTCACGAGAACGAACACTTATACACTTGCGACACTTCGCGAGTTATTCCCGAAAATAAAGGACAACTTAGCTGTCATCCACTGTATACTACCCTATATAAAGGGTTGAACCAGTCTGTTGTAAAGAGAGGTCTTTTTTGAATTGTTAAGCAAGACATTAAGAGAGAGAAACTTTAGAGTGATTGTAATTTCCTTAATTCTGTTCTATCTTTCTTTGTAAACACTTCAAGAAAATAATCAATCAAATTCATAGTTATTCATCTTCAAATGGATTAATTGTGTTGAATCTAATGAGCGATGTAGTGTAGGAAATCCTGCAACTACACGTGCGCCCCAAACTGGGTATGACACGCGGCCGGTAAAACCTGATTAGGGTTTGTGTCGCGATCACGAGCGTCCCTTTTCTCCTGCTCGGATGAAGGGTCCAGGAATAGACTAAGCAGGTCCGGTAAATATCAACATGATAAATGCGGGCCCACCTATCTCCACACCCGATCGGCCAAGACCAAACTTGGCTGTACACCTTGATTCGCGCGCCCAAGCTAGGCGTGGTCACACTTCCCAACCACAACCGATCTCACCGCTCAAGTTTACCTGACAAATTGAGTGGCTTAGATCACGTTTTTATGGGGCGATGAAGTACATGTATATACACCATCCCACCGTATGCACGCCGGGCTGATCGGCCAAGACCGACCAAGCTTGGTCTTCTTGGAACGCGCTCCCAAAATTGACATGATGCGCGGCTTTTGCGGCACCAGATTGTTGCAATTGATCTCGACCACTCAACTTCACGGACAAATTGAGTGCCCCTGATCACACTTTCACGAGACAATGAGGTATGGGCGCCTACACCGTCATGTCGTCTACACACATACACAATCGGCCCCGCCAAAATTGTATCCCAAGCTTGATTCGACCAAGGCAAAGAGTGATGCTTGCGCACCTCTTCAAAAAACCTAATTTCACCAACTGGCCGCAGATGAGTGTCTCAAAGATCATCTCGTCCGTCCAACTTCACCCCGGCTTGGTTATACAACCCCTCGTGAGGAGTTAATTGGTCAGTGAGGACTCATGGTGATCACCACCCGTCACTTTACCACACCATGATGCAAAGACTCGATAGAATACACACGATACTTCACAGTATCGACTTCCTAAATAACTTAGTTATTTAATCTAGCATTACATGTTACTTTCAGGTCCCACGATCCACACACTCGAGACATCAATCATGTCACAAACCGGGGATGCATACCGGGGTATTGGTCTCGGCGGTTTACAAAGGCGCTGCGGCAACGCGCCATCACAAGAACGTGTGAGGAAGTCATGGATGGTTAGAGATGACAGGAGAATTGGGCAAGACTGGTCGTGTAACACTAACACACAACTCCACTACTCCATCACTCCACTTCCCACGAGAGACGTGAATAAGGCTCAAATGACTTGTATAAATAGGTTCTCCTCCCTATTTCCAAAAAAGAAGGAACAAGTCCAGACAACAGAGGCAAGTGTTGATACCATCGTATTCAAACACCGAAACTGATAGCTTACATCCTGCAAGCCAGTCCAGCTTTCTAATACAAGTCATACATAGACAACACCTTCACAATCTCAACACCTTCTTCGCTTCCCTCCCTAAGATCAACCCCATCTCATTCACTTTGTGACCGAAACAAGTCTGGAACGGCCATTTCTTGGTTTAGGCCGGATTTGCACATATTAATTTCTCGACCTACAAGCACTCCCGTGCAAAGGCATTTGTTTAAGGTTTAGACTCATTTCTCATCCACACACCCCAAATTACCAAAATCTAAAATAGTTTTCACCCATAAACAATTGGCGACTACAAATGAGGGTTAATCTCTCGGTTGTAAAGTCAATTTCTTCGAATCCGATTCAATTTCATCAATTTCATCAATTTCAAAAAAAGGGTAGATCTTAGAACCAATTCAATCAACAATTCATTTCAAGATGGTAGAACTCAGGTCTGGATCAAGAATCAATCCCGATGGAGCTAGTACGGATAACACTCCTGTGTCGATGTACCTCGTCAGCTGGAGCTACCGTGGTCAATACATCTCGTGGAGCCGTCACTTCTATCCCCAACGCTAGCGGAGCAGAGACATTCCAAAGAGGTGTAACGCTCCCATCACTGAGCCGCAGCAACCGCGAATCCCTGCATCTCCTCAAGTGTAACGCCTCCAGTGGTCACCAGAGCAACAACTTTCACTCCTTCATCAGGACGAGGAGTCGGAGGGACGAGAGGAGGACCACCGCTCATTACCATTGCAGACTTGATGGAGAAGCAGGAGATTCTTGCTAAGACTCAAACAGATATGGCCACAACTCAGAAAGAGGTACTCACTTTCCTTAAAACTTTAACCGAACGATTGCCACAAGATTCACGGCAACCCTTGGAGCCAGCAAGGGATGCCTTCAATACGCCCGGAGCAGGCGTTTTCACTCGGACCCACATGAGTGAAGAAGCTCGTGTTTCTCCTGAATGCCCAAGAGAGAGGGACCAGCCATCCAACTTCATCACATGTGAGGACCTGGAACGACTTCTCCAAAACCGAGGCAAAGGAAATCTGATGGATGCACACCAACATCAGCCGCTGTACCCTCAAGATATGCAACGAATCCGTCTTCTAAGAGGATACACCTCTCCTCATTTCTCTCTCTACGATGGTACTGGTAACGCTCGTGAACACGTTTCTCGATTTTTGGAATCCTTGGGGGAGCATGAGTACAATCATGTTCTCCGCC
Source organism: Papaver armeniacum (assembly GCA_023531295.1). NCBI lineage: Eukaryota > Viridiplantae > Streptophyta > Magnoliopsida > Ranunculales > Papaveraceae > Papaver > Papaver armeniacum. Next base: position 381,978 of record JAJJWW010001274.1, on the reverse strand, counting down.
CCGAAGAGTTCTCGAAATCACTTACTGGAAGGGCGTACACCCGGTATAACAACATCACACCCGACAAAGATATCCAATTGGGGGAGATGGTCGGTGCTTTCTACATGAAGTATTTCTTCGTATCTGAGCAGATCACCTTTTCAGATCTAGGAGAGTCTCTCAGCCGAATAACGAGCATCCGAACGACTTCGTTAAGAGGTTCAGAACTCAAGCACTAGATTGTCATGATCCGAACATCACTGAACGTCAGCTGGTAGAGCTGTGCATTGATAGACGCATTTATGTGTCTATTTTGATCTCATTTATCTATTTTGTTAGTGCTCATTTTGTACTTATTTTGGCTTTTTATGTCTTTGTAGGTGTTTTTAGAGAAATAAGCTTTTGCGGGAAAATTGGCTCGAAAAGTGGTATTTGCGCTCGTGGGAGAAAATTACTATTCGGACCCCTCATTTGGATAAGGGGAACCTCAATTACTAAGGGGCTTCCACTTGTTATTTACACCCCAGGACACCCCAAGTGCTAAAGGGAAACCAGTCACGGATAAGGGGAGGTCATCCCTAGCTTTTGAATATTGAAAATTGGCTGAGATATTTGTGCAAATGAGTATCAAATTTGGATTCGATTTCTACTGCGCTTTGGAGAGACTCAACCACGGAATATTGTTGGGCTGGACTTATTAAGGCTAAACAGATTGATACAAGCTTTAGATTCGGAAAAATTGGAAAATATGTGGAGTTGAAGCTAAACAGGGAACCGAGAGTATCACGGAGATTTTGGGTCTTTTCGAGGAAACTTACGTGTAGTTAAGGAAAGGTACATCTTCTCGGATTCTATTCTATTCAACTAAGAAGAGTTTTAAAGAATTGAAATAAATTTAAACACAAACAAAGTGAGGAAAGAAGAGGAATAATTGCGTGACGTGGGATAGGAGAGAGATACGGGCTCTGCTTTTGGTTATAACGTGGAGTTTGGGAGAATATATTCTCGTGATTTGGTCTTATATAGTTTGGAGAGTTTGGATTGAACAGACGACGCATAAAAGGAAACAGGGGAGAATAAATCTCCTGACTTGCAGAGAAAAATAAAGGGAAGATTAACACGTGAATTTTGGGCCTGCCGTGTATAAAGAGGAGCCGTGAGAGTTCCAGCGGGGGTGTCGAATAATTGGGGGGTCGATTAGAGAGTTTGGGTATGCTGCTGGGAATAAGAAAAGGCTGCAGAGGAGTTGTAGCAGCAGCAGGAAGAAGAAGAAGAGAAGGAGTTACAGACGACACTAGAGAAGTGTCGTTCTCAAGAACCCTAGAACACGAAGAACATAAGACGCGCAAGGAACTGTCGCAGAGAACTATCGCTATTCAACAGCAGAACTAAAGTATCGTTTAAAGGGCAGTCTTATTTCTTCTGTAACAGTCTCTTTGTAACACCTTTTCAGCGTTGCAAACTGTCTCGCTTTATTAGTTTTCTTTGTTTTTCACCTATTTGAGCTATGAACAACTATTTTGAGCACGTGAATAATATGAGGAGCTAAACCCCAACACTGGGACAATGGAGGAAGCCATTCTTTTCGCATGTGGTAATTCTAATTAATTCTTTTATGACTTTTGCACTATTCTAAATTGATTTATGATTTTTCTTGATTATTTGTTATTTTGTCTGATGGTGTATGCTTAGTCTAAGAACTTTTGATGCATCATGCTTATGATTTACATTTAATACTTTATAAAATCTATTTTTAGCAAAGAAAGAGTCAATATCTTATAAGCTATAATTGTCTAGAATTAATAGTTGAACCACATGAATATAAGAATTGGTGGAATCCTGAGTCTCAGTACCTCTCAATATTTGTGACAAAACTTGTGTACATATTTTCTTTATTTTAGCTTTTTCTCTTTTTAATTCTTAAATCAAACCTTTACAAGTCTGAGAGGAACGACATCTTTCTTACCACTTTACAACAACTTTCAAAATCACATCATGCATCAACGGGATGATACCCATATATCGCGCTTTACTAGAGAATCTGGGCTTTCAGACGTTCTCCGAACTCCATGAAGCTGCCAAACGTTCGCCACAATCGCCTCAAAGATTGCTAGAAAGAACCAGGGTTGTTCGAAATGAAGATCCACGTGAGAGTCGAGGAAGCAGGCGTCTCACAAACAAACAATACAACACTGGTCCTTCTGTGAGCGTGGTTGGCGAAGGAGGAAAAAGGAAAGCTTCAGAGAATGAACAACAACCCAAGCGTGCGGCTCCAAAGACACATGACTTTTTCTCAAAAGGGAGCGGGCAAGACACCGAAATACAGTTTCCGTTCCCCGTGAATGAAGTAGTGGAACTCTTGGAGGCGTGGATTCAAGACGATGCCATCAAGTCACTCCTATCGATGTCCACCAACCGAGAAAGATATGGCGGATCCTAAGTACCGCCGCTACCATAGGTTCGTTCACCATCTAACCAAAGGCTGCAACAGTGAAATAAATCTTCAAAGAAAAGATAGAGACGGGAGAACTCCGGCTTGGAAACGAAGGTGTTCGTAGAGACCCTCTTCCCGTCAGGAACCGCATGATTTCTCGGGGATTCCGTTCGCAGGACTCATAATCTATGATGGAACATTTATGCGAGATCTTGTACTTCTCAAATCACAACGTCAGACATATTTGCAGCCCTCAACCGTGTTGTCTCGTGCAAACGCTTGTATCTGGAAGAGGAAGCGCGGTCTCGAAACCTCAGTCCTTGCTGGAAGATGCAAGCAAAGAAAATTTGGGACTCTTAATCGTTGCCCGTTTGAAGGATATCTAGTTCGATAACACATTGATCGATACGGCCTCTGAATTCAACATCATCACTCTCCAGACCTTAAAAGCAGCAAAGATTTCAAAACAGGAGGCTACTCGCAACCCAATTGTGATTAAGACTCCAGAAGGAGAACTCAGAGATGCATATGGATACATCGATCTTGAAGTAAAATTGGGCGATGCCTCGACACAAGCAAAGTTCTACATAGTCAGAGAGCATCCGAATTACGATATGATCCTAGGACGCTCTTGGGTACACGACAACAAGACAACACTGGGAGTTTGCCCTCTACCATCTACGACACCTGAAAGGATCTCCAACAAGCCGTCTGGACCTGAAGACTGTCTGTTGCCGCACCTGCAGCTTGCCAATGTGACACAACTTCCTGGAGATAGCCCATCAGCATACATTAAGAGGTTCCGAGCTCAAGTAAGTCTCATCACGCAACCCTTCTTGCAACCAATCACTCCTCACTCTGATAAATCCCGGGGACTGGCTCCAACCAACAAACCAACCCCGGCTAAGAGATGTGAATGGGAAGCCGGCCCTTTCAAACGCTTTATCAATAGTGTAGAGGCTGTCTTGGTCAAAGACGATAAGGCCAAGGTCCAGGTATCTGCACGCCCAAACCCATTTGGAATTGGATATCTGGTGAAGAAGACGAATGAATTCAAGGTTGGGAGCATGGCGGTGAAAATGACCACTCCACCTGACTCACCCACCGAAAGAGAAGATGAACCGTACCTGGTAGCAGATGTTATCCTAGGCGGCTACTGCAAGCTAATCAACGCTGATAAACTAGAAGGCATAACAATTCACTCACAATGGCTCAAACCCTACCGAACTTAAGACGTTGTGCTACCACTTTCCAGCGTCCTCCACACTTTAAAACGTTGTGCTATTTCCTCCAGCGTGTTCCCTTTTACAATTTCATGTCATATTTGTAATTCCTCCAGAAAATGATTGCAATACTTGCATTCATAGTTAGGATTTCAATTTTTAATTTTTAATTTAATTGAAGCGTTATTTCCATCTGAGAACCTCTCTACCACTAAAAACACAAAGTCCTGAGTCAGCCTAAATCAACCCACTAGAGCAAGGAAGGAAACCCTAAGCAAACATCTCATGGGAAGAAGGAAATATAATGTGTGCACAAAAGGAAAATGATTTGAGCCATCTGCCCCAACAAGACCAAGGAGATCTCATGTCAGGAGCACATACAGATGCAATCTTAACGAGGGGTTATGACATAAACCTTTATTCAATGGTAAGCAAATGTATGAAAGATCTTAAACTCAGCCGCCACCGAGTACAAGAAAGAGGTTCAAAAATTACAGAATACACTTGAAAAGAGAAAAAGAAGCGAAGAGGTTTAGCCGTCAATAAGAATGACCGTGCTCGCACCACCGCTGGGTCCCCGCTTCAACGCCATCACCTCGCTACCGCTTCTCCTTCGTGAGCCTCAGCTTCCGCTTTAGACGTTTTCGCAGCAACGCTCTCCGTCCTAACATCATCTGCAGGAACAACTTCCAAGTCTTCCTCAAAGCCCACAAAGAACATTAGGGTTTGCGCCGATTGCCTTCGAACACTCGTGTCCGTCTGCGGTCGAATCAAGGATTATCACACCGTCCCGGGATTGGATAATCATGCCTATCTTCATCTCGGGAGGCCGTTTATGCCCACTCTCCGCCTTTTAACCGTGCAGCAAATCTTTCTCGCCCACTTGCGCTTACCGGTGCTCGCAACGCTCCTCATGCCTCCACCGTTCTTCCATGTCGATCGCAGCTGAAATGGCACATATGCGTCCCCTGGCAATACGCAGGTGCAGAATGGACATCCCATGTATGGCACGACCGACTTCGCGAAGTGGGAGGTCAATTTTAGCCATTACCTCTTCGTGCGCATTAGTTTCGGGTTTGTCAACTTCGAAACTTTTTTCTGGGGAAGTTACAGAATGATCATCGCCCGCTGCTTCCATGATAAGCTGCAAAGAAGAAGAAGTTATGAGCACACAAAAATGTATGTATCATCATCAGTCAGAAGATCAGATGAGCACGGAGCAATACCTGAGATACAAAAGGAACGACTATGTGATGAGAAGAATCCTTAGAATTTTTCTTTATAATCTAGCAAGTCAACAATCCCGGAGAAAAGGAGTCTCTACTTGCCACCTATAAAGGCTACCGATTCAAGATAACGATCAATGATGCTTATCTGATATATCTCGAGGAAAGTTGCCGTGTAACGAAGGGAAGTGAACCTAGTCCAAGAAATGGGCCAAGCTCGCCCGTCCCAGATAGTGCGAGGGAACCAAAGCGACTCGCCGATCAAGTTCTCGCTCCTTCCACCATCCTAATCAGACCGACCAGCCTTACGGGACAACACCGACGATGTCGACCTATGCGGTAAATGTATATTCACCTTAGCTTGGTCATTTCGATACAAACTTGTCACCATCTTATGCCTACCCCACAATAGCGTAACCATTATGTGCTAGGCATGGGACTTAATGTTGATGGTGGATTTTCATTTAAGGCTAAATTTGTAAAGGCCAAAATTATGGGCTAACATCTTGCAAAAGATAAAGCCATTAATAAGTGATGAATACTTCTTCACCTTACTAATCCACCTAGAATAGAGCATGTGGCAACAATCCCAGTATTTTGTGAATTAAATACACAAAATTTATCCAGGTTGGAGCATGTAGCAACAATCCCATATACCCTGTGAATTTACAGGATTATTAATTAATGCATGACCAAATCTTGTATTTCCCGTACTTATTACCGGTGTGGCATGACGACCGAGTGTTGTTCTCAGAAGAGCAACACGAATCTCCAAGCATTAATAAAAAACATGTACAAAATACCCATACAAAGCTACAACTCCCTGTGTTATACTAGCCCGATTGAGCATATTTGAACATGAACTCGACCATATCGGCCTCGAAACGATCACGACCATCCAACTTCACCAAAGATGATTGGATGGCTTAGATTGAATCCATGACCCCAAGCAGTATTGGAATATGCACCACCGACCCAACGCGACCCCGCATGGTCGGCCTCCCAAGGTGGCATAGCTTGCCAAACCGTCCAAGCCAAAGCAAGATGGACGAAAAACCTTAAATTAGGGTTTGTGGCACATTACATGTATCGCAAAACAAGCTCTCAACCATCCATCTTCGCAGGCATAGATGGAGGGTGTAGATGTAGATTCAAAGGGCCCTGAGCATGTCAACACAAACACCGTGGGGCCGCCTACATACCGATCGATTCGGTCAGACCAACTATAGTTGGTCGTCTTGATTCGTGCGCCCAAACTAGGTATGACACACGGCCGGGTAAAACCTCGATTAGGGTTTGTGTCGCGATCACGAGCGTCCCTTTTCCCCGCTCGGATGAAGGGTCCAAGAATAGACTAAGCAGTGTCCGGGTAAGTAGCAACATGATCATCGCGGCCCACCTATCTCCACACACGATCGGCCAAGACCAAACTTGGTCAGTACACTGGATTCGCGCGCCCAAGCTAGGCGTGGTCACACTTCCCAACCACAACCGATCTCGACCGCTCAAGTTTACTGGACAAATTGAGTGGCTTAGATCACGTTTCTATGGACGATGAAGTACATATATATACAACATCCCACCGTATGCACGCCGGGCGATCGGCCAAGACCGACCAAGCTTGGTCGTCTTGGAACGCGCGCCCAAAATTGACATGATGCGCGGCTTTTGCGGCACCGCAGTTCTGGTAAATTGATCTCGACCACTTAACTTCGCCTGACAAATTGAGTGGCCCGATCACACTTTCACGAGACAATGAGGTATGGGCGCCTACACCGTCATGTCGTCTACACATATACACAATCGGCCTCGCCAAAATTGTATCCCAAGCTTGATTCGACCAAGTCAAGAGTGATGCTTGCGCACCTCTTCAAAAACCCTAATTTCACCAACGGTCGCAGATGAGTGTCTCAAAGATCATCTCGTCCGTCCAACTTCACCGGCTTGGTTATACAACCCTGGTGAGGAGTTAATTGGTCAGTGAGGCGTCATGGTGATCGCACCCATCACTTTACCACACCATGATGCAAGACTGCATAGAATACACACGATACTTCACAAGTATCGATTTCCTAAATAACTTAGTTATTTAATCTAGCATTACATGCTACTTTCTGGGTCCCATGATCCACACACTCGAGACATCAATCATGTCACAAACTCGGGGGATGTATACTGGGTATTGGTCCTGCGGTTTACGGCGTGCGGCGGCAACGCGCCATCACAAGAACGTGTCGGTGAAGTCATGGACGGTTAGAGATGACAGAGAAGTGGCAAGACTGGTCGTGTAACACTAACACACAACTCCACTAACCTATCACTCCACTTCCTCCACTTCCCACGAGAGACGTGAATAAGGCTCAAATGACTTGTATAAATAGGTTCTCCTCCCTATTTCCAAAAAACAAGGTAAGTCCAGCATAAACGTAGAGGCAAGTGTTGATACCATCGTATTCAAACACTGGAACCGATAGCTTACATCCCGCAAGCCGCCAGCTTTCTAATACAAGTCATACATAGCCAACACCTTCACAATCTCAACACCTTCTTCGCTTCCTCCCTAAGATCAACCCCATCTCCTTCACTTTGTGACCGAAAAAGTCCTGGAAACGGCCATTTCTTGGTTTAGGCCGGACGGTACGATTGATTTCTCGACCCAACACTCCGTGCAAAGGCATTTGTTTAAGGTTTAGACTCATTTCTCATCCACACACCCCAAATTACCAAACCTAGAAATAGTTTTCACCCATAAACAATTATGTATTTTACGCATGTTTTTGAGTTATTAGGTACTCTGGAGTCATACGGACGAAAAGAAGAAGAAATCACCCAGTTTGAGTAAAAAGACTAAATTGTCATTTCATAGAGAACACTATCTGGAGCCCAGTCATGGTTAAGGGGCAACTCTTTTGGAGGAGCATTAAAGACAAATCGGCTAAGGATAAGGGGAAACCCATTCAAGTGTTAAAAGCTCCATCTTAGGCTCGTAACACCTATATAGCTAACTGGGGATGTCACTGTGCGGACCGTAATATTACCCGGATCCAGACCCAGTTTTTATAACCCTACCCTAAATCGAGAAGATTTACTTCTCAATCATTTTTTGCCTGAAATCAAGAGATACAGAAAGAGGCGCAGCCATACGCAACCGAGAGAAATTGAAGGTTCTTGTAAGAGATCGAGAAACTATGCCAGAGAAGAGATTAGTTACTGATGTCGATCTCAGAGAATGGAGAGTAAAGTCGAGAGATTCAGGACTCATAAGGAGGCTTAATGGACTCAGAATTAGGGTTCGAAGTTTCAACTGAAAATCAGAGATGGGTTTGTGAGAGATCGAGAACTCAGTGAGAAGAAGGAAGTGAATCGGAGATGGGTTCCGTAACTGATGAAGGTGGTGCTATTGCTAAGATGGGTTTGTGGTTAATTTTAGGTTTTTCTGTGAATTGAAGGCTAAATCTGACGAAGATGAGAATATGATGCTATTGGTGGTCCTGTGAGCTGTTGAAGATAAAAATCAAACAAGGAGGAAAGATGGGTTACAGCTTATGTCGTTCCTGAAATCGGTTGAAGAAGAAATTGGAGTTGTTGTTCAACTGGAGCTGAGAAAGGAGAATGAAATGGCCTGAATTGGTGTTGCAAAATTACAAGACCAGGGGAATTGAAGCTGTTGCCACTAATGGTGCTGACTTGAGTAAATACAGCTGAAGTGATGCTGCTATGAACAGCTAGGAGTGTGAATGAAATGCTGTAATGAAGCTGCAATAGATGTATGTTAGGATTGTCACATGAGAAGACCAAAATAAGCCTGAAAAATGGCCGGAAATCAGCAAGAAACAGGGAAAACTCTGTACAATTTTATGCACCGGCGAGTCAACTCAGCGATGACCGATCCAGCTCTTGACTCAGCGAATAAGACCCAGTCAGTCGAGTAAGATGTAGCTGATTGACTCGGCTGACTTCCTATACCTTGACCCAGGTGACTAACGTTTGACCATATTGACCGTTACTTATAACGACATCAGAACAGAATTCCGTCACTGGTACAGAACTCAGGTGGCCAACGGTGACTTTACCGTCCGATTTCCGGTGATCCCGGGATTTCTACGGCGATCCAACTTGTGCAGAATTTTGCGAAGAGTGTTCTACACTCATGGGTTTGTGGAATTGGACTTGAATTTGGAAAGTGAAGATGGAAGATTTGAGAAAGACAAAGACTTGGAAAGAAGACTTACAAAGGGAAAGGGATTATATTCCTAAGAGGATTGCAAGCAAATTGAAGCCTATAAATAGAGAAGTTCTCTACACACTTCTACACCTTTTTACACACACAACACTTGTGTTTTTGCTTGCTTTTCAAAATTCTTCTTTTAATTATTTGTGTGAACTTCAAAAATTCTCCTTTTAATTATTTGTATGAATTTTAAAAACATGAGTAGCTAATTTTCTTATTGATTGAGGATGAATTCCTAGTTTTTAACATATGATTTGAGTTTTGTTTTCAATTCTATCTTGAAGTTTTTCACATGATTATCGTTTGTTTTTACTAATAGGAATGTTTATACATTCATGGTTGATTGATAGATTTTTTAGGTGGCCAACTAAATTGATTTGTTGATTTATCTAAAGCTAGTGAAAGTTAGGGGATAAGTAATCGTTTCTTGACTCTTTACACAAGTAGCAAACACGAGACCTTGCGGAGGGATTCCGTGGAGCAATTGTATGTGAAAACAACGTTAGCAAGTAGACCTTGATCTAAGAGTCTAACTACTAATATCAACCTAATAAGTTCATAAATCTTAATGCGTTTATTTAAATTACATCTTGAGTGATCTACTACTAGGTGGTTTGGTAAATAGAATCCGGTAGTCGAGAACTTCCGTATCCAGTGATACAAGGGATTTAGGGGTTTAGCACTGATCTAGCTACTTTACCTACGGATGGTGATAATCTGTGACTAATAAAAAGTGGAAAAGAACATAACTTGATTTATTATTTCGCAACGAAGAAGGATTCCTTGATCTAACTTCTCTTATTGATTTCGACTTACTTTTTAATTGCTTTATTTACTTTCTTTTGTTTTTAAAATTTAAAACCAAACGCCCCTTTTGTGACAATTAACAACTAAAAACTCTTGCTCCTCATGGGAACGAACTTGACTACACTATATTACTTGTTAATTAAGTGGAAAAATATTAATTAATTTGTTGTGGTTACGACACGCATCAATAGAGTAACGTGTAACCGTCAAACGTTATGCTTCCATGATGATGAGGGAAGTGAATTCGTGTAACCGTCAGTCATTACGCTTCCATGATGAAGGAAATGAATTTTTTACACCGTTACTTTTCACCACCATTAATTGTCTTACTTCATGACACTTTCTTGTAACGTGCGCATTGCACGCCGCACGTTGTAAACTGCCAGACCAATACCCTAATGAGTATCCCCCAGTTTGTGACATGTTTGATGTCTCGAGTGTTTTCGTGGAAAATGTGTAGCAGATTGCTATGTGTGGCAGGTCAAAGTCAAGAGACTTTGCTACAGGAAAATAACACGTGATGCTATTAGGCTTTCCTTGGTCGGCCGCCTAAAACTTGCCACAAGTCCGTCAGTTTGGTGGCGAACTTTAATGGCTGAGATTACATATCATGAAGAAGGGTAGCCGTTGATTATGGCCACATCTTTGTTGTGTAACAAAGTGGCGCCATTAGCATAGTGGCGCCTGGCGTAGCCGTGGCATAGCGGGTTGCCTTGGACTTGCCGCAAGTCCGTCAGTTCAGTGGCGAACTTAGATGGCTAAGATTACATCTCATGAGGAAGAGTGGCCATTGATTATGGACGCATGTTGTTGTATAGCGAAGTGGCGCCATTGGCATAGTAGCGCCTGGTGGAGACATGTCATAGCGGCATGCTAGTGGCATGCCAGTGGCGTAGCCATGGCATAGCGGCATGCCAGTGGCGTGGCATATCGGCATACTAGTAGTCGTGGCATGGCGGCATGCCAGTGGCGTTGTGGCATGGCCACGCCTGTGGCGTTGTAGGATGGCCAAAGCTAGGATTTGGCATCGTGGTAAGAATTAGGGCTTGGCGGCGTGTCCAAGGCTAGGATTTGGCGTCGTGGTAAGAATTAGGGCTTGGCGGCGTGGCCAAGGCTAGGTTTTGGCGTCGTGGTAATAATTAGGGCTTGGCGGCGTGGCCAAGGCTAGGATTTGGCGTTGTGGTAAGAATTAGGGCTTGGCGGCGCGGCCAAGGCTAGGTTTTGGTGCCGTGGTAAGAATTAGGGCTTGGCGGCGTGGCCAAGGCTAAAGTGGCATGCTACCGCGGCAGAGTGACATGTTGGCATGCCCATCAATATGTTGTTGTGGTAAAGCGCGTTTGGCTTGCCAGTTAGTATGGTGGCGCGACAGGGTATGTTTGGCCTTTAATGTATGGTGGCAAGTTTGGAGCGACTGGATTGGCCGAGGAAAGGGGCCGGACAAACATAAGGCGCGGCTACACTTCTGGTGAATGTGTGGCGGATTTAGAGCGACCTGATTAGTCGATTAAAAGAGGGCCGGCCAAGCATGGGCGTGGCTACACTTCTGGTGAGAGTGTGGCGGCTTTAGAACGACCTGATTGGTCGATGGGAAGTGGGGCCTGCGAGTATGGGCCCAGCCACAACTTATGTGCACGTGGCTAATTTGAGGTGACACGATCGGTCGAGAGAAATAGGCCAAGTTTAGGAAGGGCGTGGCCAATGGCAAGTAGCGCCAGTTGTCCTAAGGCATGGCCACGCCTCCCTTTGTTTGCTGCGGCTCCTTGTTTTTCGATTTCCCAAGGTTTTGCACCTGCTAATCCATGGCAGATTGATTACCTAGTTCGCCTAGGCTTAATTTCGACAAGCAAGGTCTGATTTACTGTGCGAGGCGCAAAACCCTAACTTATGCAAGTTAGTCAGGGCAATTGATTGAACTCTATTTGTTGACACAGAGTTCTTTTAAGTTCATTGCCGAGAAAGATGCTTTTCCGATTGAATACCTTATGCAAAGACCTTATCCTTGATATTTGGAAATTCGTGCTACTCTGTTGTGAGTGAACACAAATCGTCATGCCATATCAACATTAAGGGTTCAGCCGGAGAACATAACATGGAAGGCATTCAAATGAACTTATATTAAGTGAATATAGGCGAGGCGCCGAAATTTGCTGTAACATCTCGGGATGGTTGCTACATTCGCCAATCTGGATAAATTTCATGTCGGATATTGAACGGCTCAATAAATATGCCTAGGTGGAGAGGTTAGCACTCATGGCACGGTTCCTTATAGAGTGACGTCACATCGGATGCAAGGTTTTACGATTTCAACCCTAAGCTAAAAACCACCATCAACAGTCGGCTACCCTTCTTGTATTGTTTGAGTTTTGGTCTCAATGTAAGCTTAGAGGCATATGTAAAGATGTTTGGGAGAAGTTACATTATGTAATTGTTTGGATTATTTGGAACAAAACAAATGGTTGGGACTAGTCATAGAACAGTAGCAGAGATAGTTTTTCTTGCTCAACAAACTATTGTGCTTTGGTTGCAGGAAAAATAAACTTTTAAATATGTTGATGTAAACTCTATTTTGTTTAATTGGGAAACGGTTATGCACTTGTGATGTAAGTGTTGGAACCCTTACGGCGATATAAATATATTTTATTTTTAATATAACCTTTCCTCTTCGAAAAAAAATATATATAATTTTTTACCTGCTAAGACATGCATCGAGTGTTTGTCCCCTTGTACTCCTTGGAATCACTGGCAGTACCTGGCGGGAATCACCTCTCATGATTAGATTCTTTCAGCCAAATGGTTCAGCAATATCTGTGATGTCTCATTGTCCAACCAAAAACTTCCAAAGAGTAGTGATGCACCATTGTAGCTTCATCCCACATAAGGATGGTAGCATGCCTCAAAAGTTTAGCTTCCTCATATTGTTTTATCGTACGATACATTGAAGTTGATGTCGGTGTCATCGGAAAATGAAACCTTAAGTGTGTTGTCCTCCCACCAGATAGCATAGTAGCAGTAACTCCTGACGTCATTGTTGCTATCGTAATACCACCATTTTTTTTTTCGACAGTCGCCAAAATAACACGATACAGGAATGTTTTCCTAGTACCTTCCGGACCATCTATGAAGAAGACCTTGATTTCCTTTCGCTCAATTACTTCCATGATTGTATCGTAGGCCCTAGATTGGTCTTCATTCAACCTGTGGAAAAAAGGTAGGTCTTCCTCGGATATAGGAATCGACAACTCTTCTTGAATTAGACTTGAAATCTCAAAGTCCTCACCCAATGTTTCTACAATAAGCGGAAGATCGACATGGAAATATCTTTCTCGTGATGCTTATGTATCAAACTTAACTCATGAAGAAAACGATCTGATACGTCGAGCTTGTATTGCTTGAACTCGAGTTCCTCGACCATGTTGTTGAAAAATGCATCCCATAATTCTCTCACGCTCAGCTAATTACAAAAAGCCAAGATAGAGGCGAATTGTCTTCTCAGAGTATATGACACCTTGACTGTTGTTGCTTCAGCCAAAGATGCTCTCACACTATGATCATTTTCTAAGAGTCCCACATTTTCGACAACTCTCTTGAAAGTCCAGCATCTCTCTCCATCAACAAATAATAGATCATTTAAATAAGTCGAACCTCTAACGTGGTTCAGAATGTTCCTTAAGAACCACAAATCTACTGCATATGTGTACTGTATAAACCCTTCCAATAGCCTTCTTCGTACTTCGTATTCTTCTTCACTCTTTGATTTTTGTATCCTAACAGTAGCATTCTGGAAATTCACGGTATAACAACTCCCTCGCTCTAGGGTCACGAAGTTTTTCTCAAATTCCTTTTATCGGATAAATTTTTTTCTAACGTTTGGTAATCATAGTACCTGACGCTCTATTGGTTTGGACGATGTATCTGCAATCTTACGACCGAAGGATAATTCCACATTGCCTCTTGAGAACAAACCCATGTTGCATTAATATACCTTGTTATCTCATCATGGTCTTCTGGATGCACTCCAAAAGATACATAATCCGGACCCTTATACACATACTTGTAAAGATACTTAACACTCTCCACGCTATTACAAATTTCTACGTTAATGTGGCAATCATATTTCTATAATAACCAAGGGTTATAAGGTGCAATCATCCTATTGTACACTTCAAAACTTTCACTCTTGCATATACGTCGTTCATCATTACGTCTCCTGTAAACAGGGTATGCATCTTTTCCTTGTACAGTACACTTAAAAGATTGTTTTGGAAAGTTTCTCTTCCGTTTACATCTCTCATGCACTTACTGCCACATGGACCGTGAATCATCCATTTTTTCACACACTCGTGTAATTCTGGTTCTTCAAGAGGGTCAGGTATTTCTGTTCTCACTATCTTGTCATAATCATCGGTACCTTGTAATTTGACATTCATCACTCAAAATAATTAACATATGAACATGAGGCAGACCCCTTTTATGAAACTCAACAACACGCGGATGGTGCATTTACTCGCAAATATTGACTTGGTAAAAATATTTTCCTTCAGCTCTTAAAGCTTTGCACTGAACACCCTTGTAGTCAAATCAGGTCTATCTGATACAGATTGACCCGGTTTTAGGTTGGAAATGATTTCATCCCAAAGTGGGTTGCAAGTCTTTGTAATGAATAAATCGGGCTTCCCATACTTTTGTACCAGTGTCATTGCATCCTGATATCGCTGGTACATATCACGGGGGCTGCCCATGTATGAGGAAGGAAGTACTTTCCTTTGACTAAGATTCACTGTCATGAAAAAACAACAAATTTTAGATTTCAAGGAAGTACTTTCCTTTAACGGTTTGTCTTTAAAGCAATCACGGATCACAATTCCTTGGTCGCTTGGTGTTAGTTGATAATACTATTGTGGTGATAGTTTTTAGTTATTATTGGGACCAATAACATATAAATATACAACTAACCACTTGGAATATATATATAGTTGTTCTGATTATTAAAAAGCATAAAAACACTTTGTTTCCAAGTGGACCTGCTAATCTGGTCAGAAAAATGTCCATGAAGATCATCAAGAGTGAGATAAGTTATGTTAGGTTTCGTTTTTACTTTACTTTTAATACCTTCATGTATCTACAAATATATAAACAGTACGCCGCCTGAAGATAGTAAGTTTGTGGAAGAAGACTCATGTGATATATATAACTTCTTGTTAGTTCGAAAGATTACAGTTCACATTATGACATTCCCCTTTTACTATGTTATGTGCATTCTGTTTCATGAAGTTGTAATACCTAAAAGGGGTGCAGTTTATATACCCTCTGATATGCATAAAAGATTTTCTAGCCAAGCCATGGGGCAAATATATCTTTTAGCAGTCCAACTGATTCTTCTAAAAAGAGTCAATCACTAAAAATAGGTGATATCATGATACATTACTGACATTAAGTACCCCACTGTATCAGAGTTAAGCCTAAAAGGTCTAACTAGGATCCAATAAATAAATCTTACAGAGGATCCACCTCATGTATGAAATAACATCACAAAACACAAGAGGGTCCAGAGTCAAATTGAATTCTATGTACCAAAGGGTTAATTAATTTCTTTTGCCACATGGCTTGCTTAAATGAGAGAAGCACGCTTGGCTAGGAAATCTATTACGCATACCTCTGCCATAACTCTTTACAATAAATATCTAATTAAAGATAAAGAATAAAATGAATGTAGCTAGGCTTAATTAGCACCGAGCCGAAAAGGAAAGTGATTTTCTGTTAACTTACTTGCATTGGTTTCTCCGTCATTCGTGCATCTTGTAGACCTTGATGAAAATTAGCTCATATCGCCTATTGATGATCCCATAACCATCTAAGTATAAACGAATCAATCTTCACCCAGTTATCCACATCATACTGTTGTAATAGTCTTCTACCTCGAAGAAAAAGCGACGTTTCATTGCTTCGAATCTGTCAAACAATAGCGGCAACACATATATCAATTATTTATGTTATTTATGTCAACATAAATGTGTAAGTTTAATTATAAAATGCAGTTATTAAACATCATATTATGTATATACCTGTAGCAGGTGAGAGTAGTACTCAAGGCATGTAAACTTTCTGTCATTCTCATCCATACTATTCTGAGCCCAACCATAACTCCCATATGGTAGCAAAAGTGGATATTGCAAGAGGATCACAATAACTTGTTGTTTCTTTAATAAATAACAATTGTCCTACCGTTATTCGACAACAATATCTCTCTTGAGATCGCCATACCCATCTCCTTCAACTAAAATTGTGGAGACTTGTGAAGTAGTTGGAAGTGTGTACTGCTTCTCGGTCGCAAGTTGTTTTTTGATCACCATCCTATATATTTGGTGTCTGCTCGTTGTGCAAGTATCCTGATTATATGCACGTGTTATAGCATAGCTCGGTTGAACCCACCAAGCGATGGTATGTCAAGGTTGGTTGTCATATTTTAGTATCAAAACTCATCTAGATTCGCTTGATTAAATACTAGATTCAACTTCGTTTAGGTTAGACTAGAAAGTCTAGGAATGTTGAGACGTACAAGTATTACTCCGAAGACCCGAAGAAAATTAAGAAGTAATGGTTGCAACGACGACATCATCCTTCCTCTTGAGGTTAGTAATATTGACTTGATCTTGTTTCCATTCCTAACGTATCTTTTAAGTCATTTTAGATTGAAAACATAACATGCAAAGATATATATATATATATACATATGAAACTCTAGTGTTAGACTTGGTCATAATAGTATGATCAAAGTATTAAGGAATTCTATTAGGAAGTATAACGCTTATCTTTTGAACTTCGCAAATACGACATCGACATAATCTATTGTATTTAGTTACTTGATTATATGTGCATTATGTAGGCGTGATTTCATCCTAGAAAACTATGTATTATTACATTAGTTTAAGGAAGTAGATTTATGAACTTGTTTCATAATCGAAAGGGAAATCATGATGTGATGATCCGGTTCTTCATTGAATATTATGATTGATCAATACAAGATGACTAGGTAGAACCAATCTTAACTTTGGTTGAGAGTTAAGGTATAACCAGTCATAGCCTATAATATATAGCTAGTTGTAATCGGTCACAAGTTACTTTGGAAATCAATATGTAATCACAAGCTATATTGGAATCCAAGTTGTAATCGGCCACTAGCTACTTTCGAATCTAAGGTATAACTGGTCACAAGATGAATTGGGAAGTTAGTTGTAATCGGTCACAAGCTACCTTTGGGAAGCAAGGTGTAACCGGTCACAAGCTGCTTCGGGAAGCAAGGTGTAACCGGTCACAAGCTGCTTTGTGGAGCAAGATGTAACCGATTACAACCTATCTTGGGAATCATGTTATATCCAGTCACAACATATTTTGGAGTGATGGTATAATCAATTCCATGAGCAAAACCAAGTTTCCATGGTTCACATATTTCTTCATGATGTATGTGAATTACGGCTTTGGGTTTCCAAAGATGAGAAGCTTTTAGATGTCGACATTATTTGAACATGTACATAGCTCTTATCATTAATTGTTCAAAGATATTCCTTGATACTCAAGGTGATCCCATACCGAAAAATTGAAAAGCATTTAATTATGATTTTCATAATATATATTTTAATTACCAGCAATTAAAGCATACCATCTAGAAAATATTATTAGTTAATGTGATAGACTAATAATATAAGTTTTCTAAGAGAGTTTTCTGAAATATGGTTTGGTAATTAATCAGAAATAGGAAAACCAAAATTAGGTACTTTAATATGAATATCTTGAGAATATTTTCGGTTTTGGAATTTCCTTGTTGTCCAAAAAAACCTTGGTCTATAAATAGTTGAGTTTGTGTTTCTTGCAAACTATCCTAAGAGCCAGGCAAACTTCATTTGCGTAGTTTCTGGTGGAGCTGTCTATTCGGAGAGGAAAGTACCCTAATTAGGTGAAATCTCTTCCGACCGCTCGTTTAAAGACTTTTATGGTATAAATAAGCTCTACGAGTACCATTGGTGGGAAACTATACAATTGCATTGTTATTTTAGTTTTCGATTATTGATTTGATTGACTAACGGTTGTTGTAACTTTGATTACACCTAGTTTGATTATTCTTGAGAGCCTTCTCTTCTGACATAAGGGTCACTCAAACTAGATCAAAGTATCAACGAGATCTTTAGAACCATTTTCGGATCTAAAGACATATTGTGATAATCCATTGTTAACAGACTCCGTTCTGTGCGTGATTGATCACAAGAGGATCCAAGTTATGTTGTGCAGGTATTGAAGGAAATATAAGATTTGAAGACGAAGATGAATTCTTATTAGTTTTCATATCTTGTGGATTTAGTGCACAAACCTTGATCAGCTGGGATCCAACTAGAATCGTTGTTATCTTTGATAGGCGTGATTGACTAGTTACGTGAGATCTGAATCACCTTAAAGTTTCTCTTTGTTAGAGCACTGCTCGGTCAAACTCGCAAGCGTTGCTATGTCAAGCTTGTTTGTCAAGTTTAGTTTCCAAAACTATAAGTCTTGATTTTTAGTCTACTTATAGCTAAGTCTCAGATTAGGATAAAAAGTGTAGTTGAGATTTAGACTTCACGGCGTTCATCGACTGAAGACGAAGAACTACTAAAGGGAGCTTGTGGAACTTCATCAACAAAAGGTATGTGGAGACTTGAGCTCATCTATCACTCAAAAGTCTATTTCTATGATATATCCTATCTGAGACAAAAGTCGTATAGCTATATAGACTTCGATTATACACATTTGATATTTCGAGCTGAGTTTAACTCGCTTACATATTTCTCGAAATATGTGTTGGTAAGCTTTCGCTTTAACCAAGTTCATCTTATATTCTTGACAAAAGTCAAAAGATGATCATGTGAAAATCGCCTGGTAACATCTTACAAGATTTGTTTGAGACAATCATTTGATGTAGACTTGGAATGTTTCGTATTGATCATTCGATCACTTGAAAATTGCTTTGAAGCTAATAGTTTGTGTGAGACAGCTATTCCCGTCTTCCGAGAATATTTCAATGATTGAAATGAGAGTTTAGAACAATTGGATTTAAGCATAGTATGAGTTCTTGCATATATGTAACCCATGTCCGGGAACCATGGTATGCATACTTGTATGCGTACTTGATTTTGAGAAAGTCCGGGAACCTGGTATGCAAACCGGTACGCGTATTAGCGTAAGGTTCAGGTCCGGGAATTTCTGCTGAGTTTGGATGGTATGCGTATAATTTTGCGCACCGGAGAAACCCAAACTTGGTCCGGCTACTTATGTACGCATACCTAAGTGGATGATATTATAAAATCGATTTGTTCATGAACTAATACATTTATATAATAAGGAATGCAATCTTTTGCAAACAGTTCTTATAATGTTCACGACTTGATTCATGTGAATCAAAATCGACTTTGCTTAAATTGTATCTTGTATACTTCTATGAGAATATAAATAATTGAACAACTCTAAAACTAGTTTCATTTGAGTCATATGAACTAGTTATGGTTAAGATGAATGAGGTTGATATGAAAGTGTTCATATGGCTAACTTCGGTTAACTATTGTTGAGCCAACAAGGTGTGCATGCACGTTTAGGTACGGTTACTCAAACCTAAATAAAGGTACATTTCATTTATGTGTAACAAGCTAAGTTCGATCTAACGGTTGAAAGATATTAGCTTGAGTCTAATCAGGTTTTCATATGACGGTAAATATTGAATGCTTTGTTACTGATAGACGCATCTATGTGTCTATTTTAGTCTCAATTCTCTGTAATGTTAGTACTCGATTTTGCGCTTATTTGATTATTTTATGCTTTTGTAGGCGTTTTTGGAGAAATGAACTTTTGCGGCGAAATTGGTTCGAAAAGTGGTAGTTGCACCCCCGGAAAGAATTACTGAAGGGACCCCAGAAGTATGTTGGAGACACCCCGGGACATGTGTTATTTACACCCTTCAAATGGATAAGGGGCACCAAGTTGATAAGGGGTAACCCTTAGTGTAACTGCTATTCGCACCCCACAGACGGTTAAGGGGCACTCATCTTTAACATTTCAAAATAGAAAAACGCGGGAAAACTTCATGCAGCGACTGGAAGATTTTGGAATCGAATTTGGAGGCTTTTTGGAGAGATTCAATCTCCGAAATTGGTTGGGTTGGATATCTTTTGGCCTTTCAGAGTCAGTATGGGTGTTTGAATGGATTAAACAGGGCCCGATTATTGATTTGAGACGAAACATGGAAACAAAATATCTCGGGTTTATCCGAGATATATATGGAAGTTACGTGGATTGGAAGAAGAATATCTTCACTGTTCGACTTTATCCTATATTTGGAAGAGTTTACAACCAAATAGAATACGCGTAAAGGGTTAAAGAATGAAGGAAATACCGAGACTTTGGCGAGAAGGAAAATATAGAAAAACTCGGATTTAATCGAGTCATATGGACCCTGAATTATATATATATATAAAGTCAGGGAGTCTCACGAAGTGTAATCGGGAGTTTTGGGGTCGATTGTAGGCTGCAGAATCAAAGCAGAGAAGCTGCAGAGGAGAAGTAACGAAAGCAGGTGAAGAAGAAGGAGAAGGGTTGCGGACGACACTAAAGAAGTGTCGTTCTCAAGAACACGAAGAACGGACTAACAGAGGCGGTCTTATTTAAACAAAGACAAAAGAAGTATCGTTGTTCATCAATATTAGATCACATACATCATAAGCTTGTCATCTTTTCTCTGTAACAGTTCACCACCCGTTGTAAGAGCTGTTTGTAACGCCAATACAGCGTTGCAAACTGTCTACTTTATTAATTTTCTCTTGTTTTTCACCTATTTGAGCTATGAACAACTATTTCGAGCACATGAATAACATGAGGAGCTAAACCCCTTAGCCGAGGCGACGGAGGAAGCCATTGTTCCATGAAAAGTGGTATATTTCTATTTTAATTGTTTTTTGCAATTTCTTTTATGATTATTTGCATGGAACTAATATTGGAAAATTGATTTTTATTGAATGATTGTGATTCGTTTTGATGGAGCATGCTTAGTTTAAGACTTTTGATGTTTCATGCTTGATGTATACAATTGTTACTTCGAAAATCTATTAGAGGCAATAAATTAGAATCACTTCAAACGCAAAGAATTGCATGAATATTGATTAGATTGAATCACTTAATTGGTCAATGGTGGAATCCTGAGTCTCGGTGCTTTTTATAATCTTGATAACAACCTTCTTTGAGTTTTCTAGTTTTATTTGAATCTAAAAAATCCTTCACAAGTCTGAGAGGAACGACATCTTTTCTTACCACTTTTTACAACAATTTAAAACCTCATCAATTTTTGGCGCCGCCGACGTGGACTTGTATTTAGGTTTTAGGTTTTAGAGTTATTTCTATTTTTATTTTTTATTTTTTTTTATTTTTTTTTACGCCTTTGGTATTTTTAGATTCTTTTCAGATTTGGAGCGAAGCTACAAGGAAACAAAAAGTGCTATAAAAGGAAAGCATCGCCAAAGAAGGAAAGAAAAGAAGAATTCAAAAAGAGTGAAGAAGAAGATTTTGTATATAGCTATTTTGTTTTATTTTTAGAAACTGTAAATAGGGTTGTATTTTTGTAAATTTTCTTTTTATTTTTGGACACTTTTTTGGACTTTATTTTTCTTTTGGACTTGGACATTATTTTTAAAACCCTAAGGAAGGGTTAAAAATTAAATATAAACTGTTTGCGGGGGGAAGGACGACGATTCTGATGCGTCTCGGCCCTCGGAGTTCGTACACCGACATAGGAGTCGGTGGCCTCGAGTCGACTTCAACGGTTCATCGCCCGTCTGGTACGGAGGTAAGATTCTATCCACCCACGAATCCCCGTCGGTGGGTTTTATTTTGTGTGACAACTCACACCCACGCAATAGAATGTCGAATCGGTATTACAATAGCCAATACAACAAATATCCGATGAGTTTCAAAATGGACGTTACTACTTTGACCATAATGTGAATAGTGGTTGGGAACATCAGCCTTTTCAAGGTTATGTCTCATACCATGATGAGCCCAATTACTATCCACACACGCACGGGTCATACGAGCAAAATTCCTCTCTACTAGAGTCCGCACGTAAGTTAGCTGAGTCAACACAAAAGTTACTTGAGTCGACATGTAGTTCAGCTGAGATGAATAACTTAGTTTTGGACGAAAGCAATGCAATGTGTGAACATTCTTTCCTAGATAAAATCAGGAAGTCATGTGAGTCGACTCAGAAAATGTTGTTGGAGGCCCAGGAAAGAACTGCTCAAGATAGTCTTAATTTCCAATATAGTGTTTCCAATAGTACCTTTGAAAATGAGGATAGTTATTTGCATAATCAAGATGACGAGGATAAAATTGGTAACACTACTTGTTTAGATGAGGTTCAACCATTTTCATGTTATTATAATGATGATTATGCTGAGGATAGTGTTGATGAAGAATTTGAAATAAGTAGGCATAGTGATCGGAATTTGTTACTCCAATTGAGCTTAATAATGATAATGTTTCTAGTTCAAATCCAAATAATTTTAATAATTATTCACCTATTCAAAAGGACGAGGATTTGACTAGAGATACCCCCGTTTTAGACGATGTAGTATTTCCTTACGATTACGAAGCTGATGATAGTTTTGAGGAACGAGTTTCTTATGAGAATATTGTTTTAGAGTCTAGCGATTTAGAAACATTAGTCTTAGACAAAGAAAATGAACTCGTAGAGATGAGTGAGGATGAACCTGACTTAGAAGAATCAATTGACCATTTTCGGGAATCGATGACCTTGAAATTAGGGAAGTTGTGACTAGTCTTTCTAGAGACACGCGAAAACTCTAAGTTTGGGGGTGATTATCATTCTCCATGTGCCTTAACTCTTGAAAAGGTCCCTCACTTGGGACTTGACATATGTGCCTCAACCATTTTAAAAGATTATATTCATACACGTTTTCTGAACCTAGTGATGTCCATAGGGAAGTTCAGGTTGTTAGAAACCCATCCTCTCGGTTGATGTGGTTAGCCTAGGCTATGATACCCAGATTGATTTTGTTTTCCCACCAAATATTTTTCAACCAATTGTGGGAATGTATGAGTTCAAAATGTGTCACTTATTAAGTTCTGAGACCAAACCTAATTATTTTAGGAGAATAGAAATGACACGTTTTCTTATGATTGACCGCCAGTTTCATCGTGGTCAATTGTGTAAGTCAAAACTGATTGACTTTAAGGATCCGCAATTATTCAGGTTATTATTATGTGCTTCTAAGTTATTATTTGAGTTTTTACAGACTTTACAACCTGAACCGGATCTTAGCTTTGAGGAATTCCAGCACATGAAAATATTTTATCTCGACCCAGTTATAGAACCTGAACCTGAACCACAGCTAGATGTAGTTGTCCTAATCAGGAAACTAGAGCTTCATTTGTTAATTTTCTTGGCATGTTGCAGATTCCTTTTACTTGTGATAGCTCTATTTGGTTTTGATGACCCACATATATTTCGGCTATTACTTTATGATTTTATGAGGTGACTAATCCTATCTTAGTCTGGTTGAAGACTTTAAACTTAGCACTTCTTGGGAGGTAACCCAACATTCATACGATACGGTAATATCTTTCCTTATCTCTTTTACTTCAAATGGTAACAGTTTCTCCTTTTTCATGATTTTAATTTTATCTTTAGAACATTGAGGACAATGTTAGATTTAAGTTTGGGGGTATGGGAGAAACTTTTTAGTTGCAGTTGCATTAATAAACTCCAGAGCCTAGAAATTTATGCTTATTAAGGATGGCACTAACCAATCTAAGTGGATGGAAGCATTTTGGTTGTAGGAGTTGAGGAACCGATCTGATTAGATGGAAACGTCTAAAGAGTCTATTCATAAAAGCACGAGCTCGGTGTTAGAATTAAAGAAAAAACATGGTAGTTTCGCCATATCTCGTTGAATCCTTTTCACTTCTATTTTTATTTTGTTTTCTTTAAATATGTTTCTCTAAGTGATTAGGTGGGGCTCACGATTCAAGTTGTTACCACTGCTAAGGTAAAATAGAGTGATTGAGATACAAAAAAAAAAAAAGTTGGAAAAAGTTGGAAAAAGTTGAAAAAAGTTGGAAAAAAAAAAAAATTGAGACCAGACCATCTGACCAACCGGAATAAATTCAATAAAATCGACCACTGAAACCCTTGTATATGCCAGTTGTGTTGACCTAGAGTTAGTATTATCACCATTGGTACCCTTGTATATGCCATTGTGTTGATATTAGTCCAGATCAGTATCTCAATCCATTAGGATAGATTCATTTTGGAAGTGGCCTTCAGACAGATATGAGAAACACCGTTCACCTTAGTCAACATCAAAACCATCTACGTTTTTCTCATACATTTTCTTAATCTATTCATGTGATTGGTTGACTCCGGTTATGATGTCCAGAAACTATCTGAGTAGAGCTCTGTGACTTATATATGAATTTTAGTATGCTTGAGTGCAAACTCGTGTACAACAATTGGAATTTCGCATCAGGGTACTTCCTCCTTAAATGTCAATAAGTATGCCAACCAAGGAGATTCTTTAGTGCCTTCCAAAGTTCTCGAGATAGTTAGGGTCTGGAGTATAAAGGTTTTGTGGGTATATCTCTTGTAAGCCCTCCAGAGACTATAACTCGGCCACTAGGGCCACCTAGGGGTTTAAAGGCTTATTGCATACGCTAAATGCAATCGACGATGCATGCGATGTGAGTTAGGATTTTATTTATTTCAGTTTGCTCGAGGACTAGCAAATAATAAGTTTGGGGGTATTTGATAGACGCATTTATGTATCTATTTTAGTCTCAATTCTCTGTAATGTTAGTACTGTTTTGCGCTTATTTGATTATTTTATGCTTTTGTAGGTGTTTTTGGAGAAATGAACTTTTGCGGCGAAATTGGTTCGAAAAGTGGTAGTTGCACCTGGAAAGAATTACCGAAGGGACCCCGAAGTATGTTGGAGACACCCCATGACATGTGTTATTTACACCCTTCAAATGGATAAGGGGCACCCAGGTTGATAAGGGGTAACCCCAATAACGCTATTCGCACCCCACGACGGTTAAGGGGCACTCATCTTTAACATTTCAAAATAGAAAACGCGGAAAACTTCATGCAATGACGGCGGAAGATTTTGGAATCGAATTTGGAGGCATTTTGGAGAGATTCAATCTCCGAAATTGGTTGGGTTGGATATCTTTTGGCCTGTCAGAGTCAGTATGGGTGTTTGAATGGATTAAACAGGGCCCGATTATTGATTTGAGACGAAACAGGGAAACAAAATATCTCGGGTTTATCTGAGATATATATGGAAGTTACGTGGATTGGAAGAAGAATATCTTCACTGTTCGACTTTATCCTATATTTGGAAGAGTTTACAACCAATTAGAATACGCGTAAAGGGTTAAAGAATGAAGGAAATACCGAGACTTTGGCGAGAAGGAAAATATAGAAAAACTTGGATTTAATCGAGTCATATGGACCCTGAATTATATATATAAGGGTCTGGGAGTCTCACAGGTGGTAATCGGGAGTTTTGGGGTTGATTGTAGGCTGCAGAATCAAAGCAGAGAAGCTGCAGAGGAGAAGTAGCAGCAGCAGGTGAAGAAGAAGGAGAAGGGTTGCGAACGACACTAAAGAAGTGTCGTTATCAAGAACACTGAAGAACGGACTGACAGAGCGGTCTTATTTAAACAACACAAAATAAGTATCGTTGTTCATCAATATTAGATCACATACATCATAATCTTGTCATCTTTTCTCATGTAATTCTTCACCACCCGTTGTAAGAGCATTTGTAATGCCAATACGAAATAAGGCAAACCTGTCTACTTTATTAGTTTTCTCTTATTTTTCACCTATTTGAGCTATGAACAACTATTTCGAGCACATGAATAACATGAGGAGCTAAACCCCAACACTGGGACGATGGAGGAAGCCATTTTTTATGCATGTGGTAATTCTATTAATTCTTTTATGACTTATTGCATTGATTTTTAATCGTATCTTATGATTTTTATTGAATGATTGTGATTTCAATTGATGGGTCATGCTTTATTAAGTGTTTTGATGTCTCATGCTTTAGATATACAAATCATTACTTTCAAAATCTACTTTCTAAATGAATTAGAGTCAATAAATTTGAGCTATAAATGTCTAGAATTATTAGTTGAACCACATGAATGTAAGAATTGGTGGAATCCTGAGTCTCAGTAATCTCTCGATATCGTGACAAACTTGTGAATATATATTCATTGTTTTTAGTATTTTCTTAAATCAAACCTTTACAAGCCCGAGTTGAACGAACTTTTACTACCACTTTACAAACAACTTCAAAATCACATCAGTTACCAAGGTAACTTTGATTGCAAACCCTGATTTGAAGACTATATAAAGGAGAACTCTAGCAACTGGGAAACCTAATCCCCATACCTCATGTGTGATACTATTTGCGACTTCGTAACTTGAAGATTTCATTGGGATTGTGAAGCAAGACCCAACTATTTTCTTTATAGTTACGTGATCTGATCTTGTTGTTTCTATTGTGATTGAGTACTATCTTTTTTAAGATTGACTCAAGATTTATTCTCCGATAGGCAAGTTAAAAAGTAATCATGAACATCTTCGTCTCATCGTTTGTGATTCCACAATATCTTGTTTTGCTACCATACGATTATCTGTGGGAGACATATTTATCTATATAATAGACTTTTCTGTGTGAGACAGATTGGTGTATCAAGTCTTTGACTTTGGGTCATAGCAACTCTTAGTTGTGGGTGAGATCAGCTAAGGGAATCAAGTGTATTGAGTCCTGTTGGGATTCAGAGACGTAAGGAGCGCAACTGTACCTTGATCAGTGTGAGATTGGTTAGGGCTCAACTACATTCCCATCCGAAGTTAACTTGGAGTAGGCTAGTGTCTGTAGCGGCTTAATACAGTGTGGTGTTCAAATCTGGACTAGGTCCCGGGGTTTTTCTGTATTTGCGGTTTCCTCGTTAACAAAATTTCTGGTGTTTGTGTTATTTCTTTTCCGCATTATATTTTGTTATATAATAGAAATATCACATGTTATGCGTTGTACAATCAATTAGAGAATCCAATCTTTGGTTGTTGATTATATTGATTGACACTTGAACATTGGTCTTTGGTACCGTTCAAGTTGTTTCACATAATAATCAGGCTCACCGATTTCTATCTGTTTGATTTGCTGATTACATTGTGAAACAGAGATACAAACTCTTGGATATATTTACATTGATTGAGTCTGACTGTCTAGTTGATTTTCTTGGAATTATATTAGAGTTTGTCCATACAGATTGCTAAGCGAAATATTGGGTGTGGTTGTTGTACCCCCGGTTTTTCAGGATGCATGATTGTTAGTTAAGGATGCATAAATATATTGAGTTAGTGAACTTAATCATTAGGTCCACAAAAGAAAATATGTATAAGGATGGATATATTTTAGCGCGAAAGATACATTTAGATGGCAAGATAAGAAACGTGGACCTTACCAATTGTATTATGTGTATGTAAGGGTTCTCTATGTTGACCTTGTTGAATGAATCTCGGATTTCTACACAATGGTAATTGATGGGTGGCCTGACTTCCTTCACTGTGATGTGGCATACTTACTTGATGTGGAGCAAAAACTTACTCATTTGTTGCACATTGTATGTACCTTAAATATTAACTCATAATACTTGGAAGACATATATAAGTTCCAAGGAAGTATATCAGCTCCTAATGAACAATCTTACCAACACAGTAACTAACCAAACCAAACAACCTAGAACTAAAAAAAAAAATACCTTAAAATATGCATTAACTAAATTATAAATATTTTTTTTCTATTTGGCCTGGTTCATCATTCTATCTTGGTTGAGGAACCTGGGGATTCGTCTAAGATTGCTGAACCTGGTGGGAAGGTTTCGCTTAACTTGATCATGTTGGTATTATCGTACGGTTTTTGTAATCCGAGGTAGAAAGGACGACATTAGATTTGAAATTACAGCTTTAGCACTTGGATTCTCCGGAAAAACTTCATCTGTAGGAGGATCTCGATGAACTGCATGTAGCAAACTATATATCGGTTGGATATTTAACAATTCTATCTTATTAAGAGATGTAAGTTCAGAAAGAATACATTTGGCAACAAAGTGAAATGGGAAAAAGTGCAACAAAAGAATATATATATATATCTTTGTTACCACTACTTGTACCTGCTTCCCGGTCATTCCCGAGCGCATTTTGAATTTTATAGGAAATTAAAAAGAAGAGAAAGTGATGGGAACACTTGATAAAACACTATGATCATTCCGCCTAAAATTTGGTAAAATGCAAAATGATAGAAGATAAGAAGTAAGATTAAATCAATTATTTGAAAAATCCTCAAGTTCATCTGGTTGAATTACATTCTTGATCTTCTCATTCAGAATAGTTCCTTATTTGTTAATTTAGATTATACAATCAGATCTTAAAACCTTAAGAACATAAACAAGTATCTCACTGTCACTAATATAAAATTTAATTGGGGACAAACAATCTGAGAATTTCTTGATCTCACAAAATTAAGTAGCAATTGAAGTATTATATTAATTAATTGTTGACAATTTTTTACATAACTAAATAGCATGAGTAGAAGATACATCAATAAACCTTTCTTCAGTCGATATCCAAAATTCATGGGTAGTAGTATGACCAGCAATATAAGAGAGAACACTTTCAGAAATTGTACCGTGAATCCATAGAAAAAGAGTTTGATCTTCCACATTCCATTTTGTAAAAGCAGGATTAACAATTTCATTGTTCTCATTTGCATAAGTAATCTATTGCACATGACAAGTGTTAGCACTATTAGCCAAACCGTAAACCTTGTATTTCAACAATGGAAGAAGAATAACTTTCCAAATAGAGTAATTGTGATCTTGGAAGTTCAATGAATTTATGCTATGAATTGTACCGAGGAGAACTGTAGAGATGCTCAGTTCCACTTTGAGTCAAGAAATGAGTTTCGATTTGGAGCTTTAACAGCTGAAACAAAAAGAATAAGGATATGAGGTCCTTTTGGCTCTAGTACAACGTTATATAGGATTCTGAGAAATGAAATCTCTGAAGATCTAAAGAGTGAGAGTACAACGTTATATAGGATTCCGAGCCGAAAAATAATCCAATATTCTAACAACACAACATGAATCTCTTAACATATAAGGGACTAACAGAACAGTTGCAATAAGGGTCGGCCCTTAACCTTCTCCAAAGGCCCAAAGG
Source organism: Papaver armeniacum (assembly GCA_023531295.1). NCBI lineage: Eukaryota > Viridiplantae > Streptophyta > Magnoliopsida > Ranunculales > Papaveraceae > Papaver > Papaver armeniacum. The sequence goes on along the minus strand of JAJJWW010001274.1, from coordinate 352,754 downwards.
ACAAAAAGGTTGATTATAGATTAAAAAAATTGGTCGGTAAAAATATATTTATTAGTGGTTTAAATAGGTGACCGCTGGCCCATACATATTATAATTTCTAGCCTCTTAATGAGATGCCTAGTTAAGAAAGGGGGAAGAGATATATATAAACAAGATAGTGTTGCAATGGATTGCGACGCCAAATCAGCGTCCACCTGGTTTGCACCTCCCTTGACATGATTAAATATTGCTACATTCGAACTTAAATAGTGTTTACATAAGTATAAAAGATCTTGTAAAATGGTTTATCTTTGTCATTTGATGCTTGCAATTTGGCTCTAGATATCATCTGTGTATAATCTCCTTCTAGCTACTCTATTATGTCATATAGGTTTTGTGATAACACTCGATTCCTTCATGCATAATTAATTTAATGGTGACAATATTGGTTTGTCTATTTAGTAACCCTTTGAAGTTTATTTTCAACATATGGACGGATAAATAATGTCATATTACATGCTTTGTAGAAGAGTTTGCATGACTAATATGGTTTGTGTTGTCTTTTCTTGTGTATATTTTTAGTGTAAGGTTGATTTCAAAAGCCACTTGTTTGGGTTTGGGTTTGGATTTGGGTTTGGGTTTGGGTTTGGGTTTTGGTCTTTTTTTTTTCTTCTTTTTTTTCCCTCGCACATATGACTTTCCAAATGTGCCATATTATTGTTACACATTCTGCTCCACAATCATTATATTTCTTATTCCGTCCCGTGGATTTATTTTCCAGCTTAACCTAGTCTGTTAGATTTGGTGGTTGTACATTTGGAGGGAACATATTATTAAAAAAAAAATAAAAAATCATACAGTCCTAGTAAAAGAGCAAGTAATTAACATATATATTAAAGTTTTCATCGTAGTTCCTCACATTACACACTTAAGGCGTATGTTTAGGATTGGGGCTATATCACTTACATGCACCATGTTATTGAGTACTTTATGGACAAACATTTTAACTTTTGATCCTATATCTAGAGACCTCACCATCTCCCGTAACCTATTTTAAAACGAACTTGTACCCCAAAGGGTGTCGTGCAGGGATTTAGTTATTATGAACTCTCTTATCAAATTGTGGTTCCATCATAATCAATCTTCTCTTCCTAGGTTAGGTTTAATGCACTGAATTTTTGAAGTAACATCACGAGAGAATAGGTTGTTTATTGGCATCAACAATAACTAAAGTAGTTGCAGCTCATAGATCGATATAGGCCCGACTAGTTTTTCAATTCCATCCGTGCCAAATATTCATGTATTTTTATGTTCTCTTTGTGTATCCCTTGATTCAAATTCCATAGGCGGAAAAGACAGATCTCTTAGATTAAATAAAAATGAATTTATAATCTTTTTTTTTCTTATATTATGCCTTGGTTTCTGATAAAATTAGTTTTATCTCTTATTCAAAATGCATTTAATATTAAAAACGTAATGTATTACTATTATTAATCGGAAGTGATAGACTCACCGTGGGATGGTCCCGCGGTGTGTCCCGCAAGAGGGAAAAAGGGCAAAACCCTAATGGCTCGGTGGTTTTGTAGGGGTGGGTTTTGTGTGGGTCCCACCCCCTCACTCTCACACACTCACTCACTGGATGGCCCGCGGGATACTAATCATTTCCGATTATCGGAAGTGATAGACTCACCGCGGGCTGGTCCCGCAGTGTGTCCCGCAAGAGGGAAAAAGGGCAAAACCCTAAGGGCTATATATGGAAAGAGTCATCTGGGAATTAAAACTATTCTTGTACGGATGGACATCCAGAAACTAATATTCCGTCGACTTAACTTGGACAGAGGAAGTAGATAAATTCAGAGAGAGTATAAAGGCAATCCACACAGTTCATTAAAAGAAAAAAACTAAGAAAAAATAATCACGATAATCAATTAAAAGACTCTTGATTAATTACACAACAGAAAACTATAGTTTGACACGAAACTTTCCAACTTTTTACAAGAATTTAAGGAATGCATCTAATTACTCCTCCTCATCATCATCCCTGTGATGGAGGTGAAAGGCTTCTTTCCATCCTCCAAATTCTTCCTCATTTTCATCTTCACTCACCTGTTCACATCAAGAGGAAGCATCAGGCACGTAGCTTCTTGGATATATATAATAGCTTCCTTTAATGATCCAATTCATAGTTTCAAATAACTTTCGCGGGATTTTGCAAATGTTAAAAATTCATACTCACCTTATTGGGGGTGAAAATGAGGTCGACTCGAATCCCTCCATTGTAAGATTGATTAGGGCCAACAACGGCCCCACTTGCGAGGGTGTATTTCAGCCCTTCCCTTCTCCACTCCTAGTGCCAATAGATTCTCCGGATAGATCCTGTATGAATTTAGCTAGATCAACTAAGCCAAAATTTATATGATAATCTAGTATAGAGAGGTGGGTTGCCACATCATGTGGTCGTCTTGAGCAGTAGTCAAGTAATGTAAATTGGTTTTAGCGTATGGTTTCATGAGTGTTGATGTTTTAAGCTGTTTCATTGATGCAATTGGAGCCGTAAATTTGGCTCTCTATTAATGGGTTGCAGTATATTTGTTGATAAGATATGGTTAAGTTGCTTACACTGTTTGACCAACCATATCGTCAGCGGAGAAAGTGTCTTTGTACATGACCTTGAAGAAGAGCTTGTACGGATCACTTCCCCAGAATCATCTCTGGAAATTGCACCACGAAATTGAACTTCTCATTCCACATTGGTTTGGAACCTTCTCCTGTACCAAGCAGTTTTGCAACTAGACTCTTAGTTTTAGACATTGAAACTGTGGGCACTCTCTAGATAGATAGAGCATGTCTCAACAATTAATTTAGACATTCAGTAGACACATATGGCCAACAGTATTATGTAATCCTAGTATCGGGCATTTTTTAAACAGTTGCACGTATGGGTGGGGCACAAAGTAATAATCATAAGGCTAAGAACCTTTAATCATCATACCTCTGGCGACACTGCTCTATCGCTCATGACTTTTATATTTGATCAACACATACGGATCTATCCCTCCTGCAATACAAATTAACGAGTTAATTAGAATTTAAGTAACTAAAAAAAAAGAAATAAAAGTGACCAAAATCAGTTTATAAACAACCTTCAAGTGTTATTCCCTGATCCCTATTTAAACTTTCTACCAGATAAACACTTGAAGGTCTATGGCTGATCAACTACTTGTGTATGTTTATAATTTAACTTCATTTTAGACAGAAACAAATATATAAACAGGGAACAGAAAAGTACAGGAAAATTTGACAAAAACCAAGGAATGGTGGATCTAAATTCTAAATACCGAGGAAACATTCGGTATCTCCGAATCCTGCAGCATCTACCAGCACCACCTCCAATAGCCCATTCACCATTCTAGATTCTACCCCTCTCTGTGTCTACGAAGCAGAGATTAAGAAGATGGCCAAGAATTCAAGATTCAGAAACACCTTAAAAAATAGACGGAGCTTTCACGAATATTCAACACCAATTGGGTCATGTCATGTCAATCATGTATTGAGTAGATAACTTACAATTTGAGGTCATTGACTTCAAATTTAACTTAACTATTTCGTGTTGTCCTTCCCATTATATTCTTTTATTTTGCTTGTGTAGCGTGTTCACTGTTGAATCATTTTTTTACCAAGAAGTCCAGAACATACAAAATTATCTATCTCCTATCCAATGACGTGAGAATGAAATTTTCTTTACATATTGGTACCATTTTTTTTTTCGAAGCATGAGATATAGAAAGAGCCTAGATAGCTATTACACGTGGATATCTTGTACCCATAGAGTCATTTAATGAATTTGGTTGAGAAAATGTGGGATTGCCTGGTCACATATTGTTGTTGATAAGTTTCCTGCTTGGCTTTCATCTGCTGCAAAGTTTGCCAGGCCATCTGCTGCTTGATTCCCTTCTCTATAATTGTGTTGTATAGCACACAGAGGAATTTGTCGCATTCTTTGTTTTATTTCGGTAATCATTACTGCAATATACCACGGAGCTTCAGCCTCCGTTTTTATGAAACACATCAGATTTTCTGAATCCGTCCTCAAAGATAACTGTTGGCCATTGTCTCTATGTTGTTGTCCTTGATGCCAGCAGAGTTGCACAGGTTTCGGCTATTAGCGTCGTAGTTATTCCTAGAGGCTGCGAGATCCATCACAGTTTGAGCACTCGAATCCTTACAAATAAAACCATCTCCCGCCATTCCTGGATGTCCCCGAGCAGCCACATCCGTGTTGATCTTTATCCTATTCGGTTCCGGTCTGGTCCAGCCTGCTAAAATTGTTGTTGTTGCTCTGATATTTGTTGGGGTGGTCCTGGCTGTCGGTCTCTCGGTAAAACCGGGGGTATAACCGTTTTTGCCCATTCGAATTCATGTTATTGCTTCAAGGTCTGTGCCAGGATGTCGTCTAAGGGTGTATGGTGTTGTTTGAAAACTAGTTCATTTCTGGACGTCCAGAGGTTCTAGAAAAGAAAATAGAAATATGATACCGAGGTGGTATGGTTAGCGTCTTGCAAAATTTATGAAATGTTTGTTTGATTGTTTATAGTGATATGGGAATTGAGGTTGGGTTGGTTTGTCGATAGACTAGATAACAGGTTGTTCCATGTAGCTGTTGCTATTGGGCAGTGGATAAGCATGTGCTCTGTTGTTTCTGGTCCGGCGTTGCACCATGGGCATTGGTTGGAATTGGTGAGGTTGATACGATATAAAATAGAAAAGGTCGGAAGACCTTCATTTATAGCTTTCCACAAGAAAAACAGAATTTTTGGTGGACAAGGTAAGATCCACAAGAATTTGGTGGGTGGGAGTGGGTTTAGGTTGTATTGGTTGTCTTGTTGTATTAGATAATTGTACCCGGTGGTAGTGGTGTATTTTCCAGACTTTGAGTGTGGCCATAAGATCTTATCCAGAGGCATGTCTAGGGGAAGGTAGATGTTTATCATGTTTTGTACAACAACAGGTGGGAGGCGATTCAGTTGTTCATGATTCCAGTTATTGGTGAAAGGGTCAATGAGATCATCTACTGATTGGATTGGGTAGCATTGGGTCGGGTCAAGATTTTGAGTTTGAGGTATCCAATTAGCTTGGATAGGTGTGTTTAAACCTCTTCCAATGTGATGGAAGATATGTTGTTGTAGTGTAGGTATGATGGAGGCCATCTGTTTCCATTGTGGACTAGAGGAGGAAGGAACATGTGTGTTTTCCTGGAAGATCGGTTGATTTTGTAGATATTTATCATTGTATAATCTGGTGCAAATAGAATTAGGTTGGTCATGTATGTCCTAGATTCTTTTCATGAGCAAGGCTTTGTTGTGATGACTACTTTTCCATATGCCGAGACCCCCTTTTGCTATCGGTGTGTTTAGTTTGGTCCATCCTAATGGGTGGACTTTTCTGACTGATGAATCTATCTATTTGTGAACATGTGTGGGGAACAATTGTGTTTGCATAAGGCGGTTTGATGACATTTACAGATTCACTTGTTATTGAGATAGATTTTGGATCTTCGAACAAATTTTTGTTCATTTGAGTTGTGTCGCAAATTCGAGATTAGCATAAAAAATTCTAGGTTATGATGTAAATAACCTAGCGCCATGAGTCAGATTTTGGATCGTTAAGTAAATGCACATTTATGCTATAGGTGGTCGATAATATTATATGTAGACTTTGGTTCAATTAACGGTCGAAAGGCATGTTTTGAAGCTTATGATGGATTTTGGACTGTGGTACAGTTTTAAAATTTTTTGTATCACTAATCGCCTTTAATAAAACTCCTATCACATCACCCCATACTGTAATTTAACTACTTGAGGGATTAGTTGATTATCATTTTTTGATAGGTTAGTATAACATGCTTCGATAGTGGCGCATAATCATTGCGCTATACTGAAATTGTAGCCTGGCAGTTGGAGCTGCACAGTCCGACGTTGTAGCGCCAACATGGATGAGACAAGAAAGGCTACTTAGCGCATGCAATACTATGCGATAGTGTTGCATATCCTTATTCAGAGTTAGCCCAGCTCAAGGAAGGAATAAAGGATGAAATGCAAGTCCTGGAATGACTTTGACATCGTTCCAAGCATTGGCCAAGGCTTGGACAATGCATATGCAACATTGGCGTTTCCAAATGCACCATTGGTGATTATTGCTCGCCAAAAAGGATGCAAGTGATGCATATGAAGCATGAAGTTGAACTAAGCAAGTCAAGACTCAATTGGCATGATATATGTGTGCTGGCATGCAAAAAATCTAAGTGCATGATCGGGATGGATGAAGCACAACCATTGTCGGATACTTGGCATAGGCCAAGAGTGAGTAAAGCACAATCATTGTCGAACATTGGCACGGGCCAAGTTTAGTGCAGCACAATGATTGTCGGATTTGAGTTCATGCTGTAAGTTGCGAGTGTGTGTGTATCACACACATGCCAAAGTGAAAGAGCAAGTTAGAGACGGTTATAAAGTGGATTTATAACCGAGTTTGGCATAACCTAACCGTTCGAGACAAGTGTGGCACCATTCTGCAAGCCAAACGAAAAAGGTAGCAGTTAAAAAGGCATTGTGGCAGTTAGGGGAACTGCCTATGGACGAATGGTTGTTCATAGGCCGTGCAACTGTGTTGTATACGGATTGACCTGGTTCTTGGCATTATAAATAGACAAGAGAACCTTTGCAAGTATAAGTCTTCAAGTGTAGAGGAACCGCATAGCAGAGAGAGTGTTTTTGTATGCTTAGTGCGAATAAGCTTGTATGGCATTGGTTGGACAGGTTATGTAATCTTCCCCTTAAGCTAGTAAAAGAGAGCTTGTTGGCTTATATGTTTGTCTTAGTATTCTGTTGATTTGAAGATACTCCCCCCAATTCTGTGAAACATAAACGTGACAGAAACCCCTTTGTAGTATGGGCTACATTGCTAGTGAAGAGAAAATCTAAGTAAGTCTTCCGTTGCATAACTCAGGGTAGTTGGCTGCTTGCATTGGTGCAAACTTATAAGGCTGAAATACGAGTGGGTAATAAGAGATCATTCAACCACTGTATTTCCGGGTCTTAATTGCGCGAAAGATCACTTAGAGCATTTACAGGTGTGACAGTTAGTATAATGATAGGTTAGTGATTCCTAAATATAACTAACGGTTACAAGGTCCAAGGATCGAACCCCTACCTCTCTGAAGGAGGGAGCATGAAAACCATCATGCACTTGATTAAGAATGCACTTGATTGTTCTCATAAGTCATCTGGCCTTGCTATTATGAAATGTACATGCCTATTTTATCATATAATATATCTTCGCAAAACGTGTACGCATCAAACATGCTTATTTTTATGTTATCATCCTTGGCAACGCTGTAGTTGTACAAATAAAAGAATGGAATATGAACAACCCAATAATAATATTATTATCTATTTTTTATGTAACCCAGTAATAATATCGAAAATGATTTATATCTTGCGAGTTGAATCCCGGGATCTTACTGACAGACATAGTGGAGTGGGACCCATACCAAACCTACTCCATGCTAAAGCACCGGGTTGTGAGGCGTCTCATCCTATCTGTCGGTATAACCCGTGGGATGCGTAACAATTCTGTAATAATATATACCGTGAGATCTCGTACCCAGACACACAATTAAAAGTGAACCTAAATTTTACATTATACAGGTAATGTTGTTTGCCTGTTTCGGTGTTTTGAATATTCAAACGATCTGCTCTTCTTCTATACTTCCTGTTCGCGGTAATAACAAATATATGTTAGTTCGTAAAGTATCCTATTATTGGGGCGGTAGGAGAGAGAGATTTTGGGGGCTTAATATACTAAGTGGAACCCAAATGTTATAGGGGGAGATCAGATGTATGTAAAAGTTCAAAAATACCCTCTATAATTTTAATTTATTCCCCTTCTACCATCTCATTAACTGATTAATCTAATAAAAAAAAAACTGAAAAAATCATTAAATTAAAAAAACGGAAAAATCATTAAAAAGAAAAAAGCTGTCGCCCGCCCCATTTTTATTCTTCCCTTCTTCTTCTTCTCATATTCTTTCCCTATTACATTTTCCTTCTTCTTCTTTTCTTCTTCCATTCTTCGTTTTTCAACGATTAATCGTCGATTAAAAAAAAAATCGTTGTCGATTAAACTCATTCTATAAAACTATGAAACCTAAGGAAAATTTAGGTCAAGCCGTCGTCGAATCAACCTCCTTCGGAGCGAGAAACCAACTTCATCAAATGAAGATGGAACGAAGATCAAGAAGAAGTGAATGAAGGAGATGCACCAGCCACCGCGAGTACTGATATGACAGCAATAAGGTATGAATTTCAAAACCCACTATTTATCTTAGTGTTTTGTTGATTATTCTGTTGGTTTTGAAAATTTTAGGTCTGGAAAAACAGTTTCTGAAACTTCTTACGGTTGGGAGTTCTTGTATTCCCAGCCGTAATAGGTCTTACGGTTGGGATTGTTTGTTTTCCCAGCCGTTTATATGTTACACGGTTGGGATATGGTATAACTCCTAGCCGTTTGTAGGATTTACGGTTGGGATATCTTAGAATCCCCAGCCGTAATATAGTCGATGCGTACGAGATGGAGAAATCCTATCCGCAACAAGTTGTATCACGACTAGGTTATTCTAAATGTATATTCTCCTGTGTTCGAATTTTTTTTCATGTCTTGGTATTTCGTCCAGTAACTTTGTTTCACGACCGTGATACTTAGTTTCCTAGCCGTTTAAAGACTACGTCTTGGAATTTCCTAGCCGTATATAGTCCTGTGTTGAATATCAAACTAGCTGTATTTACACGTATAGGTTTTCCTATCCGTTATTTGAATTTCGGCTGGATCGCTTATATAGTTTCCCAGCCGTTTACGTATTACGGATGGATCGATTACTAATTTTCCCATCCGTTATGTTTGTTGCGTCTTGGGCTATCCAATTTCCTAGCTGTTTTGGTTGTCACGGTTTGGTTATGTTAAAATTTCAAAGTCGTTTTTGCTTATCTACTATTGGTTTTTGGCCTTGTTTGCCTTTGAACAGAGGAAAAGAAAAGAAGAAGAAAAAGATCACAAGAAGTAACACCTCGTAGTGACCCGACTCCGCAACCTCGTCACGCAAAACCATTGGGTGAAAAACGCAAGGAATGCAAGTGGAGTTGTGACTTTTGGAGAAAATGAAGGTGGAGGAGATGGAGTTGGAGTTCTTGGAGGAACCGGGTTGGAGTTCTTTTGGAGGAACTGAAGTTGTTGTTACTACTGGAGGAACTGAAGTTGGCACTTCTAGTGGTGGTGGAAATGAAGGTGTACTTGTTCTTACCGGAGGAACTGAAGTTGACACTTCTAGTGGTGCCGCTATTGATAAAGGTAAATCCGTAGTTGAGGAGGAGGACAATAAGGATGGAAAGAATAAGTATAAACCTAAGACAACGAAAAGAGAAGTAATTGATGCTATGTAGCCTTTACCTCCCAAGAGGAATGGGAGACCTTGGGGTGAGGCAAGAGATCGTTCCGTCTTGATTGGCTACACGTCTTCATGGGCTGCTAGGGTTTGTGGCACAAAGGTAATATATCAAATTACATATATGTTATATTCATTTTGTTATGGATTATTAATTTTACAACCAAATTTTTTTTTGTAGTTCCCGGATAAAGCGGTCCCTAAACTAAAGCACCAACAAGCGGTCCCTATACAAAATGGCCTCTAGAAAAACCTACAGGAGGAAGATAACCCTTTGCAGGGACCCAACACAAAGCTAAAGAGACAGAAATGAAGGAGATGAGGAAAAAGTTGGATGCTTTGACAATCGAAGATGTGGCTTTTGATCCATATTTGAAGCTTGATGAGGATTGTAGGATCAGAATATCGCGACATCAACACCTTGCGAGATTAGTAAACGACAGCATTGCTAAGGCGTAGCAGAAGAGTAATATAAATGACGCAATGAATGACGACAGCCAAAACACGAGAAAGATGTAAAGATCTAGCGAAGTTTAGGAGTGTCGTGAGATTGTATACTTGTACACTTGCGATATTTCGCAAGTCATTCCCGAAAATAAAGGACAGCTTAGCTGTCATCCATTGTGTACTACCCTATATAAAGAGTCGAATAAGTCTGTTGTGGAGGAGGATCTTTTCGAGTGTTAGGCAAGTCGTTAAGAGAGAGAAAGTTAGTGGTGATTGTAATTTCTTTGGCTCTTTTCTATTTTGTCTTGTAAACATTCAAGGAATTAATTAATAAAAATAATAGTTGTTCATATTCAAATGGCTTAGTTGTGTGGATTCTTGTGAGGGGTGTAGTGTAGGATTTCCTGCAACTACATAATGGCGCTAGAAATAGGGACGATTGAAGATAAGAGATTGGATATTGTCACTAAAATTGTTTAAATCAAGAGTATAATGGATAAATTGGAGAAAGCCAGAATCAAAGAGAGTAATGGAGAATTGGAATGTAATATGATTACAAAAGCAATGGTTAATGAATTTCATGAAAGTATCAGAGGGAGAATACACAAAAGAGATTTTGAAGGAAAGAAAATTATAACAGCAGAGAAAGCATCACCCTTGAAAGAATGGGAAAAACAGAAGATTATGTTCACCGCAACGGAGATATCAGGAGAGAATTTAAATCACACATCTCCATTAGTGATTACGATAAGTGCAAGCAAGAAGAAAGAAAATTAACAAAAACAGTGGAAGAATGGGCAATAAATAGAACTTTGGTGGACACATGGAGTTCAGTGAATATAATGTTTTATCATGCTTATAAAAAATTGGGGTACAAAGTTGAAGAAATGACTTCCGCAACATATCATATCTATGGTTTCGGCAAATCCATAACAAAACCTATAGGGTAAATAAAAATACGAATTTTGTTGGGAGAAATTGAAACACATGTGACGTTATGTGTAGTGGATATGGAATCACCATATAACATGTTGTTGGGAAGACCATGGATACATGCAATAAAAGGCGTAGCATCAACTTTTCATCAATGTGTCAAATTTCCTATCTTACCGAGTGGAATTGGCGAAATCGGAGGAGATACCGATAAAGGAAGGATATATCATCAAATCAAGTAAAACATTATGAAGAAACGGTGAAGAGGCGAAAAGATCGCAAGAAGATGGCAAAAACGGCGAAAAAGGAAGAAGAATTTAGAACTTACATGATAAGAGCGGGAAGAAGGAAAAGGAATATATGGTGAAGAGAATGATCTCGCGAAGGAAGTAAAAGGACCAACGCCCATGGGAGAACCGAAGGCTAGCTACACTGCAGCGAACCAACAAAGGAAGTGAATATTGGGCGAAGTAGAACCCAAGATGTTAAAAATCGGGACTAAAATGGAGATAGATGAGGAAAGAAAGACTATTGATTTGTTGCGAGATTATAAAGACATTTTCGCGTGGGATATGGATGAGATTCCTGGAATAGATCCATCTGTAGCGTGCCATAAATTAGAGATTGATAAAAATGCAAGACCATTCAAGCAGAGAATTAGAAAAATTGCAACAAAGATATCATCCTCAAATAGAAGAAGAGTTACAGAAGATGCTTGACGCGGAATTATTAGACAAGCAAAATATCCCGAATGGATAGCAAATATGGTCGTAGTCCCAAAGAAGAAAAAAGGGATAAGAATTTGCATAGATTTTACTTGATCTAAACAAAGCTTGTCCAAAAGATAGTTTTCCTTTGCGGATATTCCGAGATGGTTGAGTCGGCGAAGCGGGAAATGAAAGGATATCCTCTCTTGATGGATACAAGGGATACAATCAAATTCCTCTCGCTGAAGAAGACCAAGAGCATACTTGCCTTTTTCGCTCCAAGAGGATTATCTTTGTTACACAAAAATGCCATTCGGTCAAGGAAATGCTTTGGAGCAACATAACAAAGGATGGTAGAAAAAGTGTTCGAAAAATGGATACATAAAACACTAGAGGTATACGTGGATGACATGTTAATAAAAAGTAAAGAAGCAAAAGATCATGTACGGGATTTGAAGGAAATTTTTGAACAAATGAGACATTTCAACATCAAAGTAAATCCGGAAAAATGTACCTTTGGGGTGGCATCTGGAAAAAAATTTAGGATACATTATTTCAAAAGAAGGAATACAAGTCGATCAAGAGAAAGTACAAGCAATTCGCGATATGCCGACACCAACAACAGTGAAAGATGTGCAAAAGTTAAATGGACTATTAGCTTCGCTAGGAAGATTCATCTCGCGATCATCTGATAAGTGCAAGCATTTTTTCAACATACTTAAAAAGGGAGCGAAATTTAGATGGACGGATGAATGTGAAAAGGCGTTACAAGGAATAAAAGAACATTTAATGGATATATCAATCTTACAAAAAGCAGAGCCAGGAGAAGAATTACTAATTTACCTTGCGACAACCTCGTATGCACTAAGCGCAGTATTATTGCGAATGGACGCAGGAGTGGAAAAGCCAATCTATTACATTAGTAAAACATTCAATGCCGCAGAGAAGAATTATTCAAAAATTGAAAAACTAATTCTGGCATTAGTTTACGCAACATTTAAACTTCGCATCTACTTCGAAGCACATACGGTAAAGGTAATGACAAAAGTACCAATTGAGTCAGTGTGGAAAATTCAAAAAGGTCAGGAAGGGTTGAAAGATGGAATGCTCAAGTAAGTCATTGCAAACTCAAATATGAAATATTATCCTCACCCAAATGACAAGTTGTTGCAGACCCTTTTTAGCAGAATTTCCATTAGAAGAGGATGAAGCAGTGTAAGAAATGATGGATATAAAAGAAGAACATGGAAATCCAAGGGATTTATTAACTGAGCCAAACAGATGGGAAATATTGGTAGATGGATCGTCAAATGGAGAAGGTAACAGAATTGGGATCATTGTAATTTCGCCTTTAAGGCAATAAAATGGCTTTTTCTTTCGGATTGGAATTTGCATCTACCAACAATGAAACAGTATGAAGCTATAATACATGCTTTGCGATTTGCAATAGAAATGAAGTTGGAGAATGTAAGAGTCACCAGTGATTCCCAGTTAGCTATTCGCCAGATAAAAGAAGAATATATTACAAATGAACCATCCATGAAAAAATACAAAAAACTTGTTGAAGAATTATCGGCGAAGATACCAAAAATAAAATGGAGACATATATCAAGAAGAGACAATAGACTCGCGGATGCTTTTGCTTTTATATCAAGTATGATGACAGATCCATTGCGAGATGCATAAAAATACGTACACTTCTATCACCATCAATCAACAAAGAGGAAGAGGAAGAAGCGAAGTAATGCTCATAGAAGATGAAACACAAAGACCCAATTGCGAAGATTGGAGAACGAACTTCATGCTTATCTAATGAAAGGAGAAACACCAAGAAATAGATTAGAGATGCACAAATTAAAAAGCCGTGCAACAAATTATGAATTAAGAGATGGGGTATTGTACCGAAGATCCTTTAATGGACCTTCGCTTAGATGTTTAACACGAAAGGAAGGAGAAGCAGTGTTAAAAATGTTACACAGTGGGGATGCTGGCAATCACAGTGGTGGAAGATATCTAGCACATAAGGCGAAAATGCAAGGCTATTATTGGCCATATATGCATGAAGATGCGAAACAAATATCAAGACGTTGCGAAGATTGTCAAAGGCACGGAAAGAAAATACATGCACCAGGAGCACCATTAACCTCTTCAACAAGTGTATGGCCTTTTGGAAAGTGGGGTTAGATATTGTAGGACCATTTTTGCAGTGCGGGGGAGGAGATATCGATTGTCGCTACTGATTATTTCACAAAGTGGGCAGAAGTAAAAGCAGTACAACACATTCGCGATAAAGATGTCTTTACCTTCATATTCGAAAACATAATATGTAGATTTGGAATTCCAGCACAGTTGGTATCTGACAATGGGAAATAGTTTGAGGGACAAAATATAGAATTGCTGCTTAATGCATTTCAAATAAAATATGGGAAATCAACTCCTTTATACCCGCAGGCCAATGGACAGGCGGAAGGAACAAATAAAACAATCGCAGATATACTAAAGAAAAAGTTAGAAGGACATAATAGGGCATGGTGTGAACAAGTACATAATGCAGTATAGGCTTACAATACAACAAGGCGAGAAGCTACGGGAATGTCACCATTTTGTCTAACATATGGAGTTGAAGATGTACTTCCGACAGAAGTTATTATTCCAACAACAAAGAGAGAAGCTTGGGAGAAAAATCTTAGTGCGGGTAACATTTTGGTTAAATTAGATGAATTAGAGGAGAAGAGAGAAAGAGCACTACAGCATATGGAGAATTATCAGCGAAGATTAGCTAGAGAATATAACAAACGTGTCAAGACACGCGAATTTCAACCAGGTGATATGGTATTGCGAGAAACACCAATATATAAGCGAGAAAGTGGTGGCAAATTGGCGAAAAAGTGGGATGGACCTTATATCATCAAGGAGATAGTTGGAACAGGGGCATATAGATTAATGGATCCTGAGGGCAAAGATGTGGGCCAAAGATTGGATAGACCGTGGAATAGATTATATCTCAAGAAATATTACCCATAGAAATTATATCTCAAGAAATATTACCCATAGAAGATGGAAGGGAAAGAATAAGTTGCGAAATATTGAATGGATGAAATGAAATGAATTCATATGAAATGTTCTATGACAGTGATTGCGAAATTGCATAAAATAAAGAAAGAATGTGCGAATATCTACAAAATAAAATAACAAGAGATAATCAAAAATGAATGATTGAATGAATTGACAAAATGAAAGAATGAGTGAATGGGACGAACCTTTATGGCGTACACCTAGTTCGCGAATGATATTTCGTAAGAGGCAAATGTAAGACCTAAAGTGCGTCATATAAGGGGTATCTCTTGACATGGCTCGGGAAAAGGTTACACCGCCCACTGAACTGAGTCATGAAAATTTGGGGTCAATAAAGCCCATCCTGGGAGATACCTTGGATTTCCAACTATATATATAAGGTTATACCCAGGTTGGACGACCGAGGTCTCTCCCAAGGAGTCGAGTGTATGACCAAGGCGCCGAGGTACAGGTTGAGCCAAGAGTGCCTGGGCATTTGAAGTGTCTCGGCCATTCTTGGCAAGTCTTGGCACATCTTTCACTCGGCCCGAAGAAAACTCCACTTAGGGTGCGATCTCGTAACCATAAGCCCTATAGGTATAAGGGACAAGAGGCTGCGAAAACAACTCGGTTGTTGTTAAGACCGGATGGGAGGAGCTAGTCTTGTATGGCCTATGTACGCCTCCTTGAAGGGGCAACCCGGGAGATGATAAGGGTGGCACCCTCCATTAGGGAGCGATAAGTGTCTTAAGACGCAAATGTCATGAGGCTTTATTTTCGCAAGAAAATTTAGACTTGTCATATTTGTGCGATGATCTGAAGAGGCAATAATACTAACGCGAGGTTAAGGCGAGATCAATGGAGTGCAATACATGAAAGTGTAAAGACGTCCTGCGATTTCGTCGCAAGACAGCAATGTCATGGGGCTTTAAGTTCGAGAGAATTTTTTAGGCCTGTCATATTGTCGCAACAAAAATATCTGAGAGGCAATAATACTAAAGAAACGATAAGACAAGATCAATGGGTCATTACATGAGAATGTAAAGACGTCCTGCGATTTTGTCGCAATGAGAGTGGCAAAATAAGACCTTTAACTAGGAAGGCAAACTAAGACCACACAAGAGAAATGATAAGGCAAGATCAATGGGTCATTATATGAAAATGTAAAGACGTCCTGCGATCTTGTCGCAATGATGAATTTCAACATAAATGAAGATAATGGAAAATAAAATAGTAATAATTAAATATCAAGAATTATACTCGTTGCAAGAAAGAGTAATAATAAGCGAGATGGACATATCTAAAAGATGATTGAAGTACGTAAAGAAGTAACAAGTACAAGAAGAAAAATTACAAGAGAAAGTCAATTCTCAAATATCGGTTTTTCACCGAGAAGGAATCTTGGATTTTCTTGACAACTTTATCTATATTTTCGCGATTAGTATATTTCCACCGAGATCCTTCTTCACCCACATCGTCATTGACAGTTTCTTGGGGAGAGATTATCTCTTCATTCGCGAGTTCTTCGCCACTATTGTAATCATAATCGCGTCGGGAGGGTTAGGAACTTCATCATCGCTTACTTCGGAGGTTCGACAGATCACGAGGATCAAGAGATTTAGATAGTAAAACATCATTCACAAGAACTTCGGCTTTAAGATGAAATTAACGAAGGAGTGCTTTGATGATTTCTACTCTCTATATCTTTACTGATCAGAACATATAATCGAATCTTCTTTCTGCACGATCGCGAGAGCGGGCAAGAGAAGCAGCGAGTACTCCATTTTAAGAGGTGGAGAGAAGAGAAGGAGGAATTGATTTATCCTGCGAAGATATCGCAGGAGAAGATGGTTTATCCTGCAAAAGAGGAATTGATTTATCCTGCGACGATATCGCAAGGGAAGATGGTTTATCCTGCAAAGATACTGCAGGAGAAGTTGTAAGTTTGAATATAGGAAAGGAAACAGCATATGCAACAGGTTTAGAACGGCGAGGTTTCTTGGGGGACCTATCAACATTTCTGCCATCCTGCGAATTACAAGTTATTAAATAAGAAACAAAGGCAACAATATTGTTATTAAAAGAGTTAATGTTTCTTAAATACCTTGCTATTCGCAGATTTTCTTTTAGTAACAGTGGTTTTCGGTAGCGAGCCCATGGAGATAGTAGGGTTCACAATGGTGAACTTGGTGTTAGATTTGTTCTTGCTAAAACAAAAACAGCAGGGGAATCATTAAAAGAAGAACAGTATCAAAACAAAACAACTTCAATAAGATAGATCAATCACAAAATAATCAAATGCATCAAAATTAACAAACCTTGATGGCTCCATAGAAACGATAGAATGAAAAAAAAAAGATGAAAACGATGGAGAAAAAATGATGAAGAAGACGATGAAGAAAAACAGCAGAAAAAAGTTGCAGACGATGAAGAAGGCGAAGTAAAAGAAAAGAAATACTTTCATAAGGAATTCCCCTTTAAATAGACAAGAAAAAGAGTAACCTAGGATAACATTAAATGTCTTAGGTAAAAGGGAAAATTTTAGATACGTGTAAACAGTCATCCCTAAATCCACGGAATCTTGTCGGCAAAAATTGGTGGAAAAAAAAACGATTGCGGTATTTTAAAATACTAATTCTCATGACATTCTCTTCTTCGCAGAGAAGACATGAGAAGAGGCAAGATGTAGGATCGGAATATCGCGACATCAACACCTTGCGAGATTAGTAAACGACAGCATTGCGAAGGCGTCACAGAAGAGTAATATAAATGACGCAATGAATGACGACAGCCAAAACACGAGAAAGATGTGAAGATCTAGCGAAGTTTAGGAGTGTCGCGAGATTGTATACTTGTACACTTGCGATATTTCGCAAGTCATTCCCAAAAATAAAGGACAGCTTAGCTGTCATCCATTGTGTACTACCCTATATAAAGAGTCGAATAAGTCTGTTGTGGAGGAGGATCTTTTCGAGTGTTAGGCAAGTCATTAAGATAGAGAAATTTTGTGGTGATTGTAATTTCTTTGGCTCTTTTCTATTTTATCTTGTAAACATTCAAGGAATTAATTAATAAAAATCATAGTTGTTCATCTTCAAATGGCTTAGTTGTGTGGATTCTTGTGAGGAGTGTAGTGTAGGATTTCCTGCAACTACAAGGATGGAGAAGATGAAGTTGGTGATAGAGTATTTTCCGATGTGGCAACCTATACGGGACCTTTGTTTCATGCAACTGGGTTCGTCATTTTAGATCCTCGTCGAACGCTCTGCCAAATCGGTATTGTCCAGAAAATTGTACCTCAAGAAACTCCTTTTAAACTGAGCATAACCACCTCCCAATTTAAGGACAAAGATGTCAAATTGAACTATGAAAAGGCATGTCGATCGACCATTGGAATGCTCATTCCCAAGAAATAAACCAAATGAGTAGAAGACTCCCTGATGCTTCTCATGAGACTTCCCAAGCGGATGTGAATTACATGGAATGGTATCAAGAGTGGGCTCATCCTTATGTGTAAAATTTGGATCCGGAGGCGCAGAGACATTTCAAGAATGCAGAGAAAGAGAGTTCAAAATCAAAGACATCGATGAATGAAGAACATGATTGGGAGAAGATGGTGGTACGTATACTACTAATTATGTTTGTATATGTTGTTTTTTTAATTATCTATGATTAGTTAGAGTATGTGTGTTTGATATGAAAAAATAGGTCGAACGAGTTAATTGGGTGGCAAATGACATCACCCGTATGATTAATTTGGGTGAGGAGTTAACGGTAGCTGAACTAAGATTAATGCGGAATCGAGTTAGAGGCATAATTATCCCTGAGAAAGGAGGTTTATATCTTGATGAATAGGAACGACCAAGGAGAACGAAAAGGGCTAGGTCTCCTTCTTTTAGCGACGACTCGGACACTCCTCCCCGTGACCAAATTCAATCTAAGCAAGGAAAAGCCGGTCGAGGTGGTAGAGGTGAAAAAGGTGGAACAAGTGCTCGAGGTGGTCGAGGTGCAAAAGGTGGAACAAGTGCTCGAGGTGGTCGAGGTGAAAAGGGTCGAGGTACTGGAACAAGTGCAAAAGTTAGCCGTGCTGGAACAAGTGCTCGAGGTGGACGTCGTGGAGGTAAAAAGACTCCAATTCAAGGTGGCAGCGGTCGAGGTAAAAAATCTAGAGTTATAGAACAAGTTGTGGAACCTGAGCCAGAGGACGACTTGGATGAGTTTTTGCAAAGCACGTCGGAGGAGGGATCAAGTGAAAGTGAATGACTATTTACTCTCTTTTTATTATATTACTTCATGGATCTTTTATTATCTAAGACTTTGTCTATTTACTTTTTTTGTTGTTTGGTTATGGATTTGGATGGCTGAATTTTTAAAACTTTGCATTTATGAATGAATGTTAGTCTTTCCATTTGTCTAATCTAAGAAAACTGAGGAAACAATCAGGATTCACTAATTTTTTTTGCACTTTCGGCTAGGTCGATCCTTCACATAACCTAGCCGAAAGTGCAAATAATTCTTGTCAAATAAACTTGCACAGAATATCGGTTGGAAAGTCCGGGCCGTTATGTGAAAACGGTTAGGAAAAAATCCGTAACCCTGTTTCGGTCAGGAAGTATCTAGCCATATACTGGAGACTCAAAAATTAAATGAGTCCTTATTACGGCTACGTTTCCGGCCGTGTATCTTTTTTGTGGTTGGGACTTCTAACAGCAATGCTGACATAAATTTGCAACTCTGGTTTACGGCTTGGTCGACATTTGAAGTTCCTGGCCGTAAATAGATTTACGGCTTGGAGTTTCCTAGCCGTATGTCACTCTGATAACCCTAAAAAAATGCCTCCTTGTTGCGGCTATATATCCAGGCCGTAATTCTGACAAAAATTAACAACTATTATTTACGGCCCGAAATACCTAGCCGTAAATCTGACACACCACAAACCCTGCAGGTTTATACAGAGTTACGGCTGGGTCTACCCTGCGATTTCCTAGCCGTAAATACCTATAATTTTGAATACCACATCATATCGGCTAGTTTTTTGAATTTTGAAAAATAGATCCGTTTGAAGACTGATCTATAGAAGGTTCTAGTTGTTCAACCACTTATTTAAACTTGAAATCACCCCACCTCTATATAACCACCCATTCCAAATCAATCACACCTTCTACATCAATAATCTCCACCAAAACTCCTACAAACTCAATTCAATGTACTCAAAGGATAAACACAACTTCACTTTGGAAGAAGACTTATCTCTTTGCAAAAATTTTGTACTATGCTATCCAAAGAAGGAGAAGAGAACGAAAGAAAAGCGTGGTTTACCAAGTCAATCGTATTGGAGTAATATTTTTGAGAATTTTTGTAGTGAAACAGGTAACACTAACAACCGCGATGGGGTTGAATTGTATCTTCGATTTTTAGACATACGCAAAAAAGTGGAAGAATATATGGCTTTACGTCATATGTGCAACCAACTTCGACTTAGAGGTGAGACTGATAGAGAAGTCGCAGCTCAAGCTAAGAAGGAATGTAGAAAATGGAAAGGTTATGATTTCAACTTGGAAGCTCAATTCGCCATCATCAAATTAAGACTTCTTAATACATCGAAAGGGATGTTATTAAAACCAACTTTGTAATGGGTATATATCTAGCATGTAATGAGTTTTATTGTGGTCTAGTTAATGAATATATTAGTAATTTTCAATCGTATTAAGAATTCATGTTGAATCAAAAAATTTCTCAACTTTCAAATCGAATTACGGATGGGAAATTTATGTAAACGCAAATGTAATGCGGACTCAAAGTTATCTTTTGGGAAGAATAACGGCCAGAAGTTCATAAATTCCCATCCGTTTTATGTGTTCACAGCTGGGAGTTCCTAATATCCCAACCGTTGTATATAATGTCGTCCGGGTCGACAAATTTACCCAAATAATGACATAAAATTCCAGATTTTTTCCAGTTTTTGACGGATTTGAATTGATAAAATTGATGTTGGGAGTTGATTATAAGGTTATCTTGACTTTTGTGATGAAGGGTTTCATCATTTTTCTTCAAAATTTTTCAAAATAAAATTCACCAAAATCACCATTTTTCCTTCTTCAAAACTCAAAAAAAAAAAACAAATTTTGATTTGCAAAAGATTAATGTTTTGATTAGTCTAATTGATCCACTAAGACTGATTAGTTAGCTTAATCAATTTAATTAGCACTAACCAAATCAAGGGTAGATTAGACATTACAAAAAAGGATAGATAAGGGGCCCAATGAGTTGTTATTTCATGACCCATTAAGCCCCCAAAAACCCACCCTTTTTAAGCCCAAATAATAGTAGGATTCTTCGTAAAACATTACTCCAGTGATTTATTCCTTTAAAATGTCCAAAATTTAATATACCTTTGGGGTAAAGGTTAGGCCGACATGAATGTCCCCTGCTCTGCCTTGAACTGGTTTATTCTTCTTACTTTCATAAACACTGTATTTGCGGGCTTCTAAATTTGTCTTACCCTTTTGGGCACCCAATTCCACCAAATCCTTCACAGATATCCTGAAAAAAAGAAATGGAGACGATTATGACCATTTCTAAAATTGCTTTTAAATGAGGTAACTAAATTGTACCATTTCATAGTTTCAGAAATAAAAAAAAAAATTAATTTCATTTTCAAAATATATCAGAATTAAACAATGGTGGTAAATTGGTAATGGAAAATATCTTCTCACGTAGTTTCTCCGATTAAGTCGTCTCTGGAAACTGTGTCCCTATCGAAGATTTTGAATACGACATTGTATTGTCCATCTGGCTCTGGATACTCAACCCACAGTGTCAATTTATCGTTCCACACGGGATTTGTACCCTGTCCTGATCAATCATACAACTCGATAAGTAAAATGCACCAATAATTATACTTTTACAAAATTTAAATAAAGTTGTAAGCTGGTTAACGAATTCAGTTTTATTTTAGTGTAAGCTTCCGATGGACAAGGAAATTGAGAAGAGCAAAGGCTTTTTTTTTTTTTCAGGAAAATTAAATTACAGCTTCGATCAGCTGATGGGAACCAGGTGAAAAGTAATGGCATCGGTGGACCAAAGAATTACATTCGATATTATCTCCCTAACGACCTCTATAAAAGTCTTCGTTCTTCCTTGTAAAAGAGTATGTTTAAATACTTAAAGGCCCATAAAAATAAAGCTTCCACGTTTAACTGTGAGGAAATTCTAATTTCTTGATGATCGAAATAAGCCTTTTGTGATTTTTGGGAAACGAAAGTTTCGGTGAGGACATTTGACAACGTATGATTGGTTTAAGAGTTACAAACTCAAAAGGAAAGTCGAGTATTTACCATATTAAAACTCCTTTTTTCCAAATTAAAAAGGAAAAAATAAAACTAAAAAAACCCACTTATTTCACAAATATATTTTTAACGAAAATAAAACGAAAAAATAAAACAAAACCCGCGTATATTTTCTATCTTTTCTCCATCGTCATAGAGTGAGGCGAAGCCTTAAAAAATGTGATTAGAAAAAAAATATCTCGTACGTAACACGGGAACAAATCTGTGAAAGTTATGTCTACAGTATAACCTCTATAAAATAATAGGTTTTGGACCAAAAAAATTATTATTTTAAAGAGATATTATATAAACGATAATATAATAAATTATTATTTTACAGTTAAATTATATATTATTATTGAAAAGAGTAATTCATATTTTGGAGGCAGAATAATAATTGTAGATTGTAAGTACAATAACAACTAATTTTATAGAGATATTATATTATTTTGTAGTGGAAAACATGAGGGAAGTAAAGAGGCATAAAGATATTTCTATTGATCAGCATCAGCAGGTTACATGGAACAATATCCTATATATACATGTAGGAAGTAAACCCTAGATACTATATTGGGCCGCACATCCATGGGCTACAAGCCCTACAACACTCCCCCTTGTGCGGTCCAGTAGAACTTTATATATAGTGCTTCACATTTGGTGCTTCGAATATAGTTCTTCATATGTCGTCCTCTCCTTGATGACTTGTGCCGAAATCAATTACCTCATTAAAACTTTGACAAGGAAAAACCCAGCGGGATAAAACCTTGGTAAAACTCTTCACATGTAGTGCTTAACATGATGTCACGTACTTTACATGTAGTTCATCACATGTAATACGATTTTCAAAGATCGACGAGTCTAAGTTAATTGCCTCGTTAAAACTTCGTCGGGGGAAAACCCCGGAGGGACAAAACTCTGAACTAAAGAAAAAGAGTACAATATTAAGCAAACTTAGAACATAGTTGGAGTCAAATATGTTGCCTCATTAAAACCTTGACAAGGAAAAACCCAGTGGGACAAAACCTTGACGAAGGGAAAAGAGTACAACGTGACAGATGCAAGTAAAGGTGATGCATTTTGAGATGATCACTTTTCTCCGTTGAAGTTGACTAGTTGCTTCACAACTCTTAAGGCATAAAATCCTCATGGGAAAGATAATAACCTTAGCTTGGGAATTACGTTCCCGGTGTTTGTTGTTGTCTTATTAAAAACCTTGCCGAGTAACAAAACCCTGTGGGAAAAAGCAACCTCGGTGAAGGAAAATAGTTCAACACACCATTAGATGCTCCCATGATGTCAGACAATTTTCGTTAGTCTAATACAGTCAAAAGGAGTTTATCACACTTTACTTTGGTGACTTGAATGTTTATAAGACCATGTTGTTGATTAAAGTTATGTTGCTTAGCAGGACTATCGCGTTTCATTTCTTCGATTCGAGATATTTTCACTAATATCAACGTGATTTTTATGTCTTCACGTTCAACATACTTGATATTTTTAGTGTTGTCTCGCTAAAAACCTTGTCGAGTAACAAAACCCTTTGGGAAAAACTATTCTCGATCGAAGGGAAAAATAGTACAACACATCTTCAATTTCGAAGTAATATATGTCGACATCACATCCTTGGATCCTCCCCCTGATGTCGGCATCTCCCCCTGATTACTTTTGTTGGAGAAGAGATTATTGTTCCTTCATAATCAACAACTTTGGGAATGCACTTTCATTAGCATTCCTTTTCATGTCTTTGCATGGATAAAACAAATTTATGTCAATGGTTACTTTTAAGTACATGATTACATTCACTATACCATTCCAATGACATTGTGTTGGCGCAGAGCTATATCTAGCTAACAAGTTCCCTGAGGATGTAAAATTTAATCGAGTACATGATTATACTAAGTACAACAATGTGTCTATTGTACTTAGATATGGGAATTTCATCTCCCAACACATCTTCATCATATTCCTTTGGACGAAATGGTTACTTACTTACATTTGAACCTCGACTAATCATGGGAGTGCTATCGGGATGCATGTCTTTGTTAAATTGCGACAACTTTAGACATATGCAAGCTGGTGGAATAATATACCACAAGCTCGGTATTCGATCGAGCTTTCCTAGATTTTTCATCTCAAATTCGGATTTTAAATAGCTTTTAAGTTCTCTTATTACATCAAGAGCACACATCATGTCTGTAACATAACATAAATAGCTACAATTCCAAATCAGGAACTTTCTTATGAACACGCAAGGAAAAATAACTTACTTGTCTATCCCCTCCAAATCAAATAGCCACTTAGACGGGTATACCACTTCCGTCTGATTCCTTCAATCTATAAGTGAACGTTCTATCTAATTGTAAACGTACTCTGTGTGGTTTAGAGTTACTTGATTTGGGAAACAAAGTCTATCAAGTACTTTTGTAAGTATCTTCTATCTCTTGATTCTTTCGGAGATACGTAACAACCACATACATAATCTTTGCATTTCAAGTCCTTTTGAAATTACCAAGCTAAGTAGCAAAATGCTATAATGCTCATTATGACAAAGTAAACAATTCCGGGGCTTTGTGAGATACCTCGCGCCACAAGGAGAGTCTTTATACCATTACGACTTCATTATTCTCACATGTGCTTTGTGACAAATAATCATGCATGTCCACAGGCTTTACACTTGGTTGGTTAGCACTACCACACCAAATACCTATATATTTGTCAAAGAATCAAATTCTACCTGGATTGTGTAGGCCAAATATGCTCTTTATTGTTGATATTCAAACAATAAGAAGCATGGTTCAATCTCATCGTGCTCTATTTCCTTTAGCAACTGTATATGAAAATAATAATCATTAATATGATCACACGATCTTTTCATTGACTCGTGTGTGTTCTCATAATCCACTTGGGATGTCATTGTTCTCCGGAATCGTTAAACTTTGGAGCGTCCTCCAGTATTGATTCATGGACATAGTCAGAGACAATCAAATGAGATGATTTCATTAATGATACAAATTAGGTTGTGCCTTACTCATCTACTTTCTTTCTAGGTGAGCATTGATCGAACCTAGTGGCATCTCCATCTTCCTTTATGGAGGCACGGCCTTAACTACACTTCCACCAAGTGTAGTTACAACACCTTAGTCTATGGTGTACCTCATACGAGGATTTCTAACCTTGCGGGAATATTTGCAAATGGTATGTGTGATCTTGTCACTTTAGCGACATCAGGTGTACATTACGAAAATTGATTATTCTTTGTCACTTCACATTTATATTTGTGGAGTACAAGAATCAACATGAGACATAGTGGGAACACACCACGACAATTCATGTCGTTCCCTTAGAAAATACTTTTTCTTATCTCCCCCTAACGACGGGAAGAATGTCTCATTAAAATGACAACCCGCAAATCTAGCGGTAAGAGATCTCCTGCCAAAAGTTTTAAAATGCGGATAATTGTTGGTAACTCATTTCCAACATAACTACTTAACAGTTTTGAAGACCCATCATAGTACGAAGTGGAGTCGTAATGGCACATATATAGTGTAACCAAAAAATGCGTAAAAACACGAATGTCGGGCTTAAATCCGATTACCAAATCGAGTACGCGAAAAAAGGTTGACTAATATTGGGTTCTAAAAACAAATTAAGTAAGATGCGTGTAATATTTCATATCCCCAAAGCAATAAAATATAGGTTGGTATGCATAACCTATTCCTTAGACACCATCTGTAACCTTTGATGGTAGCCTGCTGAGACCATTGGGTATAAGATGTTCGATATTGATCTTATTAAACATGCACTATTCATCAAGTCCTTTTGATATAAATTCTCTAGCATTAACAAGGGTGGTTAGCCTTTGCACTTTGCATTGTATGTGCTAGTAGTTTTCAAACGCAAATTTCTTAGGAACTATAACTAGTCCAAAAACCAAAACATTCACGAGATCCATCGATCACTTTAATGGTCCGCATTACGCATGAATATTTTCTAAAGTTCACCTTGTTTTCTTTGTAATATGGAATTTTTACCATTTGCATCTTAGGATGGTCTCGATCTGTTTTTGCGAAGACTTTGTAAAAATGAGTGATATGCTTTCTTACCTAAAAGCATAATGGGAAGGGGTTGTGCATTCAGTAATTTAGAAAACACTTATTGAGAGATATGTCGTCACTTTGCATTCTGTCAATCTTTTTCCCATTTTCGTTCACTCAATTAAAGTGATATTTGTATGAGTTCTTTCAAAACAATCATCATGTCACAACCAAAGTTTCTTTATGGTTATGCCCAAAGCTTTGTATGAGTCGATTTCCAACATTTCATCGTCGAGAGTCAATATGATTCAATAATCCAAATATTATAGTGAATTACATTGCACTAGATTGACTCATTAGTTTCTCTAAAATATATTTCCTTCAAAATATATTAGAGACTATAAAAGATGCAATCAATTACATTCTCATCATTGTGAGTTTCCATATAATATCCATTTGCATGGGTCTCTTAGGAATTTAACAAGGTGATTAGCTCTCGATACATATAGAGCTTTTGTGACTTTTAATCTTTGTTCCATCTCAGAAACAAAATTTGAGCATTCCTTCGCTCGATGATCCAATATCGTAGTCACATTATAAAGAATTAGTTCAAAAACTAGTGTATATTCCTTAAATTAGTGGGAGAAAAACCACTATCAGTTAGACATTGAATCTTGAGATATTTAATAAGTGGTGTGGCCTTATTCGTAACAAAAGTGGGATACTGGGATTCAATTCAAGTACTTTAGAGTGAATATATGTTACGTTTCAGGGGGTGATATATTTTTCATCCTAATATATCTCAAGTGGATTAGAAAATTTATGTCTCGTGGGAATGATGTACTTTTCATTCCATCAGTCTGGAACATTGGATCTAGTTCAATTAAATAATCAATTAGCCGAGCAAAGTTCTTTTTGTCATTAAAGTTGATGTGAAAATTGGTTGGTACTATTATACACACGTTACATTGTATATATCAACACCTATGACCAGGTGCATTTCCAACTCTTTCATTTATGATGGGAGCTAGAGTTACATCTTAGCTTCATCCCATATTCAGCTGATACATGTACTTTGATATCATTACTACTGGGAAAAAATAATAATTTTTTTTTCTCATGATATATATGTCCCTTTTCACATGCTTTATATGAGTCGGTACGTCTAACCCTCATTACTTAGGGGTTCTTTCCATTTTCAATTTTGCTACATTTAGCTTAATTTGAGAAATTTCTTTATCTCAATAGGCCAAGAGAATCTCACTACACATATAAACCAATTACTTTAGGTTGAGTAGATTACTAAAGATAATTCTCTTGTTGTCATATTTCAACATATACCGGTTCGTTAGTATCATGGATGAAGTAGAGAAAATGAAAATTTGCTGACTCATACCATCTTTTGTGAGTTCTTCCACAAAATTTGGAATACATGTGATTTTATTTGCAACGTATCTTTTGAAAATACCGACTCTTAATAGTCGAGCCAATGGATTGCATCCCACGGAACATTTCAAATTTGGGAAGAAAATATCAAGTACACAATAATGGTGCTCAAGTACTTCTAAACTTCAAATGTTGGAATCGAGTTGGTACAGCCAATCGAACAAAACAAAAAAAAATCATTCAACTATAGCCAATCTCATATTCAAGAGAACAAAATAACTAAAACCAAAATTCTTAACCATTTATATGACATGGACTTATCTAAGGAAAAAAATAGAACTAGGCATGTTCTAAAAAAATAAATAAATAAATAAGCCCGCCAAATATTCAAAGTTAAAACCCACAATAGTTACATACCTTAGCCCATGCATTGGTTCCATCCATACATATGCGAACCTAACCCACTCAGGCCATGCACGCCGACGGCTGCCGAACGGAGGAACAGGATAGGGCTAACCCGGGCGAATCTGGACCGGATCGGAATAGGATAGGGCTAACCGGGCGGGAAGCTGGACCGGATCGGATGGATCAAATCCAGGCGGATCGGCGGGATCGAAATCAAGCCGGATTGGAGGCGGACGAGTTGGAACGTCTTTTCCTTCTCCAAAGAAACTTCAGCGACGGACTCCTCCTCTTTCCCCGGATTCTTTGACGTATCCGACTAGAAAGGGATGAAACAGAACAGAAGTACAACCCAGCTGATTTGGAGATTCCAGTAATCGTATTAGCGAGATCGATGCGATCAAAGAAAGAAAAAAAAACATGTTCTTGCGTGCAGGAAGAGCTCGTGCATGATAACGTTTTGTAGTGGAAAACATGAGGGGAAGTAAAGAGGCATAAAGATATTTCTATTGATCGGCATCAGCGAGTTACATGGAACAATATCCTATATATACATGTAGGAAGTAAACCCTAGATACTATATTGGGCCGCACATCCATGGGCTACAAGCCCTACAACATATTATTCATTAATCACAATATAAATACAAGCATTCCAAATATCAATCACATTTCAACACTTTTTGTTGTATTACAACAATCGTGAGTGTGGGTTTATTGGGTGCACTGCGAACTATCAGAGATGAAATACAATTTGATTTGAATTTTAAAGAATAACAAACTAATAATGAATCATATTTTCAGAAAATTTAACAGTAATTATTTAGGACCTATTACTGCTTAAGGGAAACTATTGAAATGTATTATTTTACGATTTTATCGAATTTATTATTTTAGCACCAAAAACTCGAGTTGGACCAATTTTTTTTTATTAGTTAACAAAAATATTATATTATTGAGTATTACTTTAAAAAGAACACGAAATTGGGGATAGAAAAACTAATTGGGGGATATGAATTACTTCCCCTAACCAATAGTGTCTGCTAAGGGGTGGTTTTGGGGTGCAAAAATACTAAAATACTCCCTTCAAAATAAAAATCAAAAAACTTAAAATCAAAAAACAAAATCATATCCCCCATTTTCATCTCCACTTCTTATTAATCTCTTTTAGGGTTTTGAGCTTTGAAACCCAAATATTCCCCATTCCCTTTCAAATTCCAAACTCTCCCCTCTCTTTCAAATTCTCTTCTCCTTCTCTGCTGGCTCCTCACTTTGGAAACGAATTATTATTATTTTAATTCGGAAGTGATGAAGACCATGCCGGAATTGATGAAGACCATGCCGGAAACTGGTGTCGGCATGCTTGGTAACTAACATTCAATGTCGTAACTAAGTACCGGCATGCTCAATAGAAATCTATCAATGCTTAGGTAGTCAAGTGAAAAAAATTCAACTTTCTCGGATACTTTACATCATGTGTTAGGCATAAAAATTAAAGCAACATACTATCTTTGGAAACCCGGTATCGGCATGCTCGAGAATTAACTAAGCTGTGCTTTAAGTGGACTAATTAAAACCGAAAAAATTCAAAACGGAATATTTTTTTACATCGTTGGAAGTGATGAAGACCATCCGTAATTGATGAAGACCATACCGGAAACTTGTGCTAGGCATGCTTGGTAACTAACATTCAATGTCAGTAACTAAATACCGGCATGCTCGATAGAAATCTATCAATGCTTGGTAGTCAAGTGGAAAAAATATTTAAGTTTACGGATACTTTACATCATGTGCTTAGACAAATAAATTCAAGCAACATACCATGCCTTTAGCAGTACTGGCATGCTCGAGAATTAACTATCTGTGCCGGCAGTGGACTGAAAACAAGAAAAAATTCAAAACAGAATAGGTTTTGAATTTCAGAACCAAAAAAATTTTCCTTGCATAGCGTTCTGAAAAAAATAACTTCTGTACCGGCATAGTTTTTGGGTTGAATACTATGCCGGCTTGAATCAAAATGGGGGATAAGCTCGGTCTTAGGCATGGTACATGGTATGAATACCATGCCGGTGCAGATAATTCCGACATTGTATTCATACCACGTCCATCTTAGGTACCTAGCTTTTTCAGCTACAAAAATAGTGGATTCAAAGAAAAAAATCAAA
The DNA here is from genome assembly GCA_023531295.1 of Papaver armeniacum. Classification (NCBI taxonomy): domain Eukaryota; kingdom Viridiplantae; phylum Streptophyta; class Magnoliopsida; order Ranunculales; family Papaveraceae; genus Papaver; species Papaver armeniacum. The sequence goes on along the minus strand of JAJJWW010001274.1, from coordinate 322,824 downwards.
TTTTCAACCTCTCGGCAGCAATTCTCTCTTCATAATCATCCTCCATTTTCCCCAAAAAAGTTCCCTCTCAAATACTTTTTCTCTCCTTCTACTCTCACCTCACTCACCCAAAATCAAATAAAAACACACAGTTATCATTTATCAAAAATCTTATGATTTTATTAATGATTATTAATCACTAATCCTGATTAGTGAGGGGTAGATTAGGCATTATTAAAATACTTGAGATAAGGGTGACCTTGATTTTATATTTGGATCCGGTTTTTGGCCTTTTTCTATATCCCCAATTCCTTTTTATGTCCTAATTCCGCGTTCTTTAAAAAAGTTATGCTCTAGATTCTAGAAACAATTTGGGTGCCTTTTATCGCCAGGATGTTTAGCAGCCTTTACCTTTTCTTATCATCCATTTTTATGGAGATTTTTCCGAGACAGATAATTATTTCAAATCTTAAACATGGCTTATGATATGGATAGCACAACTGAGCAATTTTTCTAATGTTTTTTCCGACTCAAATCAAGAAAATAACCAAATCTCAAAATTTATCTGAATTCCACCTCCAGTCTCCTACTCTATCTGGCCATGCCGCCATGGTTGATTTATTTTTAATCTGAACTAAAGAATGATTAGCTAATTAATTTTTTTTAGCAGGCAATTAGATTTAGGTACCAACCTTTGGCAACAGAGCTTCTCAGTTTTTGGTTTTTGTATTGAACCGTAACATACGGATCCATTTTACCTGAAAATTTAAAGTGACTCTGGTAAGAATATAGATCAAGGAACAGAAGTTTAAATTCATTTTCAATATAGACAGAGAAGACAGATGCAGAAAGAAAAGAAGTACCCATGCCATCAGATTCAGGCAAGCCTTGTGCATCCACAAGCATGATCTCCAGTAAACCACTCATGGTGTTTACTATTTACTGTTCCTACTTCCTCCTTGATTGCTTGCTCAAGTTAATTTGAGTTCCTTCCTCTCTATCTCGTTTCGGATGATTTATATGTCTCTCTACATGTACTGAGTTCAAAATGAAGTCTTTTTAAAACTCAACGTGTAATGTCATTTATATAGAGTTTAGGTTGGTTTCTTTAGGATGCGTCCGCCGCCCCCAGCGTGCACCCGTAACACTTGAGTAAAAATTCAACAATTGAGAATGCAGACGGCTTTGTCATGACTCGTGGCAATTCACTGTGATCAATTAAGGCGGCCAAAATAACATTCTTTATATAAAAACAGAGTTTTTTCGAGCGTTGTGGTTAATCGAACTTACGGTTGATTAAAATGCACCATAATATATTTTTTTTGGTAATTTTATAATATTTTTAGTTCACAATATATTTTCGACCAATCACAACAAACAAAAAAATTACCTAAAAAAATTAAATATAATAAAATCTATACATTGCCAAAAATGTTTAAAAAATCTAATACATTTAATCCTAACAATTAAATTCACAAAAAAAAAAAAATAAACAAAAAAAGATTGTACAAACAAAATTAAAATAAATTAACATCTAAAAAAATATTGTTGATCACAATTTCATCACAAAATTATAAGAAAAGAGTCCAATGTCCAATTACATTTTTTTTGATAATTAAACTAATCTTAATTACAATTCCAAGCTATTAATTAATATTAAAACTAACCCTAATCACGATTACATTTACAATTCGAAAAGAAGTAAGAACTTTGATCAAAGTTTATAAATCAATATACATAGAGTTGTGAATGCTTACGGATCAAAACATGCTACCCGTTCATAAAAAAGCGATCGTTAATCTGTTCAATAGTTCGAAATAAAACCGTCAATAAAAACATAGAAATAACATAACATGATTTAAACAAAACTAAAAATGAGAAACCAAAAAACCTCGATAAAAAAATAGAAACAGTTTTCTTTGTTTGACGTGTAGAAGATACTCAATAATTTTTTAGGGAAAATATTTCAAAAAATAAATATAGTTTTCCGAAAATAATATTTATTTATTTATTTATCTTATAGGTAAATATGCTAAATATATAAAAGATTATATTATGTGTGAAAAAATAATATTTTTTGCCCAAATTTTGTAATAGCCATTTAATATACAGATCAACAAATATATAACTAAAGAAATATTTATATTATTTTTAAAGCAAGTATCTGCCTATAGTTATACGAATATTTAAACAAATATTTATATATTTATTGATATATATATTATTTCCAAAGCAAAGTTGATTTTTATGGCATTTTTAAGGCTTGGTAACTCTATATAAAGCATTAGTGCAAAACCAAAATTCTATGGTTTCCACGTTGCTTCTCTTTTTGATGATTATTTTGTTCCCTTTCTTGCTATTTAGATTGTTTTTAATTTGATCCACTTTTGTTTGTTGTTTTGAATGTATCATAGATCTTGCACCTGTTATAAATGTTCGTTGAAGCGGCGCATAAGTCAAAGAATTTAAAGGTATAAATTATTCTGCGAATATTTTCTAAATTAAAAATAATAATTATCTTTTGATTAGCATATCTAAAGGATGCATAAAATAGATTTTTTTTTAATCTGATCCACTTTTGTTTTCTGTTTTACATGTATCCTCGATCGTGCTCAAAGAATTTAAAGGTATAAATCATTCCGTGAATATTTTTATAAATTAAAAACAATAATTATTAATCATTATTAATCTAAAGGATGCATAAAAGCTTATTAATGTATATTCATATTGTCGCTGCTTCATGCGTATTGCTAGATCAAAAAGTTAAGGTTTGTTTAATCTCAACACAGACATGTTCAATATTTTTTTATTTTTTTCATTTTTAGTATGTTTTTTCGTTGCTGGTCGACTAATCAACAATTTTATGATTATTAAGGTTTGTTTAATCTCAACACACATCATGTTCAATAATTATTCTTTTTTTCTTTTTCGTTTTTAGTGTGCTTTTTTGTTGTTGGTCGACTAACCAACAATTTTATGATTATTAAGGTAACAAAAGATATCTTTGCACGTTGATGAACTGATCTGATCAATAATTTTGTTTGCCTAAAGTCTGGATCAATAGAATTGTTGTGCTATTACCATGGTCGCAATGGTGGAATGAGCCGCCATATCTAAGCAGTTTTGGATGGTGAAAGATCGAGTCTGTATTTTTATCGATTCAAATAATTTTTAGCATGCTTTCTTTTTTTGTTTTTCTCCTTCTCGTGAGGTTTGGCATGTCCCCCTCATTTTGTTTGCTTTTCCTTTTATTAATGAAATCTCCACGCGAGTCTTTCCAAAAAAAAAAGATCAATAAAATTGTTGCCGCACTCTCTTAGTTGTATGGAGATCATGGCTAACGAAAAATGTATCTCTTGGTTGTAAGATCACCATTAATTAATGAAAAAATTGTTGAAATAGAACTAGGCTGAAAAGAGGTCTTGAACTTAGTGGTGTATCCAACCCAACTGTGAAGGCCCCTGCCAAAATATCTACTGAAACGCTGCAATTCTTTTTGGTTAAGTTCTGAAGCTTTCAAATACTGAAACGGTGATACTTTTTTTTGACCGCTGTCGTAAGCGTCAAAAATAATTTACACTTTCTTACTACTCAAAATATAAATATAGCAAGGGCAAGAAAGGATCGATCCCACAGAGAGGTCTAGGTTGTCAAATTGTTATGGTTTCCTATATAAAACACCCTAAGAATTTCGATTGTGTAAATAAAAATAAACAAAAAGCAAAACAAATAAAAGTAAACACGCAAATCAAGGATGTGAAAATATTGGGTAAAGGTTTCATCTTCAATTGTAAACAAGTTAATGAATATATGAATAGAATTCGTATTTAATCTCGCTATCATCAAAAGCCATAGAATACCTTATTGCAAGAATACTCCCAGTAATTTCCTAATTCATCAACACACACATTAGGGCTAGCATGTGAATTCTACCTAAAGAATAACCTAACGCCTTGCGCTAATCAAGTTCAAATCCTAGGAGCATTAAGTTTCGAAATAGGCTAATCAATGCAATTGAAATACATTGCGCAAACAATTCGAACAAAGGTCAATTTCTACATATGAATACGAGGATGTATCACTACAACCTAGAATCATATCATGCTACTTGTATTCAAGGTTATCGCTTGATGAAAAACCTAAAATAGCTATAGATATGGATGTGAGTTCAATCAATTCTAGACTCGACTAAACAAACAATCAATCATATTGCAATCCATCAATCATGCAATTATTGTAACCCGTAGAAATCATACGATAATATTGAGAGAAAACTAATTCATAAAAATCATAACTTGGTTGCAAAATCCAACTACATCTTCAACCAATAATAAAAACTTAGTTACTCATATTCAAGGAGTTCATAACAAGAAGAAAGAGAAGTTTCATGTTCTAAACCCTAGAAAACAAGTAGAGATAAAACGTGGTAGATCAAAGATATCCCATAGATAATAAAAGTCTTCTCTTTATATAGCTCCACTCCTTCCAAAACTAGGTTTTGTCTTCAAAGTCCATTAGATAGAAGTTCACCCGCCCACCATGGAGAGAAACCCGTGTAGAAATTTTGTCCCAAAAACGCTCGCTGGAAAAATCGGGATTGTGGCGGGAATCACCCGGAATCGTCAGCCGAAAACTAGCTCGGGTGACCGGCAAAGTCAAACCGGCCACCCGGGTCAACGGTCGAGAACAGGCCGGGTCAACGGTCCAACTCGGTCAAGGCGAATCGGGTCAAACCGGGTCCGGTCGGAGTATGGGTCGAGTCGACCACAGGTCGGGTTCATGTCACCGGTAGTCGGACCTTGGGTGAAGGCGAGTGGGTTATTTGCCAGACCATTTGCACATGTCGGCTTGTCTTTGCACCATCATTGTGCATCGACACTTGGCCAGCCATCTTGGCTTGCATACTTGCTTTGAACTTCTCCACTTCCACTTCCAACTCCAAATACAAAATCCAATACTGATTGCAAACCTTGCTTCCACCGCCAAACTTCTCAGCTCCTCCATCACTCAATAACATCACCCCCAACTATTCTGCCTGTAGCCATCATAAGCATTCATACCCACAATTCACAACTCCTGAAGCTTCACTTGCATCACTACTACCAGCACCGATATCCATTAGCTCATCTCAGTTCATAACACAAGTGCAATCTCGGTATAACTCGGCTCAGACCAGCTCAACGGGCCACGAGACTTCGGGTTTAACAACGGATTTGAAACCCCATCTCAACTTAAGCCATACTCGTAGCCACATTCCCTTGATCTCATTTGCGGCACATGCTTTCTCCATTCTAGCCATTTCAAATTTGCACAACAACATTAATATCCATCGAGTCGGGTCTTCTCGGTGCCATGCAATACAACCAAGCTGCCCAGTCTTTAGCTCCGGCTCCATTACCCGCATACTCTCAAGCCACTTCATCCACGGCTCCAGTTCTGCAATGCTCAAATACCACCAATAGGGCCACATTCACAAGCAGGCCAACACCCGGCCCGAATCGATTCTGAACCAGGCCAAATCCACCAAGAAGCTTCTTTCTTTCGGCTCACAGCACTAGAATAACATTTGCCCAGGCCATCTGCGACAACTCCACCTCACGACTTCGGTCCCACGGTGCGGCGGCCTACACTATCATCTTCCCCGCAACTTCCCTGCTCGGTTTACGACAAGCCATACAGCCACCTTCACTGCCATCGGGCTAGAATGCTCTGCAATTCCAATTCCAGCCATGGCCTGCACCAACACAATCTCATTCTTCCCCTGAACAGCATTCAAACCCTTATAACACTCAGCAGAGCCAACCTCTACCTTCACCATTGAACCACCAGTCTGCAATTCAACCTGCCCTCACTAGTACCATCTCTGAGCCACATTTCAATTCATCACAGCCCAGAGCTTAGCTTCATGCCACCTGAACCTGTGACAGCACCACCACTGTCTCTTTCTTGTTCACCTGAGCTCATACCTCAATCCCAATCAAACCCTGGCATTAAGTCATCTTCGATTTCTTCTCTATCACAGCCAACCCAATCTTCAAATCAATCCTTATTCTCCTCACTTCATCTCGAGCAACAACCCTCTTTCTTCCTTCGTGGGATCTGAATCCACCATGGTCGCTTCAATTCATGTCGATGCTCCAATCTCTTGGTTAAATTCAACAAACTCTTCGCATATCCTGGAATCAATGGCTCAATCTCTGTCGAAACCTAGCTCCACGATACTTGTTCTCAATCAAATTAGTCATCAATTTTCTCCCCGAGTTCGTAAACCCATTTCTCGATCAGTAGCGTCATCATCTGCTCTCATTCTTCTCAACCTCACAACGCTCTCAAATCTCAATTCGATCTCTCGGAACCAACGGCGGCAATGGTTGCTTCCTCTCTCTTTCTTTCTCGGTGATTGAATGAGAAATGTTTTTAGGTCTTGATTAGTCATTGGCTAGCTATTTGCGCCCCACATATGCAGCCCCAGGGATATCTACACTTATTCATGGATGATAAGGGACACCCAGATGGATACCCCTTAACCTTGATTGGGTTCCAGAAAGTACTCGCCTAGGAAATGACAGACTTTGCCCTTTTTGCTCAATTTTGGTGATTTCTCCTTCTTTTCGTCCAGTGCAACTCCAGTACCTAATAACTCAAAAGCACACATAAGATACATAATTCACAAGAAAAATAGCAAAGAAAGCGTAACTACTAGATAGTAAATTAGGTGTTTTAGACACCTGTCAGTTCCCCACACTTAGACTTTGCTAGTCCTCGAGCAAATCAAACAAAACTATAATACAACAACTCCGTGTCGTCGAGGCTACGGTTAATTTTAGCATAAATAACAAGCCTTTAAACCCCTAGGTGTCCCTAGTGGACGAGTTATAGTCTCGTGAAGGTTTACTAGAGATATACCTACAAAACCTATATTTCAAACTCCGTCTATTCGTGACAAATCAATGAACGAATCCAAAATGACTACAGGAGGAGATACCTTGCAAATTCAATTCATATATTAGTAAATAAACTCTAATTAGATAGTCGAACAAGCCACAATACTCGGAAACTAACAAACCACAATCACAATGAAAAGATTAAGAAGATGGATATAGGTGTAGATGTTGGCGAATATTCTCAAGTGTTCGATGTTTCCCATATCTGTCTGAAGGTCATTTGCTAAGATGAACCTAATCCTATTGGATTGAGCTACTTAGTCTTTGAATGCTACATCAAATCAATTGGCATATACAAGGGAACCAAAAGTGACTTTATTCAACACATTAATATTTTTTTTTTTTTTTTTTTATTGGATCAAACTGGTTCCAATTTCTTTTTTTTTTTTTTTTTTTTTTTTTTTTAGACGGCATGATTAGATCTTTTGGATCCAAGCGCATGCTTCTTGTCAGCAAGTACATGATAGTTGCCTTGGATCCTGCATTCCACGCTTGTTTAGGCGACGGAGACAGGGACTACGTTTCACACATCTTGCTATTCCCAAGTGTCTTTTTATTCCGTTTTGGTCTAATTGGTCGGTCCTTTTTTTTTTTTTTTTATATATTTTTTCATCATTTTTTTTTTTTTTTTTTTTTTTTTTTTTTTTTTGGTAACTCAATCACTCTATTTCATCCTAGCAGTAATAACACGTCGATTTTTAGTGACCCACCAAAGCACTTAGAGAACAATAGATAAATATGGAAAAATAAAAATAGCATGTGATATGGTGATATTAGAGATATGGTAACAACTATCATGTTAATTTGTGATTTATGAGCTATATTCGTCCCTTTTAGTTAATTGGTTCCTCAACTCCTGCATTCAAAATGGTTCCATCCACTAATGGTGTCAAAAACAAACTATACAAACATATAAATGCTCCCCCACACTTAAACTTCACATTGTCCTCAATGTGTAAAACCGAAAATTCTGAATTCTGACGTAACAGCAGATAAAACGCAAAAACTGTGCAAATTGGTAAGGAATTTGGAAAAACTCCATTTCACAAAAGTTGTTCACCTACGTGTTTTCTACACAGTGTCAAAATTTCACAGTGTTTTGATAAACGGTCTGACAGTTATGGTCTCTGGACTGAACTACGCGCAGTCTGAAATTTTCTGACGAAAAGGTATTCGTCATAATTCTCTTCTAAGATAGATTACGGACTCAATGAAATTAAACATGGGTATGCAAATATGATATGAAAATAGTAAAAAATAAATAAACGAAACAAAAATAAAAAGCAAAAGGATAAGAGATACAAAACCGGTGGGTTGCCTCCCACTAAGCGCTTGTTTTAAAGTCGACGGCCCGACCTAGCTTCTTGTAAGATTCATTCCCCATACACCAATAATCTGAAAAGTTGGGGATCCGTCCATAGAACCTGTTTTGCAAACACTAGCTTCACACAAATATTAGTAATATAAAGCAAAAGTGAAGCTATGAACCGATAAAAGCTTCCCCCACACTTATTCTTGTCCACACTTGGAAGTGTATAAAGAATATAGAAGTCGGGTACCTCCACGGTTTCTTGTTCCATAACCTGCATAGTATGAGAATCAAGTGTCTCTAATGGCGGAAAACGAGAAACAAAGTCAGTCAACAATATTCTCGAAGCACATACATTCAAACCAATAAGAGGTAAAGGAGAAGAAACAATAGGCAAAGGGTTAGATAAACCTTTCACAATCTCTTGTATCACGGAATCCTCTTCATCCTTAAAAAACTCAAGTGAATTATTCACCTCTTGTATATCATGGTCCTCTATTAAACCTTGCAACCATTCTTCGTCCGTTTCTGCCAGTAACCAAAGTCTCAACATAAACATCATCATTACAATCATTTGCAAGCTCAATTGGGTCTTCCACAATATTGGTTATAACGGTCTCATTCTCAACACACTCCTCTTTGTTGTAAGGCACATACTCTTTTGCGGATCCAAATTTTATCATAAGAAACTCTTTTAGAACACTCAAAAATGCATCATCCTCAAGCTCCACCCTTTGAATAGGCTCTTGATCATTATTAAGATCAATGCTTGAGTAATCTACACAAGTGTCATCATATTCCTCTTCATCTTCATCTTGATCCCAAAAAGACTCCTCGGTGATGTCACCATGAGTTGTTTCAAGCAATGTATCATAATCACCGTCACTATCATAGTCAACATAAGATTGTTCCTCGCTGAATTTAGTGTTGTTAATCTCTAACTCATCCTTTTGAATAGGTGAATGATCATTATTAAGATCAAGAGTTGAGTTAACTACACAATTATCCACGAAAGTGCCCAAGGATTGGCCTTTTTCAACATTAGCATCAATCAAATATTCATCACAAACCATATGCACATTAGAATTATCCATATCTTCCTTGTATTGATCAATGTCTCTTCGTAAGATAGTCATACTTTCACGAAGTTCTTGGAGTTGCTCGTTTGTAGTCTCTTTTGCTTTTTGAAATTCCTCTTGTAAAAAGGTGGAAACTTTATCTATAAAATTAGAGACTTTTTGTTCAAGAGCATAAGAATCCTCCCATCCTTGTTGTTGTTCACACACATACCCGCCATAAGGTTGTTGAGGAAAACCATAAGGTTCCATGGAATATTGGTCATAACCAATAAATTGGTTTTGATTATACCCATGGAATTGGTAGTTATCACATTGTTGAGGTTGTTGAAAACCGTAATCATTGTTCCAATATGCTCCTTCCATAGAAATAAGCACCTGAAATAAGATTCTCAAACCAAGGTTAAAACCCAGAAATAAGAAAAAAAATAAAACAAAAAACTAAATACAAAAATAAGAAACCAAAAACAATTAACAACCGCTGCCTCCCTAAGCAACGGCGCCAAAATTTGACCGCTGTCGTAGCGTCAAAAATAATTTACACTTTCTTACTACTCAAAATATAAATATAGCAAGGGCAAGAAAGGATCGATCCCACGAGAGAGGTCTAGGTTGTCAAATTGTTATGGTTTCCTATATAAAACACCGGAAGAATTTCGATTGTGTAAATAAAAATAAACAAAAAGCAAAACAAATAAAAGTAAACACGCAAATCAAGGATGTGAAAATATTGGGTAAAGGTTTCATCTTCAATTGTAAACAAGTTAATGAATATATGAATAGAATTCGTATTTAATCTCGCTATCATCAAAAGCCATAGAATACCTTATTGCAAGAATACTCCGTAATTTCCTAATTCATCAACACACACATTAGGGCTGCGCATGTGAATTCTACCTAAAGAATAACCTAACGCCTTGCGCTAATCAAGTTCAAATCCTAGGAGCATTAAGTTTCAGAAATAGGCTAATCAATGCAATTGAAATACATTGCGCAAACAATTCGAACAAAGGTCAATTTCTACATATGAATACGAGGATGTATCACTACAACCTAGAATCATATCATGCTACTTGTATTCAAGGTTATCGCTTGATGAAAAACCCTAAAATAGCTATAGATATGGATGTGAGTTCAATCAATTCTAGACTCGACTAAACAAACAATCAATCATATTGCAATCCATCAATCATGCAATTATTGTAACCCGTAGAAATCATACGATAATATTGAGAGAAAACTAATTCATAAAAATCATAACTTGGTTGCAAAATCCAACTACATCTTCAACCAATAATAAAAACTTAGTTACTCATATTCAAGGAGTTCATAACAAGAAGAAAGAGAAGTTTCATGTTCTAAACCCTAGAAAACAAGTAGAGATAAAACGTGGTAGATCAAAGATATCCCATAGATAATAAAAGTCTTCTCTTTATATAGCTCCACTCCTTCCAAAACTAGGTTTTGTCTTCAAAGTCCATTAGATAGAAGTTCACCCGGCCCACCATGGAGAGAAACCCGTGTAGAAATTTTGTCCCAAAAACGCTCGCCGGAAAACTGGGATTGTGGCCGGAATCCGGCCGGAATCGTCGCCGGAAAACTAGCTCAGGTGACCGGCAAAGTCAAACCGGCCACCAGGTCAACGGGTCAGAACGGCCGGGTCAACTGGTCAACTCGGTCAAGGCGAATCGGGTCAAACCGGGTCCAGTCAGAGTATGGGTCAGAGTCAGCCCTGAGTCAGGTTCATGTCAGCTGGTAGTCAGACCTTGGCTGGGCTGAGTGGGTTATTTGCCAGGCCACTGCACATGTCAGGGCTGTGCTGCACCATCATTGTGCATCAGCACTTGGCCAGCCATCTTGGCTTGCATACTTGCTGTAACTTCTCCACTTCCACTTCCAACTCCAAATACAGCCAATACAGACTGCAAACCTTGCTTCCCTGCCAAACTTCTCAGCTCCTCCATCACTCAATAACATCACCCCCAACTATTCTGCCTGTAGCCATCATAAGCATTCATACCCACAATTCACAACTCCCTGAAGCTTCACTTGCATCACTACTACCAGCACCGATATCCATTAGCTCATCTCAGTTCATAACACAAGCTGCAATCTCAGTATAACTCAGCTCAGACCAGCTCAACAGGCCACAGACTTCATGTTTAACAACAGCACTGAAACCCCATCTCAACTTAAGCCATACTCTGTAGCCACATTCCCTTCAATCTCAGCTGCGGCACATGCTTTCTCCATTCTAGCCATTTCAGCTGCACAACAACATTAATATCCATCAGGTCAGGTCTTCTCAGTGCCATGCAATACAACCAAGCTGCCAGTCTTTAGCTCCAGCTCCATTACCTGCATACTCTCAAGCCACTTCATCCACAGCTCCAATTCTGCAATGCTCAAATACCACCAATAGGGCCACATTCACAGCAGCCAACACCCCCGGCCCGAATCGAGTCACTGAACCAGGCCAAATCCACCAAGAAGCTTCTTTCTTTCGGCTCACGGCACCGCAATAACATTTGCCCAAGGCCCGCTGCGACAACTCCACCTCACGGCTTCAGTCCCACGGTGCGGCGGCCTACACTATCATCTTCCTGCAACTTCCTCCGCTCGGTTTTACAGCAAGCCATACAGCCACGCTTCACGCCCATCGGGCTAGAATGCTCTGCAATTCCAATTCCAGACCATGGCCTGCACCAACACAATCTCATTCTTCCCCGAACAAGATTCAAACCCTTATAACACTCAAAGCGAGCCAACCTCTACCTTCACCATTGAACCACCGGTCTGCAATTCAACCTCGCCCTCACTAGTACCATCTCGAGCCACATTTCAATTCATCACGGCCCGAGCTTAGCTTCATGCCACTGAACTGTGACAACACCACCACTGTCTCTTTCTTGTTCACTCCGAGCTCATACCTCAATCCCAATCAAACCCTGGCATTAAGTCATCTTCGATTTCTTCTCTATCACAGCCAACCCAATCTTCAAATCAATCCTTATTCTCCTCACTTCATCTCGAGCAACAACCCTCTTTCTTCCTTCGTCTGGATCTCGAATCCACCATGGTCGCTTCAATTCATGTCGACGGCTCCAATCTCTTGGTTAAATTCAACAAACTCTTACGCATATCCTGGAATCAATGGCGGCTCAATCTCTGTCGAAACCCTAGCTCCCGATACTTGTTCTCAATCAAATTAGTCATCAATTTTCTCCCGAGTTCGTAAACCCATTTCTCGATCTCGAGAAGCGTCATCATCTGCTCTCATTCTTCTCAACCTCACAACGCTCTCAAATCTCAATTCGATCTCTCGGAACCAACAGCGGCAATGGTCTGCTTCCTCTCTTTCTTTCTCGGTGATTGAATGAGAAATGTTTTAGGTCTTGATTAGTCATTGGCTAGCTATTTGCGCCCCACATATGCAGCCCCAGGATATCTACACTTATTCATGGATGATAAGGGACACCCGGATGGATACCCCTTAACCTTGATTGGGTTCCGAAAGTACTCGCCTAGGAAATGACAGCTTTGCCCTTTTTGCTCAATTTTGGTGATTTCTCCTTCTTTTCGTCCGTGCAACTCCAGAGTACCTAATAACTCAAAAGCACACATAAGATACATAATTCACAAGAAAAATAGCAAAGAAAGCGTAACTACTAGATAGTAAATTAGGTGTTTTAGACACCTATCATTTTTACCGTACATAGGGGGATTAACGATTTTTTTTGGTAGAGTAATAATATTGTGATACCCAAAGATTAGAATTTGGTCCTTTGGTGCGCAACGACGATCTCTTTTCTAAAACCCCGAATACATTACATTCCTGCAAGCAATGCTAACTGCACTTTGTATACCGAATAATGAGATTCCACAAAATATAAGACCAATAGCCGTAAAATTTCTTTAATATTCCTTACGAGTATATTTTTCTTTAAGGTCAACATATTGGAGGAAAAAAAAAAAATGAAATCGATAAGTACTATCATTTATTTTCTTCTACGCATGAACCTTATCTCGCATCATATCAAATACCATATAGTTGTACGCATTGTAGTTCAATCTAAAACAAATATTATAATAATTTAAGGTGTGTACGAGTGTTTTAGGCTCTCATACATACGAAGGAGCAATATTAGACTCTAATGCGGTTCTTTGCTAGATATGGCACATATATTGTGTAGCTAGGCGTTTTGGAGAATATACAAAGATAACTGTGGTATTAGAATGCAAGCTTCTTATCCTCTACACAATTTTTGATATCATCACTAGGCCTATTCCTATGCATGTAAAACCATTATATTTATCATATATATACACTCATTATGGGTATGCCAAATTGCCAAACATATATGCTTATATGTCAAACATCACATATATACAAACATAAGCTATGGAGTCGGGCGATAGAGACTCTATCGCTCGATGGTCTTTCCATCTCCGAGTAATTTTATATATATGATATATAATTTCTCTTTCTCTCCTACTTCTTAATTATTCTAATATATTTTTATATTTAAAAGGTCCCACTAAATATATTATAACACTAAAACTTTTATAAATACCCCACTGCACAAACATAAATATATTTTTTATTCATTAGGGTCCCACCCAACATAATTAAATTTATATTTTTAATCAAAATTTTTCGTGAATTTGGCATACCCATAATGAGAACTGGGAACAACACAATGTTTACACAATGCCTGATTCTACTTGAGATAAGAAGCTTTGATGAAAATGAAAATCTAACATATATTGGCATTTCAAACATCGGACGGACCAACAAATTTGAAAATTAACTTCATCAAGAAGAATAATTCAATGGTTGTGCGTCAATACATATTTGATAATACCAGATTATATACCGTATTGTTCACCAACCAGTGGCCTACAAGAATGTGATCAGTGAATAAAAATCTATTATGATTTGGTTTTAAATTTGTTTCCTTTAGACTAATAATTTAGAGTTTCTCTATTATTCTTTTGCTGAACTTTAGGTTGTTTTTTCTTAAGAATAACTTTGTTTGATATTTTAGGAACTACAAGTTTGCATACATTGTTTTGGTAGTTGTTTTGATAGATTTTTTCTAAGTCACGAATTCATTAGTTCCAACTTCCCGCATTATGGAGTGGTTTTTCCTGTCATATTATGGAGCAATTTTGCAGATCATATGATGTTTTATGGAGTTAGCTAGCAATGACACCATTTGAAAAATCCTTAACAAGTTATTTAACAAATTAAGACCATTTTATTAACCTTAAGTTGATGAATACTCACAATTCTCATGGTGCAATTCACCCTTTACCCTAGCACTCTGTAAATGCATTGATCTTGCTGGGACATATCACTCTTACCAAATGTGCATAAACGTACATGTTCCAAATAATCGAGACCAAATATCTTTAAAATCCAAATAACATATAATTACAATTCTCAGTGGTCAAAAAAATATATATGTCCAACCACAATTATCTTCTTTATATAAACCACAAATCAGAGGTTTTAAAAATATGATGGTGCGCGTTTCGAAGGAAAACACATAATGGAGCTGAAAGAATTACGTTTTTATCTTCTTAAACTACTCGAGGAAAATGGTATGTTTTTTTCCTTCTTAAACTGCTTAGGACAATTAAATCATGTAAGTAGAAAATAGTTCATGTAATGTAGCATCGAAAAGCTGTGTAAGAAGGTATTGCGAATTAGTTATCCAAATAACTACTACCTTCATACCGATATTTTTCAAGAAATACAATGATACATTTGCATAATATTGTGAAGGAGAAAAATCTAGAAGATTTTTTGACAATATTTAATGATTTGAGGATAATAAATATATTTTTTCTATTTGTTGTTCTTTTGGTTTCAATATGGAAACCAAGACAAACAGAAATGAAGAATATTTATGTCCAAGATAGCGATCGTTGCTTACAGGGACAGAGAAGAGGTGGAAAAATGTTTTACGGCCAAGAAAAAGAGGATGTCAAAGAATACTAAAAGAATTTCATTTTCAATGCATTGTCTCCCACAAAATTCATATCTGTTTTAGCCTTTTTTGGTTTATTTTTTTGCGCACCAACTTAAATATTAGCTTATTGTTTTTTACCATTTTTCTTTTCATAATTTTTAGGTTTTGGTAGAAATTAGTTTTAAACATGAGTCCAATATTCCACAAACAAGAAATAAACCCGTGCATCGCACGGGTGATAAACTAGTTTTCTAAGAAAATCAACCGTAAAGATATCAGCGGAGAAGAAGGTTAATTCGGATTTCCTTCGAAGAAAAAGAACAATCCATTCTACGTACAATTCTTAGTTGGGAAATCAATGTCCTTTAGAGGACGGAAAACTGGCAAAATGGATGACCTATGTACGATGAAGAAGTGTAAGCACATGCTCCATAGGCAAAGCGTCCATCTGATGATTGATTCTAGATTCCCGGATTGAAAAACATGCCATGTTCAATCACCAAGTGGTCTGGTGGTTGGTATGCTCCCTCCCACTGCGGAGATAGGGGTTCGACCCTGTAATTATTGAAATTCACTCCAATTTAAGGAGTTTGGATGTAGTTTAGGGACCACTAGTCTAGGGCATCTAAACAAAATATAAAAAATGCCATGTTTGTGTCTACAGAATAAATTTCTAATTATTGTAGGGAAATAGTAGAAGAGACAAAGAAGAAAAGGAAACGACATAGCATCTCATTAGTTAATCAAACCTATTACATAGTATAGTTGTTCTTTATATACAACCAAAGGTAAAACCCTAACTATCTTGTTGGGCCGCACACCTATGGGCTGTAGGCCCTACAACACTCCCCCTTGTGCGGTCCAATAGAACTTCATATGCAGTGCTTCACATTTAGTGCTTCGAATGTAGTTCTTCAAATGTCGTCCTCTCCTAGATGACTTGTGCGGAAATCAATTGCCCTACTAAAACTTTGTCAAGGAAAAAACCCAGTGGGATAAAACCTTGGTACAGCTCTTCACATGTAATACTTCACATATTTTCTCTTACTTTACATGTAGTTTATCACATGCAATACGATCTTCACAGATCGATGAGTCTAAGTTAATTGCCTCGTTAAAACTTCGCCAGGGAAACCCAAAGGGACAAAACCTGAACTAAAGAAAAAGAGTACAATATTACGTAAATATAGAACATAGTTAGACTTGAATATGTTGCCTCATTAAAACCTTGACAAGGAAAACCCAGTGGGACAAAACCTTGACGAAGGGAAAAGAGTACAATGTGACAGATGCAAGTAAAGGTGATCTGTTGCAGATGATCACTTTTCTCCGTTGAAGTTGACTAGTTGCTTCACAACTCCCAAGGCGGAAAATCCTCGTGGGAAAGATAATAGCCTTAGCTGGGAAATTACATTCCCGGTGTTTGTTGTTGTCTCATTAAAAACCTTGCCGAGTAACAAAACCCTGTAGGAAAAAGTAACCTCGGTGAAGGAAAATAGTTCAACACACCATTAAATTCTCCCCTTGATGTCAGACAATTTTCATTAGTCTAAGGCATTCAAAAGGAGTTTATCACACTTTACTTTTGTGACTTGAATGTTTATAAGACCATGTTGTTGATTCTGGAAATTACGTTGCTTAACATACTATCGCGTTTCATTTCTTTGATTCAGATATTTCAGTAATATCAACGCGATCTTTATGTCTTCAACGTTCAATATACTTGGTGCTTTTAGTGTTGTCTCGCTAAAAACCTTGTAGAGTAACAAAACCCTTTGGGAAAAACTATTCTCGATCGAAGGGAAAAAGAGTACAACATAGCTTCAATTTCGAAGTAAAATATGTCGACATCATATCCTTGGATCCTCCCCCTGATGTTGGCATCTCCCCCTGATTACTTTCGAGTTGTTCCAGATGTTCTTTGGTCATGTATTTTTTGAAACTTAATATTGGTAATGACTTAGAAAATAATCTACGATATCTTCCTCGATTACTTTCGTTGGAGAAGATATTATTGTTCCTTCATAATCAACAACTTTTGGATTGCACTTTCATTAGCATTCCTTTTAATGTCTTTGTAAGGATAAAACAAATTTATGTCAATGGTTACTTTTAAGTACATGATTACATTCACTATACCATTCCAATGACGTTGCGTTGGCGCGGAGCTATATCTAGCTAACAAGTTCCCTGAGGATGTAAAATTTAATCGAGTACATTATTATACTAAGTACAACAATGCGTCTATTGTTCTTAGATATTGGAATTTCATCTCCCAACACATCTTCGTCATATTCCTTTGGACGAAATGGTTACTTACTTACATTTGAACCTCGACTAATCATGGGAGTGCTATCAAGATGCATGTCTTTGTTAAATTGCCTGACAACTTTAGACATATGCAAACTGGTGGAATAATATACCATAAGCTCCGTATTCGATCGAGCTTTCCCTAGATTTTTCATCTCCAATTCGGATTTTAAATAGCTTTTAAGGTCTCTTATTACATCAAGAGTAAAAATCATGTCTGTACCATCAACATAAATAGCTATAATTCCAAATCGGGAACTTTCTTATGAATACGCAAGGAAAAATAACTTACTTGTTTATCCCCTCCAAATCAAATAGCCACTTAGACGGCTATACCACATCCGCCTGATTGCTTGAATCTATAAGTGAGCGTTCTATCTAACTGTAAACGTACTCTGTGCTTTAGAGTCATTTGATTTGGGCAACAAAAGTCTATCAAGTACTTTTGTAAATATATTCTATCTCTTGATTCTTTCAGAGATACGTAACAACCACATACATATGCTGCATTTCAAGTCCTTTTGAAATTACCAAGCTAACTAAGTAGCGGAACTCTATAACGTTCATTATAAGAGAACAATTCCAGGGCTTTGTGAGAAACCTCACGCCACAAGGTGATTCTTTATACTTTAAGACCTCATTCTTCTCACTACACTTTATGACAAATAACCACATATGTCCCACAGGCTTTACACTAGGTTGGTTAGCACTACCACACCAAATACCCGTATATTTGTCAAAGAACTAAGTTCTACCTGGATTGCGTAGGCCAAATATGCTATTTATTTGAAATTAATCAAAATAAAGCATGGTTCGATATCATTGTGCTCTACTTCTGGAGCAACTATTTATGGATTATATCATCATTGTGCACGCATGATCCTTCCATTGACTCATGTGCATTCTCATAATCCGTTAGGATTTCATTGTTCTCTAGAATCATTTAAAACTTCGGAGCGTCCTCCAGTTTGATTCATGGACATATTCAGAGACAATCTTATGAGATGATTTCTGATGATATAAATAAGTTGTGCCTTACTCACCTACTTCCTTTCTAGGTGAGGATCGATCGAACCAAGTGGTCTCTCCAACTTCCTTTATGGAGCCACGGCCTCAACCACACTTCTACTGAATGTAGTTGCAACACCTTAGTCTATGGTGTATATCCTGTATTGAGGATTTGTAACTTTGCAGGTAGGTTTGCAGCTGGTATGTGTGATCTCATCACTTTAGCAATATCAATGTACATTCTGAAAATCAAATATTCTTTATCACTTCACATTTACATTTGTGGAGTACAAGAATCAATATGAGACACAGTGGGAACACATGATAGGTGTAGAATACACCGTATTTAATATCTAGTATTTATGCTTTCTTTGCGAGTTTTCTTGTAAATTATGTATCTTATGTTTACTTTTGAGTTTATTAGGTGCAATGGAGTCATTTGGAGCAAAAAGAAGTGGAAATGGCTACAAAAGTGAAGTCACAAGTGAAGAAGGGCCAAAGACCCAGTGGAAATCGTTCAAATTGAGGATTTCTAGTCATCATTATGTAGAGGACAGGAAGATGAAGTCAATGCCGAAAGAACAGAGTCATTCCGACATCGTATGAAGAAGTTATGGGTGAAACAAAAATGAAGCTGGAATTAAACTGTCAGTCTTCCAGGACTGACAGTTGAATGTAGATCGCTAAGGGACACCCTCATGTTAAGGGGCAGACATTTTCAAAGGAACTTCTAAAGGCGGTTCGTTTTTTTACAATAGGGGGATGCCAAAATTCAAACAATACTAAAGGCACCTGGCTTATTACTCAGGGCACTTCGTCTTCCCTCTTCCTAAACAGAACACAGGAATGGCAGACGGAACTCGATGATCATGATGATCACGATGGCGATGGATTTGATCAATAGTGATATTCAAATTTGAATACATCACTGGGTTCAGGAGAATGATATGAATCTTGGGTAGGAGTCTGATTTCAAATCAGAGGTCTCGAGCAGGTTCAGGGAGATGCTGATGCTGATGGTCGTGATGATCAAGATGTGACGATTTTGGGATAACTCTCTAATTCGAATGAACCAATGGGCTACTGGAGTAATTAGAAGAGATGGGTCGTGCTTGGAAATGTGTTTAACAAATCGGTGATGCTGCTGCCATCGATTATCAGCAGTGATTGTAAATTGCTGTGGTGGAGCTGTGAACCATGGCAGCGATGGAAAGTTGATGTGATGAAGGGAGCTTGGCTTTGGAAGAGAAGTGGAGCTCGAATGTTGCTGTGGCTCGATGAAAATTGATGATGGCAATGGCAGATAACGGAGTTTGGTGTTACTTCCATTGATGGCCGTGGTGAAGAGCTCGACGAAGCCATTATCGGGTGAAGCTGGAGCTTGGGTTGGCTGGAGATTCTACGATCATGAAGACAGGATGAAGGAGCTCGAGTTTGCTGCCATTATTGGCTACTGTTACTTCAGACAATATTCGAGAATGATGATGTTGCTGGTATTAATGGAGGAAGCTCATGATCGATCGGTTATCGATGATGGGATTAGAGCTTGGCAGTAGACGTCACAGGCCATTGAAGACGACGGAAAAGAGAAGAATCTAGACGTTGTTATGGTGATGGTTTATCGGTATCGGGGATGGTAATGGAGTTATACGGTGGTTGTTGGTTGAGCGGAGACGGAGAAGCAGAGATGCTCGGTTCGTGAAAGGTGTAGCACGTGTGATGATGGAAGTCCAAGAGTCGTACAAAATCAGAAGAAAAGAGGGAACAGACAAGCACGTGGTGGGGCTGTATTTGTGGTACTGCTGCGCAAGCTTTGACGTGTTTTGGGGATTAATAATGATTGTGTGCACTTTGGTTCACCGGGCCGGATAGATCGACGGTGCAGATGAAATACAAGGATTCATCAGAGGATCGAATGGATCAGAAGACATTTGCGCGATACTAGAATACACTGCATCGCGCCCAATAATCAGAAGTTATTTTGTGATAACTATCACCGACTTTGAATCTCTATCTTGTAGGATGAGCTAGGGTATTTGATGCCTATAAATAGCTACCTAAACCGATGAGCTAGGGTATTTGATGCCTATAAATATCTACCTAAACCAAAAAGAGGGAGAACTTCTTCTTTTATTATTCCTTTGATAGCTAGAACACAACTTGGGGGAGATCTCTTTATCTTTTATCTTAGATCTTTTTCTATCTTTGCCTCTACTTTGTTTTCTAGGGTTTAGAAACCATGAAGTCTTTTCTCTTTCTTCTTGTTATGAACTCCATGAATATGAGCTAGAGTTTTCTTTTGGTTATGGATTAGTTGGATTTCCAAACATGAGTTTTTGTTCAATAAATTAGTTTTCTCTCATATTATCGTTTATGATTCACCATCAATATTGTTACATGAGTTGAATGCTATTTAGTCGAGCCGCGAATCGATTGAGTTTATTTTCATCTCTCTTGCTAGATTAGGATTTATTATACGCAAAAGTGATAGATTTCTGATTACAAGTAGCATAATTGTGATTATTGCTTGTAGTGATGCATCCTAGTAGTCACATGTGAGTCATAACCTTTGTTAAATCGGATTAGTGCTTTTACACGTTCGATTGCTTTGATTGGCCTGATTTCATAGAACCTAATGCATCTAGGGAATTAAACTTGATTAGTGATTTTACACGTTAGGTTGTTCTTTTAGATAGAATTCATATTCGCATCTTTTAATGTGTTTGTTGATGACAAGAGGAGATTAGCAGGGTATTCTTGCGATCAAGGTATCTTAGGGCCTTTGATAAAAGTTGAGATTAAAATATCAATTCTAGTTATTGTGTTGAAAACATGTTTGTGATTGAAGACGAAATCCATGACCAATACTTTCTCATTCTTGATTTGCGTGTTTACTTTTTATTGTTTTGCTTTTTGTTTATTTTTATTTTACACAATCAGAAAATCCCCCGTGTTACTTATATGAAACCGAATCATATTGACAACCTAGACCTCTCTGTAGGAACGATCCTTTCTTGCCCTTGCTTCATTATATATTTTGAGTAGTAAGAAAGTGTAATTTATATTTGTGTCGGCTGACAACCGGTCAACACACCACGAAAATTCATGTCATTCCCTTAGAAAATACTTTTTCTTATCTCCCCCTAACGACGGGAAGACTGTCTCATTAAAGTGATAATCCGCAAATCTAGCGGTAAGATATCTCCTGCCAAAAGTTTTAAAATGCGGATAATTGTTGGGAACTCATTTCCAACATAACTACTTAACAGTTTTGAAGACCCATCATAGTACGATGTGGAGTCGTAATGGCACATATATAGTGCAACCAAAAATGCGTAAGAACATGAATTTCAGGATTAAATCCAGTTACCAACTGGTACGCAAAAAAGGTTGACTAATATTGGGTTCTAAAAACGAATTAAGTAAGATGCGTGTAATATTGCATATCCCCAAAGCAACAAAAGATAGGTTGGTACGCATAACCTATTCCTTAGGAACCATCTGTAACCTTTGATGGTAGCCTCTGCGAGACCATTGGGTATAAGATGCTCTATATTGATCCTATTAAACATGCAATATTCATCAAGTCTTTTTGATGTAAATTCTCTAGCATTAATAAGGGTGGTGAGCCTTTGCACTTTGTATTGTGTAATATGTGCTAGGAGTTTTTAAACGCAAATTTCTTGGGAACTATAACTAGTCCAAAATGTCAAAACATTCACCAGAGCCATAAGTCACTTTAATGGTCCGCTTCTGCATGAATATTTTTTAAATGTCACCTTGTTTTCTTTGTAATATGGATTGTTTACCATTTGCATCTTAGGATGGTCTCGATCCTGTTTTACTGAAGACTTTGTAAAAAGAGTGATATGCTCTCTTACTTAAAAGCATAATGGGAGGGAGGAGGGGGTTGTGCATCTGGTACTTTAGAAAACACTTATTGAGAGATATGCCGTTACTTCACATTCTGTTAATCTTTCTCCCGCTTTTGTTCACTCAAATAAATTGATGTTCCTATGAGTCCTTTCAAAACGATCATCATGTCACAACCAAAGTGGCTTTATGGTTACGACCAAAGCCTGTATGAGTCAATTCCCAACATTTCATCGTCGGAGTCAATATGGATTCAATAATACAAATACTATAGTGATTTACATTGATTGACTCACTAGTTTCTCTAATACATTAGAGACTATGAAAGATGCATTCAATAACATTCTCATCACTGTGAGTTTCCACATGATATCCACTTGCATGGGTTTCTGTGGAATTTAACAAGGTGTAATTATCTCTTGGTACATGTAGAGATTTTATGACGTCTTTGTTCTATCAAATTTTGAGTAGATGATCCAATCCTCGTAGTCACATTATAAGGAAATAGTTCAACAACTAGTTTAAATTCCTTAAGCTAGTGGAAGAAAAACAACTATGAGTTAGACACTTGGGTCGTGAGAGTTTTAATAAGTGGTGTAGCCTTATTACGTAATAAAAAAATGGGATTCAACTCAAGTACTTTAGAGTGAATATATATTACGTGTCACCCAATATATCTCAAATGCTTTAGAGAATTTATGTCTCATGTTTTCATTCCATAAGTGCATGGATCTAGTTCAACTCAATAAGATAGTCAATTTGGCCGGCAAAGTTCTTGTTGCCATTAAAGTTGATGTGAAAATTGGTTGGTACTATGTTACACACATTACATTGTATATACCAACACCTATAACCAGGTGCATTTCCAACTCTTTCATTTATGATGGAAGCTAGAATTACATTTTAGCTTCATCCCATGATATATATGTCCCTTTTCTCATGCTATATATGAGTCATTACGTCCCTTATTACTTCGGGGTTCTTTCCATTTCCAATTTTGCTACATTTAGCTTAATTTGAGAAATTTCTTTATCTCAATAGGCTAAGAGATTCTCACTACACATGTCAACCAATTACTTTAGGTTGAATAAATTACTGAAGATAGTTCTCTTGTTGTCATATTTCAACATACACTGGTTCGTTAGTATGATGGATGAAGTACAAAAATGGAAATTTTCTGACTCATATCACCTTTTGTGAGTTCTTCCACAAAAATTAGAATACATGTAATTTTATTTTCAAAAAATATTTTGAAACTAATAGTCGAGCAAGTGGATTACATCCCACTGAATATTGAAATTTAGGGAGAAAATATTATGGATGCAACAATGGTTCTCAAGTACTTTTAAACCTTAAATGAATACATTAGAATCGAGTTGGTAAAACCAATTGAACAAACCACATCATTCGCTATAGCCAATATCATATGCAATAGAACAAAATAATATTGAGATCAAATCTCTTAATGATTAAAATTGACAATTATTTAAATTAACCGCTTAAAAGATGCTGGCTTATTTTACAACAAAAATAGAACTACGCATGTTCTAAAAAACAAATAAACAAGCCCAACAAGTATTCAACCTTAAAGTATGCATCAATTACATACCTTAAACTCTGGAATAGCTCCATATAGATAAAATCGTAAAGGAAGCGTACGTGCACGTCCATAACAAGTCGAACAAGACAAAACAAGATACATGCTCATCCGGTTCAGCTCGATCGGGTTGGTCAAAGTTGCGGGTCCAATCCACGAAAACCAGGAGCAGACAAAAAAAAAAGGAGAACAGATTGGTTATTATTAATTTCCCCATCAAATGCACGCATAACGTATCACTCAAACGGGTTGAAAATAAAAAAAACAAAAACGTATCATACGTACACATTTCATGTTCACACTGCATCATCAATTAGTTAACCCAAATATACATACCAATCGAACACATATAGATGGATATTTTCTAGATCATACCATCATGTTTACACACACAAAATAATTTAAGTAAATAAGTATCACACGGACATAACGTATACAAAATTAAATGTAATTTAATCCAAGACTTTGACGTTACACAGGACATTTGAACAAATCAATTAAAATAATTCATGACATAAAAATAATAGTCAAATAAGAGATCAAAGTTTGCAAATGAAGTCAGTCCAACATGGGGGCATGTTACAATTTCAGTGGTTCATAGAACAACATCAACTATGTGATTGCAAAAGAAAAGAATATCAACATTTTGGACGCATGTATCAGGAAGGCATTAAACAGATCAAAATATGGCATCTTCTCAACATGTGTATGAGACAAAATAGGGCATGTAGCATCCTTGGGAAACAGATTTAAAAAAAATGGCAGATGGTAGATGACAACCAAAGCATACATGACATAGTATTATGCATAAATGGGACAAAACACTATATAGTACAAACATATAATAAATTATTACTAAAGCATACTTCCACATCATGATCCAGGAAAGAATAAAAAAATTGATTCAAGACAAGGAAGACAAATGTGAATATGAAACACAAATGTGAAAAACGAATCGTCACTTGAGAAAAAAAAGAAAAAACTTTATGAGTATCATGTGTTGTCAATCCAACACAGCAGACAAAGCACAAGAGAATATCAATCGTGAATTTGTAGATTGCATGTGACAATCAAAACAGGAAAACAAAATATTTAAAAGAAATATACCGATATCTTGATGTCCGTGCGATTGATTAAATGAAGAAAAAAAAATATGAAGAACCCAAGGCAGTAAGGTAGACTTCCGAGATTGCACTTCTCCTCGTATGATTGATAGGAAAAGACAAACGGAAGTACCAAATCCAAACCATGATAGAGCTTGCTTCCGGAAAAGAGAGAATTTTTTTTTTCTTTTTCAGCGGCCGAGCTTCGTGCCTGATAACGTATTGTAGGGAAATAGTAGAAGAGACAAAGAAGAAAAGGAAACGACATAGCATCTCATTAGTTAATCAAACCTATTACATAGTATAGTTGTTCTTTATATACAACCAAAGGTAAAACCCTAACTATCTTGTTGGGCCGCACACCTATGGGCTGTAGGCCCTACAACACTAATTAGATTTATTAATCCTCGTTTAATCAGGGGCCCAAAAAACAATTGGCGGTCCTAGATTCCTATCCCCACCCATGGGAGGTGGATAAGGGGTGACTAAATCTAGTCAAAAGACTAGATTACCCTAACCCTTAGGATTGTGACGCGTGTCATCCTATTTATAAATTATTATTTTTTATTTAATTAATACATGTCGTCGAAGGCATTTTATTGCAAGCAACGAAAGAGTCGTTACATGGAGGCAGTAGGCAACCGAGTGACAAGCTGGGCACCAACACCTTTTTGAATAACGTTTCCTATTCTATGAAATAAAGAACCACCTATTTTATGATTGGCATCTTGGTTAATAAAGGCAGTTCCTCAATCTCTTCAAAAATGTAATTGTATTTTCACCTAGCTCCCCTAAAGTAGAGAAGGCTAACACACCAAACCCATAGCCATGTGTGGAACAGTTGGCTAGATATTTGTTGCATTTGCGCTTAACTGCGATGGAGATAGCATGACTATGCGCGAAGTTACGTGGCCTCGCGCTAGTAAACGGTGAAACTCCGGTGACATCTAAACACACGTTTTTCCCATCCTCCCAATTAAAGACGAGGATATCCGCCGGCTTCAATTCTTTGGCGAGTTGGATAAGAAACCAAGAGATACTTCTTTCTTTGCAGAACCCTGCATTTAAATTAATTATTTTTTTAATATATATATATTTTTAAAATTATAATTTTTTTGAATTTTTTAATAATTTTTTTGAATTTTTTTTTTTCATAAACTTTTTACCTTCTTTTTTTTTCTTAGAGAATTTTAATTCCATTTAAAAAAGAAAAAAAATCTGGATAAAAAATTTGAGTCGTCAAAATTCTAAATTTAAACAATGAAGACTCTTGTAAATTTTAAAACCATAAAAGTCGTCACGGATCAAATATATAGACCATAAGAGCAGTTCCTATGGAAATGAACAAACTCAGATGCTTTGAACATTGAGTTTGTTCATTTTGCTCCCACTATGGAATGAACAAACATGAAAAATGGATGTTCAAATCATCAAATCAGATGCTTTGAACATTGAGTCGGAACATACATCGTGCGTCTGTGGTAAAGACGGGCGGCATTGCTAATAACGCCGGCGTCAGAAGAAATAACGCCAGCGTATGTACTTCCAACGCGCGTTTTCATTTAAAGCGTCGGCGTCAGTATTAAAAGCGCCAGCGTCAGCCCAAATGGCGCCAACGGCTCAATCTGAACGGATGCAAAAACCTTTGATCCAACGAATACATTTTTTGAAATCTATAAATACTCCTCATTTCAACTCTAAATTCACACATTCTACACATTCTTCCCTCTCAAATCATCTACAAAAATGCCTCCCAGAGTTCGTTCTGTTAGATTTACCCAACAAGAGGATTTAGCTATTTGCGAGCCTACGTTTTCAAACACAAGATGTTGCTCGCCGATGTTGCTACCGGCAGAATGTATCACAATCGACGTTCGCGCAGAAAGTTTTGAAATGTTCGGCTGCTGAAACGATGAACATTAATGGGCGTGATTGTCGTGGATTGGCGCATCGTTTTAGTGTAATTAGTTGAAATGTATTGGAGTTCATCACTCAACTAATGGAGAATCACAAAAATAAGCTCACCGGTGAAGCCGAACATGAAGTGGAACCAAGACTCTAGCGATGTGGCCAGCATCTCACCACGGTCGTCGGTTCTCGATTCCATGCTTGTTTCAACATTCTTAGGGTGCTCATCAAATACGATCCCTACATCGCCCTAGGAATTCCACCACCCGCCGAGAACTGACGACCGCCTATGTAGTAGTTGTTTTAATATGATGTATTTCTTTTATTCTCATGTATGGTGTGGTTGTTTAATGCAGTATGTTTTTATTTATGAAATTGATGGTGCAATGTTTAATTGAGGAAAATTTTAAATTACTTGATATTGCTGGTTTTAGATAATCGTAATAACACAAAATAAACAACAAATTAAACCAGGGTGAATCGATTTGTCCTACAACTTCAATCAGCCCACTCCATCAAAAAACACCTGGGACATTCCCAGAAATGCCTTCCATATGTGTCTTCTTCAGAAGAAGTTCGCAAATGCATAAAAGTCATGCAACCGGGATTTGAGCATGAACTGATTCTCTGTGGACAATGTTTGTATTCGTGATCTCCATATCCACAATGCTTGCAGTGTAATAACTCATTCTTCAATTTGGCTTTAAGTTTGAAGTTTTTGCAGAGTGTTGCAATCTTTTCTTCTTCTTCTTTTTTAATCTTCATAGCATTATCTAGCATATGTGGTTCCTCTGGACAATTGGGATCTTGACATTGCAAATACCTGAGCTTTTCCGGTTGTGATTCAATCACCATTCTGATGCATGAACAGCTTTCCCGCGGACACTTTGAATATATCCAAGGACATTGCATAAGACTGTGGTTATCCATGAAACATAATGGACAAACCTGTTTTGCTTCGACACATAATATTTGCTTCGCTTTGCCTTTAGAAAACATGGTGGATGATGAGAAAGAAATCGGTTGGTTTGGTTTAGAATAAAACCTAGTGATGTATTTATAATAGAAAATAGGCGTTGGTAATTCAAACAGGCGCTCAAAGGAAAGTCGCGGGCGTTTTTACTACAAACGCCAACGGCTAAATTTTCATTTCCAACAGAAAACTTTTCTTTCTCGACCTATAAATTTCATTCCTCCCATCTCCAAAATCACATCTTCTTCTTCTTCTTCTTTTTTCCTACATCTCTCCTCCTTTGCAGAAATGTCTGTTAGAAATTGTGGTACCAAGTTTACTCAAGAAGAGGATATAACTCTATGCAAAGCATATTTCTTTCATAGGGTAATCACTGGTGTTGTTATTTCTCATGACGGTTCTTTTGGGAGAACGTTTTTCAATGTTCGTCTCATTGACGGAAACCCAGGAAACCGAGATGATCGTCGATTGTGTGCTCGTTTTCATTCTATTAGGCTTGCGGTCCGGCCATTTCTAGCTCACGGTAATAGAAATTGATCGAGAAAAGTTCAGCGGTGTAGTTGCGAAGATGAAGTGATCCAAACAGCTCTTGATATTTGGGAGGAAGCTCACGGTAAGCCTTTTCGTTACGAAGCGTGTTTCAGAATTCTAAAAGATGGTCCATCTCAAGCACATCGTTACTGCACTCGAATGCCGCTGTCGGAATTTATAATGTAAGAAGATATTGTTCTTGTTCGATGTTGGTTACATCATATGGCGAGACCAATGAACAATGAAAATTTCTGGGAAAGAGTATTGGGACATTTTGTAGCATCGCGGAACGAAGCCATAAGAAACAGTAAGAGCCTAGAACTAAGAATTGAATTCATCACTAATGAAGTCAAACATTGTACGGAAGTATTGTGGATGGTTCATCGTAGCAATTCTGGATTATCCAACGAAGAACTGGAAACCATCGCTCAGACCAAGTTTACCGAAGAAAGCGGGAGAGAGTTTAGGCATTTTGAATGCTATGAACTTTACAGAGAGAATGTCGCTGGATTTGATGTAGTTTGATGTTTTTGTTGTGGTTTATTAAAATGTAGTTGATGTTATTTGCAAGTTTAAATTGTAATGAATTTCACTTAATCTGAAGTGGAAATCTATTTTAAAATATAAACATTTTCATTCATTGATATTACTGCCAATTCTTTTACAAGCTATAAACTTTAGACAATAATAAAAACTTCAATAAAAATCAAGTACAAGTTTTGGCCTCCTGTTTATCTTCATTTGACGTATATTCTATTCAACGCGCTCTTTGACAGTTTCACCTTTGTTTTTGATTTTTTTGTTGTTAACTTTCAAAACTGGAACTCTTCTTTGCCTTTTAGCGGAACATTTTCTTGAAGCAACTTCTAAAACTTGCACTTCCCTTTTACAATTTTCAATCTTTTTAAAACTCCCACATATCTTAGAAACAGAAGCTTCAAGTTTTGCATCGTAAAAAAGTGTGATCGCTTTTTCAGCCATTTTATAAGAAAAAATTCAAGTGAATTTTGGTGTGAGTGAATTGTTTGAAGATGGTGGTAATTTTTAGATGTAAAAAGTGAAGTTCGAATTTTAAAAAACTACCCGTTGGCGTTAGAAGCAAAAACGCCGGCGTTATATCTTGTGACCTCACGTTGGTTCTTCTGACGCAAGGGTTTTTTCTTCCAGCGCCAGCGTTCGATCTACTGACTCTAGCGTTTTTACCTAGATCGCACGACTATTGATCTAACGCTCAGTGCTTTACCATAGTGGAAAACCTAGTTTGGCCATCCACCTGGCTCAACAAACGAATGGGTTTGTTCATTCCCATAGGAATTGCTCTAACGACTCAACTAAATCGTCATAGTATAAATTTATTTGTCATAATGACTCTACATGAAAAACTTAGAGTCGTCATTGCCTTAAATTTTAACCATAACGACTCTTGTCAATTTAGAAAACGAAAATAAACTCTTTAAATGTTATTACGATCGTCATGATTATATATTTTAATCATAACGACTCTTGTAAATTTTAAAATTGATATTGACCATGAAAAGTCGTCACTATTTAATTTATAGAAGATGACACTCTTTAAAATCGTCATTGTATGAATTTAAAGAGTGACAATTTTTTTATAATAATTTGTTGACACGATGAAAAGTTGTCATGGTCGTAATTGAATACGGTACCGACTTTTCATGTAAATTTAGAATAAAAAATATCTATTTTTTTTTCAGAGAAAAGTTTAAAAAAATTCAAAAATTCAAAAATTAAAAAAAATTATTAAACCTTAATTAAATTAGATTAACACTATTTAAATAAAATTATCCCTAATAAAAAAAAAGACAAATTAGCCATTACATAAAATATTTGGATGAAGGATTTTCGAAATTAGGTTTGGGTGACCTTTTTTGCCCTCTAGTGTAAGGGCCCTAATTGTTTCTTGGGGCCCCCAATTAAACGAGGTTATTAATTCTTCAAGATCAATGGTCGCGTATTAATTTAATCAAATTGGTTGATAAATATTATTATTAAACTTCTAATTATTTACTCTCTGCAGTCTGCACTGACCTGTTCTAAGGAAATCCAGAACCTTTTTTTAGCCACATACCATTTATTCGTGACTCTTGAGTATTGCCGAGGACATGCAACTGAAACTCCATGGGATAATTTGAATTTATGCATTGATTATTTTTATAATGAAAACGGAGATAGGGTGCGCCTTGGGTCAGGAATGTAACAATGATATTAGAAATTACTGAAAAAAATAAGGAGCAATTATCGTTTGGTCCATTTATATCCGGGACCATAGCAGTTTGGTCCAAAATATCCTTTCGTATTGTTTTAGCGTTAATTTCTGTAACTTTTCTGTTTCTATAGTTATTTGAGTTCATGCTCTCTGAACTCTGAAATTCCTATTTATTATAGTACAACGATTAATTCTATTTGATGAATTATCAGGCGTTGGTCATAATTATGTAGATTTGAGTTCGCACTCTTTGATGAACTCTGAGCTTTTTGTGGGAGTTCATTTTTTTTTTATGAACTATTAGGTGTTGATAATACTTTTATAGATTTGAGTTCATTTTGTTTGATGAAACTTTGAACTTCAAAAACAACTTTTAAAAAAGTGCATAACGACATGGAATCTTAACTTCCTTATATTCAATGAACTTCATTAAATTAAATGAACTTCATTATATTAAATGAAATCTTAACTTTATAGTACACTAAGGATTAACCCATGCCGTCGATTTTCGTTATTGGAATCCATAAAGATACAGTTCTATTACTTGCCTTTGCAAGAAAACTTAAAATTGGAAACCCCACTGTGAATGATTACGTGGTGTCTTGTATGATAAGAGTATTAAACAATCTTGGTGTAATAATTTAGCCATCTACATAATCAATATTTCGAATAAAAAATAATAACATTGACGCACCTGTTTAGAGTGGTGGACAAAATAAGAGACGAAACATAAAGGATACAAAGTATGAAAGAGAGGAAGAGAAATCAGGTGTGTTTTCTCATTAACATTTACTCTTTAAATACATAGGATGAAGACAAGGTAGGAGTACATGTGTTGAGTAACAAATAAGAAGTGCTCCATGTGTCTATCAAACATAAAAGATTTCCATACATAGTGACACATGGGGGTGGTCAACCATACCACCAATAACATCCCTACAACACCCCCCCTTGGATGACCACCATTATAAACCAACTTCTTTGTCAAAACCTTTCCATAAAATGTCTGTTGATGAAAAACTAGTTAAAGGAGAAAGACACTTGAGCTTCTAAAATGGTGTCACTTGTCAGGACTCTTCTCCTTTGTAGAACCGTGTCAGGAAAAATATTTCGCACAAAAACCTGAACACTTGTATGGAGAAGAATAACCTCAACCGAAGTTGTATCTCTAGTGTTTTGTTGCCTCATTAAAAGCCTTGCCGAATAACAAAACCCCGTGGGAAAAAGTAACCTCGGTGAAGGAAAAGAGTACAACACTCTTTGATTTCATCAGTGCATCGCTAGATGCTCCCCCTGACATCGACATCTCTTCATGATTTGCATTTATGGTATTATTGTTGTCTCATTAAAATCCTTTTTCGAGTAACAAAACCTAGTGGGAAAAAGTAACCTCGGCGAAGGAAAAGAGTTCAACATACCATCTGGTGCTCCCCCTGATGCATGACAATTTCTTTAGTCTAATACAATCATGGGAGTGGACAATTCCTTTAGTCCTATGGAGTTACGGAAGTTCGGACAATCTCTTTAGCCCTATACTTCTCACATGTTTTTTAAATGTGGACTTAGGTAATGACTTAGTAAGTAAGTCTGCCACATTTTCATCAGATTTTACTTTACTGACTTGAATATTTAGAAGACATTGTTATTGTTGATTGTGAAAGAACTTTGGTGATATATGTTTCGTATTATCACCCTTAATGTACCCTTGCTTCATGTGTTTGATGCAAGCTGCATTATCTTCATAAATGCAAGTTGGCTCTTCTGTGGTAGAACTCAAACCATACGTCCCTCGAATATGTGTAATGATAGACCTTAACCATATACACTCATGAACCGCCTCATGTAGGGGAATGATCTCAGAGTGATTCGTGGAGGTAGCCACAAGGGTTTTCTTGGTCGATCTCCGTGGATATCACCGTATTTCCTATGGTGAACACGTATCCAGGTTTGGTATCGACCTTTGTGTGGAGTCCGAGAGGTACCGGCATCAGCAAAAACAACCAAAACATTATTTGAGGTTTCGGTGTAAGGAGTCGCAATTACATTAGCAGCTCTATTTTCGTCTTCATAGGGATAAAACAAACCCAAGTCAATGGTTCCATTTAGGTATCTAAAGATATTCTTTATACCATTCCAATGACGTTGCGTTGGCGCTGAGCTATATCTAGCTAACAAATTCACTTAGAATGAGATATCTGGTCGAGTACATTGTGCTAAGTACAATAATGCGCCTATTGCACTTAGATAGAGATATTCAGCTCCCAATACATCTTCGCCATCTTCCTTTGGGAGAAATGGATCTTTATGTACATCTAAAGTTCGACCAACCATGGGAGTGCTAGCAGGGTGCATTTTGTCCATATTAAATTGCCTGAGTATCTTTTGGACATATGCAGATTGGTGGATTAATATTCCAAAATCTCGATGTTCTAGTTCAAATCCTAGACACATCCGAGTTTTCCCAAGATCTTTCATCCCAAATTCGGATTTCAAATAGCTTACGGTTTCTCTTATTTCATCAAGAGTACCTAGTATGTTCATGTCGTCGACATAGACAACTATAATTGTAAATCCGGAACTTGTTTTCTTTATAAACACGCAGGGGCACAATTCATTATTTGTATATCCCTTGTAGGATCATAATATCGCAATGCATAGGGCTCGCGAGATCGGTAAATGACGGTACCGCGAGGGAGTCGCAGAGAAACTAAAATAGACGACGCAATGGGAAACGACACACAAAACAATCAAGGACATGGAACTCAGCGGGGTTAAGAAGTGTCGCGAGATTGAATAGTTGTACACTGGCGACACTTCGCGGGACATTCCCGAAAATAAAGGATAGCTTAGCTGTCATCCACTATGTATTACCCTATATAAAGGGTTGAGTGAGTCTGTTGTAGGGAGATCTTTTTTGGAATTGTTGCGCAAGTCATTAGGAGAGAGAAAGTTTAAGAGTGTTTTACTTGCTAAGTGTAATTCCATTTTCCCTGTGTAGATAATTCATGAAATCAATCAATAAACATTCTCAATTATGCAGCTTTCAATGAACTAATTAATCAAAATATAGTGAGGGGTGTAGTGTGGGAAAACCTGCTACTACATATGCGCTAGAAACAGGGACTGTGCAGAGATTGACGTAGAAATTGGAAGGAATTTGAATTAACAGGAAAAAGATTTGGAGAAGATCCTCAAGAATTCATTGAAAAAGAAAAAATGGCTAGAAGAAGAAATGTACAAGGGCAATCAACGGTTGTAAGAAGAAGTGGGAGGCTTGCTGGAGAAAGGAGGAACGAAACAGGAGAATCATCAAGGATGAATAGGAGAAATGATGGAGAAGATCAAAATCAGCCACCGAACTCCCCAGTAGCAAACGCGGTTGAGGATTATGATAGAGTAAGTGTACATACTTGGAGATCTGATTCTGAAGACGAGAGAGAAGAGGAGCAGCAGTTGGTGAACAATGGACAAGGAGGAGGAGAACAAGAAATGAATGGAGAAATGAATCTAGATAACGAAGAAATCGCAGCATTAGAAAGATTGAGACAAACAATACATGAGGAGAGACGGCTAGAGGCAGAGGAACGAGCAAACTTGACAAGACAGAATCATGAATTGAGGATGGAAAATATGAGGTTGCAAAATAGGAGATCTAGAAGTAGCGTGAGATCAAGTTCAAGATCGAATAGAGAAGAAAGAAGGAGAGTTTTACCAACAGAAAGCACCGATGGAGAAACACAAAATCCGAATATAGAGCATGGCGAGAGAAGAGAAGAAATAGAAGATCGTTATATTCCTCAGCCCGAAAATCTTCAAAATGAGCGAAATAGGGAAAATCAGGAAAACATGCAACTCCAAGGGCCGAATGACCCAGCTGCTGAAGGAAGAATAATCCTGCGCGGGAGAGAAGAATTGAGAAGAAACCGAGAGATCGAGGATGACATTGAGAGACACTACATTGAACAAGCGCGACTAGCTCGCGAGAGAGAAAGGCTAAGAGAAGAAATGGAAAATCAAGAGATGGAGGAGGCAATCCGGCAGAATAACCATGACAACCGCGAGAGAAGGAGGGAACAAAATCGTACCAATAGAAATATTAATGAAGAGTATGAGAGGGTGCAAATGATGAGAGCTGAGAGACAACCAAGAAGAGAGAACAACCGATATAATGGTGTGCGAATTGAAGAAAGAAACGAAGAAGAGCGTCGCAGGGAAAGGAGAGAAGAAAATAACGAACAAGAAGGTCAAAACAGGCACGAGCGAAGAAGGAGAGAAGCGAGCTAAAAAGACCGGTAGAATCAAGTTAAGGCAAATGAACAAATCTTAAGAGAACTGGCTGAAATGAGAGGATTGTTGAACAGCAGAAGGGAAGGAGGAAGGAGACAACTGGACGAAGCCATCGCAGAAGCCGCGAAGAACCCTTTCACGCTAGAAGTACAGATGGGAGGAATACCTCCTAAGTGCAATCTACCTGCATTAACCAACATCTTTGATGGAACAACCCAATGCGATACAACATATTAAGGCTTACATGAGATGTATGTTACAATGGGAGAACCATGATGCCATATTGTGCAAATATTTCGCGTCAAGCTTGATAGGAGAAGCATTAAAGTGGTTTGAAAACCTACCAAGGAATACAATTACATCATTTCACCATTTACAAGCCACATTCCTGGGAGCATACATAAGTAACAACTCTTCACGACCAGGTATTGAAGATGTATTCGGGTTGAAACAAAGGGTTGGCGAGAGCTTAAGGCAGTTGACAATAAGATGGAGAACCATGTGTAGCGAAATGGCGGGGACGAGTTGAGGAGAGATATCTCATCCTCTCATTTGTGAATGCTCTCTTTGCGACCAACTTGTTATACATTCAAATTTTTAGAGTCAAAAATACAATCACGATGGCGAATGCATGAGAATTACGGGGAAGAATATATCGCTTTAGAAGAAAGACAGAATGAAATGAATTCTTATCCATCGCGAACACAAACTCGAATGCTGCGAACGCAAGCTTGTTACCTCGATTCATCAATACGGTGGCGAGCACTTCGCAAGGACAAAGAGCAAGGAGAGGCGTGAGGGACAGCGAGAAGATAGTAGCCATGGGAAGCCATGATCAAGAAGAGTTTGAACGTGAAAGGAATTACTACAACCGTAACAACAATAATAAAATTCGGAGACTAAATCATGTGCAAGAAACTTATGGTGGACGAAGGCAAAATAACCGTGGAGGCGAGAGAAGTCATAGAACAGTATGGGAACAAATTAAGATGCCTCCACCGAATGCTAGCGTTGAAAAGATCTGGGAAGCTATACTTGTGATGGAAAATGTACCAAAGACCTTGGAATGTTGGAATGGAACCACCGCCAGGCGATAGAAGCCATGAGTTTTGTTCTTACCATCGCTTCCATGGGCATCAAACAAACGATTGTAGAAACATAAAGAGAATTATTCTCAGGATGATTGATCAGGGGAAGCTGAATCACTTTCTAAGGGGAGAAGAAACAGGCGACATTACCACCACCACCGAGATGCACGAGCGTTGTCGGCGAAGGGAAAGGAAACATTTGTGATAGAAGTAGGAACAAAAGCCAAGAATTTGAACTGCAACTCCATTGTCCACTCCTATCGCACCATCGAAGATTTTCATGACAACGTGCTCGGTAGAGTCTTTGCGAGAGATGCTAATGATAAAGAAATTATGAGTGCAGCGAGATCAACGCATTAGAATAAAATGGCGATTGAAGACTATTTCTTTCTCCGCGGATGAAGTGCCAAAAGGAAGAGAAACACATGATAGCCCGTTGGTTGTGAAACTAGAGATTAACCCGAAACCGAGTCGATGGAGAAGATGATGAAGCGAAGCTTGTTTGGGCGATCAACCGAATCTTAATCGACACCTAAGTTCGGTGAATATCCTCTTCTACCATACTTACAAGACGATGGGAGGAAAAGATGAGGATTTGATCCCCTCTACATACAAGATATATGGCTTTAATGGCACTGCAAACAAACCAAAGGGAGAGGTTCACATGAGAATACCTCTACAAGGATTATCAACTGGTATTTTATTCTGTGTGGTTGACGTGGAATCTCCATACAATGCGCTGATTGGGAGGCCGTGGCTTCATGAAATCTTGGGAGTCGCGTCAACGTAT
Organism: Papaver armeniacum; assembly: GCA_023531295.1. NCBI lineage: Eukaryota > Viridiplantae > Streptophyta > Magnoliopsida > Ranunculales > Papaveraceae > Papaver > Papaver armeniacum. Next base: position 285,840 of record JAJJWW010001274.1, on the reverse strand, counting down.
CATCAATGTATTAAATTCCCACATCCAAATGGCATTGGTATTATACAGGGAGATTGGAAGGAGTCGCAACAATGTCATGAAGTAGATGTAGAAAGCTGCGAAGAAAGGAATGCCAAAAGAAAAGGGTGGAAACTTGACATGTGAGAGATGAGCGAGAGAAAGGAAAAAAGCGATGGTGGATGCCATAGAAGTAAGGACTGAACATACCTCGCGAGGTGAATGCCTAGAGACAGGCGAATATTATGGTAATAAAGAAGCAAAGGATATGAGGAGCAAAAGGCATAAGAAATGAATAAGCAACAAAAACAGGAGAAAAAATAGCAGTTGAAGTAATGATATGCGAGAATCTCGCAGAAAAGTAAAAATGAGAATTCGACTAAGAAAGAAAAGTGAAACAGAACTTTGCGAATACTTCGCAAACAAATATCAGCAAATAATGAAACATGAATGATTGAATGATTTAACAAATATAAATGCGCAAATGAATGGGACGAACCTTTATGGCGTACACCCTAGTTCGCGAATAACATTTCGTAAGAGGCAAATGTAAGACCTAAAGTGCGTCATATAAGGGGGTATCTCTCGCCGTGGTTCGGGGGAAGGTTACACCGCTCCCGAAGCTTTGAACCATGAAAATTTGGGGCCCATGAAAGCCTATCCGGAAGAGGTACCTTGGATTCCCAACTATATATGTAGGTTATACCTGGTTGGGCGGCCGAGGGTCTCTTCCTAGGAGTCGAGTGTATGCTCAAGGCGCCGGGGTACACGGTTGAGCCGAGTGCCGGGATGGATGAACCTACCCCAGGCCATTCTTGGCAAGTCTTGGCATGCGTTGCACTCGCCCGAAGAAAACTCCACTTAGGGTGCAGTCTCGTAACCATAAACCATATAGGTATAAGGGATAAGAGGCTGCGAAAACAACTTGTTGTTGTTAAGACCGGATGGGAGGAGCTAGTCTTGTATGGCCGATGTTTCGCCTCCTTGAAGGGGCAACCGGGGAGATGATAAGGGCGACGCTCTCCATTAGGGGGTGTCAAAACAGACGCAAATGTCATGAGGCTTTGTTTTCGCAAGGAGACTTAGGCTTGTCATATTTGTGCAATGATCTGCAGAGGCAATAATACTAACGCGAGGGTAAGGCGAGATCAATGGGTCTTCACACGAAAGTGTACGGACGTCTGCGATTTCGTCGCAAGACAGGCAATGTCATAGGACTTTATATTCGCAAGGATATCTAGGCCTGTCATATTGTTGCAACCAAAACATCCTGCAGAGGCAAAAATACTTGAAAAAATGATAAGGCAAGATCAATGGGTCTTTACATACAAGTGTAATGACGTCCTGCGATTTTGTCGCAATGAACGGTGGCAGGGGAGGACCTCTAACTAGGGAGGTCTGACTTGGAAGACCACACAAAATGATAAGGCAAGGTCAATGGGCCTTTGCATGAAAGTGTAGAGGCGGCCTGCGACCTTGTCGCAGCACAAAGAGATAGCATTCTCAACTCATGAAGATATCCGCGACCTCGTCGCAGCCATACATTTCAACAACAATAAAATTATTATCCAACAAAATACATGAGGATAACTAACTTCTTCCATCAGAAGATAAATATCAGAGGCAAGTATGGGAATTGAAAAGATGGAATATTGTTATTCATCTTCTGTTGAAAGAGTTATACATTAATAATGTTAGCCAATTATATTACAAGGAAGAACTACCAAAAAAGGGGAGTAAAGATTGAATTCATAACAAAGATACAGCAATGTACAGATATTACACGCAGCAAAAGAAAACAAAAAGAATTATATCTTTGGTGATTCTTCTTCTTCATCGATTCTTCGATTTCATTATTCTCATCGCGAAATTTTCTTCTTCGCCAGCTTCACTATCAGAAACATCAGAGACAGGTAGATTTTCAGGAACCTTTTCAAGAAGCCAGGGATATGTATGCAACGGGATGTTCTGGTGTTTACAAACATACTCCATGGCTCCATTACGAAAACGAACGGCATCATTATTAAAGTTCTCCACTGTCGTTTCGAATTGTTTCTTCAACTTGGAATACTTATTATTACGAAGGGAGAGACTCTTCGCGAGCTGTTGTTTTTCAGATTCAAGTTCTTCAATTCTCATTGGAAAATTCCCGGCGAGTTGTTCTTTCTCAGATTCAAGATCCCTAATTCTAATCTGAAGTCTCTTCTCAGATTCTGCAAATAAGTAACAACAAGTTAATAATTTACAAGCAATATTACAAAAGTAAGAAATAGTAAGGTGTAATAAATAACCTTCTCTATCAGATATCATATCTTTAATCAAGGAAGTATGCTCGGCGTGAAGACTAACATCAACACCTAAGTTATTCCTGGCATTATCTAAAACTTTCGCAGCCCAGGCGAATTCATCGTCACTATTTATAACAAGGAGGGAACGAATTTGATCTTCTCGCTCACTAAGCAAGGAATTCTGGCGAAGCAATTCATCCCGCTCAATTTGTAGTTCAAGGAGAGATTTTTGAAATGTTGCTAATGCCTGTGCACCATTGTTAGCAATGCGATCTTTATCATCTATATGGTCGCTAATTTTCTTCCTCAAAATTTTGATTTCTTTATTGGACTCGAGAAACATTCGTTTAAATTGGTTGGCGACACTTAAACCGGATCTATGTTCAATTTCTAAGAGACGATATTTGGTCCAAGTTCATTTAATGAAAGGGAGTTAATTTTGTTTGATGAACTACTTAAAGAGTCGTTGAGGTGAGCGAGAAGAAGGTTATTATCCATAGGATCGGGAAATGTATGGAGAAGGATAGCCTCATCGGAGAGATTATATACATCTGCGAAAGTAATAAGTTAGGTAGCAATATGCGACCGATAAAATAAAAATAGTAAAAGGAGGAAAAATTTTATACCATAAAGTTCTTTGATTGGCGTTTTGAAGAGTGGACACCTTATCCTTTTGGGAGTTAAGCTCGGTGTTTAACTTTTGAATTCTCTCGTCTTTATCGCGAGAGGACGCAGCTTCGGTCTCTAATTCTTGAATCTTCTTGCTCAATTGCAAATTCTTCTTTTCAAGATTGTTGCGTCTTCTCTCAAGGTCTGAGGCAACTACAAAGGAAGATCTTCCAACCTATAAAAGAAGATAGAAAAATCATTAAAACATATATATATATACTAAACAATTTAAAGCTAGCAGGAAAGTATGCCTGTACACATACCAGAGACCCAAGTGCATTCAAAAGATCAGGAGACACAACTCTAGAGACTCCATTGAATGAATTATTGCCTTCCAGTAAAGCAGCATTACACACGTTTGCGAGAGCCCCACAAAGAGAAGCTAGGGGAGCATCTCCCATTCCTTGGAAACAATCTGAGAAGATGTTGGATAATTGATCCATGGAAGAACTGGTCGATGGAATCTTCTTGGCGAGAGAGGGATTCGATTCATGGTTATCATCGTCAGAAGACTCAGAGCTTGAACTAAGGCGAGAAGAGGATTGGATCTTTCGCTTCTTAGTTAAAGGGGCAGAGGATTTACCCTTGCGAGCGACAGTTTTACCCTTCCTTTTAGTCTTCGCAGCAATAGTTTCTTCAACTTCAACCTTCGCATACGCGTAAAGATAAGAAACAGAGGCAACAATATTGTTTTAAATAAGAAGAAAGGGAGTGATTCTTACTTCACTCGTAAGCGATCGAAGCAATGTCAGAGTATCCTCCGACGGATCCCTTTTGTAGCTTCTTTTCAACCTGGCTATCTGAAAGATTTCACAAAATCAGCAATTATAGAAAGAAAATTACGAAAGCCAAATTTGAAGTCGGAAACATACCTCTTTCTTCTTCTCAGGCCATTTGAATTCCCAAGGATGATATCCTGCGAGATTCGCAGGAAGAATATGCGAGCCCGCGATGTAGGGACCATTTAAGATCAAGGGTACGACCCACCATTTCTCATCTTTGGAATGACGAGGAGAGGTATTATTGCCTGGATGCCAATCAATGTCTTGCATGAGTAATTTATCTTCAGAGACATTATCCTTTTTCTTCAGACGAACGCCCGAAATGAGATCTCGCATTCACCATAGTTATCACCGAGTAATTTTCAAAAAAGTTTTCCACAGTGTATTTCTCAACATTTATTTCCAAATCTGCGAATTTGGGATTTACGCGATGTTAGGGTATAAAGATCCTTTGCACCGCACCGCGGCTCGCGAACTCCGGCATCGGGCGAATACAATCGCCACTTAATTGATAAACGGCCCAGAGAGAATTTTTCATGGGCCAAAATTTCATAAAATAAAGGCAACTCGGGATTGTACAAGGGAATAGGAAGTCCGCGAGAAGGCGACCGAGCGAGACTATAATCTTGATCATCACATTGATGATCGGAGAAAAGATTCTGAAAGAATGGATGAGGGTTCTTGATCGGGAATGGTTGACAGAGTAAAACCCTTCTCGAGCAACTTCTGTTGAACTTCTTCAAAAGAAGTTTTGTATCCACGACTGATGGAAGCCATCTATCAGTATGGGAATGGATGAAAGATCGGAGATTAAAAACAGCGCTAGAAAGGATGAAGAAAAGCTTTGCAGTAGCAGGAGCGCAAATTGCGGAAGGAGAGAGTCAAAGAAAGATTGCAGAGAGAAACCAAAGAATGAAAAGGAGGGGAAAAGAAAACTATATATAGGGAAAAAGATCCTCGAGAAAAACGAAGTCATTTAATGCGAAGAGACATGAACGGTCAAGAAAAAATGGTTAGAAGAAACGTGTCAAGAGAAGGCATTAATAATCAAAATCCGTGTAAAAGTACAAAACTGAAGATAAGCAGTCGCGGCAACAACATTGTAAAAATCTCATGATACTCTTCCCCTCGCAGGAGAAATAAGAGACGATACTTCATATATATCTCAAAGAAGCTCCGGAACTTCGCAAAAGAATAGAGGCAAGTACGTACTTTTCAAGTACAATATTCTTCTGCTCGTTCCTTCATCAACAAAGATCAAAGACTACTATGACAACGGATTTTTCCTTCAAAATCGCTCTTCAAGCAATATTCAAGGAAAAAGAGGCAAGATGTAGGATCATAATATCGCAATGCATAGGGCTCGCGAGATCAGTAAATGACGGTACCGCGAGGGAGTCGCAGGAAACTAAAATAGACGACGCAATGGGAAACGACACACAAAACAACTGAAGGACATGGAACCTGGCGAGGGTTAAGAAGTGTCGCGAGATTGAATAGTTGTACACTGGCGACACTTCGCGGGACATTCCCGAAAATAAAGGATAGCTTAGCTGTCATCCACTATGTATTACCCTATATAAAGGGTTGAGTGAGTCTGTTGTAGAGAGATCTTTTTGGAATTGTTGCGCAAGTCATTAGGAGAGAGAAAGTTTAAGAGTGTTTTACTTGCTAAGTGTAATTCCATTTTCCCTGTGTAGATAATTCATGAAATCAATCAATAAACATTCTCAATTATGCAGCTTTCAATGAACTAATTAATCAAAATATAGTGAGGGGTGTAGTGTGGGAAAACCTGCTACTACATCCCTTCCCAATCAAATAATCACTTAGACGGTTATACCACATCCGCCCGGATTGCTTTAATCCGTAAAGTAAGCGTTTCAACTGAATTGCAAACGCACTCCGTGGTTTAGAAATACTTGATTTGGGCAATGGAAGTCCATCTGGAACTTTCATGAATATCCCAATATCAAGATCCTCATAGAGATATGCGGTAACCACATCCATAAGTTGCATTTCAAGTCCTTATGAAACTACTAATCTGACTAAGTAACGGAACGTTATGACGTCCATTACGGGAGAGTACGTTTCTTCGTAATCAATCCCAAGGTGTTGTGAGAAACCTTGCGCCACAAGGCGAGCCTTATATCTCAAGACTTCGTTCTTCTCATTACGCTTTCTGACAAATACCCATTTATGTCCTCCGAGATTTACACACGGTGGGGTTAGCACCTAGCACCAAATACACTGTCTTCTTGCCGGTGAATCTAGTTCAGTCCGGATTTCATCTCTCCATTGAGGCCAATCTGCTCTATTTTGGCATTCTGCAATAGAGCGTGGTTCGATATCATCGTGATTTATAATCTCTCGAGCAACGGTATATGCGAATATATCATCAATATGCGTGGAGGATCTTTCGATCAACACGTATGCACTTTCATAATCCATAGAGATTTCTTTATTCTCTGGAATCAATTCAAACTTCGGGGCATCCCCCGGTAATGATTCATGGACATAACTGTAATCAGAGACAATCTCATGAGATGGATTATCTGTATGGATGATATATGGATAGGTTTGTGCCTTACTCGCCATTTTCTTCCTTGGCTGAGTATCAATCGAATCAAGTGGTCACCCCCTCTTCCTTTTGGGGGCCAAGACCTCAGCTACACTTCCACCAAGTGTAGCCTTGGTACCTATATCTATGGTACCTTTTCCCTTGTCGGGAATTTCCAACCTTGCAGGCACGTTTGCAGCTGGTATATGTGATCTCATCACTTTAGAGATATCAGTAAATGCATCAGGCATTGTGTGACGGACCGGAAAATTACGCCTTTGGCGCGTTGCCCCGCAGGCCGTAACTCCCCCGATGCGCCATGATGATGAAGCTACGATCCGGGCTTATAAGCTGGGCAAATGCACGTCCATTTGCCCTTGTAGGCATGCTCAAGGAGCATGATGCAGCTAACTTAGCTTCCACACCGTTCCAACTTACCCTTGTTCTGCGAAGGGTTTATTAAATAAACCAAAAACTTGCTTAATACGGCAAAAACGACCTTTTAAGGCTCTAAACGATGGAATTTGGCTAAATTGTGGTGACCATGTGGATCAACATGTCTCGATCTTTGGGCCGTTTCCCATCAAAATGGACTCCTCTTGAGCTAAATTACGACCTTCGGGTTTTTCGCCTCCAGATAGGCTATAGCTTGCTCTTTGTAGCTTGATAGGAAGTATGAGCATCCACTGGCGGCATGCAACTAAGCCTCATCAAGTATGGCCACAATCATCTCTTGCGTCGAGTTCTAGAGCCGATGATATGAGAGGCCAAAGTGCCGCAATCATCTCTAAATTAGATGATATGAGCGACAACGTCTTTGGACCGGCAATGATGCAACTCATTGCGGCTGCCTACGTACCCTTCCCTACTCTAAAGGGATCAAGCACGAGACCGTAGTTCATCCTCGAAGGGACAAGCAACTTATTCTAAGCCTTAGGCATCATTTATACTCTTAAAGCTATGAAGCTTACTTGGTGCATAGTCCGCATATGCACCATCAACCAACTACCCCTCCCTATATATGTTTTAATGGAATTTCTACAAGTATGAAAAGGGGACAAAAAATATTTCATCAACTCCGTTTACTATTCATGGCCGTTGCCATGTATTTTCTTATAACGGGCCAAGATGGTGGTCACTACCAATGCCAACTCCGATGTCCAGGCCATGTTGGCCGTCCACCGCCAACCCGATATGTCCCCATGTTGGCCGTCCTCATAACCGATGTCCGGCCATGTTGGCGGTCCACTGCCAACCCGATGTCATAGGCCATGTTGGCCGTCACTGCCAACCCGATGTCCGGCCATGTTGGCCGTCCGTTTCAAGGTCATCTACCCAATCGACCTAATGCATCATTTGATGCAAGATTGGCTCTTGGCCAATGTAGCTTCCAACCAATGCCATATTGGCCTTAGCAATATGCATATGCGATGTGCCTTACTTGGCACCGGATATGGCCTAGGGCCAAATGCATCTCACCATGCAAAGGAAGCTTTGGATGAAGCTTCATCACAAGCAAATGGCGCATCTTTTAGCATGCGCCATGCTAAAAACACGGGTGTTACATTATCACACCCTTCAAAGAATTTCGTCCCCAAATTCAAAACCAAAACTATTGTGGACAATCTCTTGAGTTGGATTTCGAGCAAAAGTCCCATACCGGATGCTCGAAATCACGGGTTTCTTCAAGTTGTCATGAACAACAGTTTAGACCTTCGAGCACATGTCCCATACCACACGCCCAGAATCCAAAAGTGCCCACAACAATACCAAGAATCGCAATTGGCCGGTGCCAAGAGGATATCTCGACAAGGTATCTGAATGTGCATCCCATACTACACACTCGGGAATCCCTAAGGTTCACAAGTTGGAAGGTGTCATCAAAATGACAAAATTTTAGCACAGTGCTGTGTGGATCAGTATCCAGTTGCCCACCGTCCCTGACGGTCATCCAGGTTGCCACTCGTAAGTGGGATGCTAGCCAGGCCTGACAACGCACACCGTTGGCCAGTTTCCAACGTGTGGGGATGATCAGTCCCATTGTCTACCCACCGTCCCCGGACGGTCTTAGGATATCCACTCGTAAGTGGGGTGCCACTTAGGCCGAGGCAAACTCACGAAGACATGAACAAGCTCAACTCGATTCACAAAAAGTAATCGGCATTGCGATTACAAACTCTTTCCGCGCAAAAAAGTTGGCCTACTCTCCAACATTATTTCCCTTTGAAGGAAAAATACTCGTTTGATGAGTCCACTCACTTTATAGTCCTAGTGTTTTCTCGGAACTTGCTCGATACCATCTGTGCGACGGACGGGAAAATTACGCCTTTAGCGCGTTGCCCATGAGCCGTAACTCCCCGTGCGCCATGATGATGAAGCTACGATCCGGGCTTATAAGGCTGGGCAAATGCACGTCCATTTGCCCTTGTAGGCATGCTCAAGGAGCATGATGCAGCTAACTTAGCTTCCACACCGTTCCAACTTACCCTTGTTCTGCGAAGGGTTTATTAAATAAACCAAAAACTTGCTTAATACTGGCAAAACGACCTTTTAAGGCTCTAAACGATGGAATTTGGCTAAATTGTGGTGACCATGTGGATCAACATGTCTCGATCTTTGGGCCGTTTCCCATCAAAATGGACTCCTCTTGAGCTAAATTACGACCTTCGGGTTTTTCGCCTCCGAGATAGGCTATAGCTTGCTCTTTGTAGCTTGATAGGAAGTATGAGCATCCACTTGGCGGCATGCAACTAAGCCTCATCAAGTATGGCCACAATCATCTCTTGCGTCGAGTGCCGAGCCGAGATGATATGAGAGGCCAAAGTGCCGCAATCATCTCTAAATTAGATGATATGAGCGACAACGTCTTTGGACCGGCAATGATGCAACTCATTGCGGCTGCCTACGTACCCTTCCCTACTCTAAAGGGATCAAGCACAGACCGTAGTTCATCCTCGAAGGGACAAGCAACTTATTCTAAGCCTTAGGCACCATTTATACTCTTCCGGCTAAGCTATGAAGCTTACTTGGTGCATAGTCCGCATATGCACCATCAACCAACTACCCCTCCCTATATATGTTTTAATGGAATTTCTACAAGTATGAAAAGGGGACAAAAAATATTTCATCAACTCCCGTTTACTATTCATGGCCGTTGCCATGTATTTTCTTGCATAACCGGCCAAGATGGCTGGTCACTACCAATGCCAACTCCGATGTCCCGGCCATGTTGGCCGTCCACTGCCAACCGATGTCGGCCATGTTGGCGGTCCACCAACCGATGTCCGGCCATGTTGGCGTCCACTGCTAACCCGATGTCCGGCCATGTTGGCCGTCCGGTTTCAAGGTCATCTACCCAGCGACCTAATGCATCATTTGATGCAAGATTGGCTCTTGGCCGATGTAGCTTCCAACCAATGCCATATTGGCCTTAGCCAATATGCATATGCGATAATGCCTTACTTGGCACCGGATATGGCCTAGGGCCAAATGCATCTCACCATGCAAAGGAAGCTTTGGATGAAGCTTCATCACAAGCAAATGGCGCATCTTTTAGCATGCGCCATGCTAAAAACACTGAGGTGTTACACATTGAATTTGCCACATTACGAAGATCGATAATTCTTTTCACTTCACTTTCGCATTGTGGAGTGCGGGGATCAAGATGAGACAACGTGGGAACACACCACGACAATTCTGTCGTTCCCTTTGGAAGTCCTTTTCCATACCCCCTCCCTCCCCCCTAACGACGGGAAGGTTGTCTCATCAAAGTGATAATCCAGTAAATCTAACGGTAAAGAGATCGCTGTCAAAGGTTACGAGTAGCGGATAATTGTTGGGGATTCGTATCCAACATAAATACCTACTCGTCTTTGTGGACCCATCTTAGTACGCTTGTGGGGTCGTAATAGGCACGTATACGGCACAACCAAAATGCGTAAATGTGAAATATCGGGCTCATATCCGATTACCAAGCGAAGTACGCGAGAAAAATGGTTGGCTAGAAGTGGGTCTAAAGCGATGAGTAATGTTGCATGCAATATGGCGTACCCCGGAAGTAATAGGCGAGGTTGGAACACATAACCAATGCCCTAGCTATCATCTGTAACCTTTTGATGGTATCTTCTGCGAGACCATTTTGAGTGTGTACATGGGGTACGGGATGCTCTACGTCAATTCCGTTAGACATACATAAATCATCAAATCCTTTAGATGTAAATTCTCCAGCATTATCAAGTCTGATAGACTTGATTGGATAATCAGGGTGGTGAGCCTTTAATAGTATAATTTATGCTAGGAGCTTTGAAAATGCAGCATTTCTTGTGGACAACAATGCAACGTCGACCAACCGGTCGAAGCATCAACTTGAGAACCATAAAATACACGAATGGTCCGCGTTACAGGTGTATAGAGCCACAAATATCACCTTGTATTCTTTGTAAAAATGGAATATTTTGTTTGGTATCTTTAACATAGGATGGTCTCGATCATGTCTTTGCTAAAGAGCAAGCTTTGCAGAATGAGCGATGTGCCTTCGATAAGGACAACGAAGAAGAATGGGACAGTGGGTGCGCTTCAATTACTTTGGAAGACGAAGGTTGCACTTCTATTACTTTAGAAGGCATAAAATGTGCATCATTTACTTTAGAATGCACATTGTTACTCTACATTGTAACAATCTTTTGTCCCATTTTATTTTTCATTCGAAAGAAAGGATGCCCGTGTGAGTTTTTCAAAACACGGATCATCATATCACGACCTGGGTGCCTTAGTCGATCGTGCCAAAGCTTATATAAGTGACTGGACAACAGTTCATCATTGGCAACCACATGGGATCAATAATCCTAATAGTGGTTATATACAATCCACTAGAGTGACTCATTAGTTCCTGTAGGATGCGCTTCCTTCCGCATTCACTAGAGGTCACATATATGTACTCAATTCCATTTTCACAGTGAGTTTCTAAGTGATAACCATTTGCACGGATATCCTTGAAACTTAACAAAGTGCGATGAGCTCATGGTGCATATAGAGCTTCTGTGACTTTAATCATTGTGTCGTTTGGCAACAAGAATTGAAGCGATACCTCGCCCAATTATTACTTGCGATGATCCAATCATCGTAGTCACGGATGTATTATAAGGAGTAAAATCGACAAATAATTGTTTATTTCTTAGGATAGTGTGGGTGGTTTCACTATCAACTAAACATTCAATTTCTCCCGGAGACATTCCTACAAGTACATTAGGCAGGAATGTTACAAACAAAGAAAAAAAAAACGAACAATTTATCTCACTTCCTTTAGAGAATTTTGTTCTACTAGAATGGCGTCCTTTCCATTCTAATTTACATGCTAAACAACAAATTATCATAAACAAAGTAAAAATCTATAGAACATAATAGAAAATAAGTACTTATAGATAATTCATACACATAACATAAAGATGGTAAGAACATGTTCAACAACAGTAAAACCTACTCAAACTATTAAACAAACGATAGTCTAAGATAACATAAAAATTTTAAAGCATCTAAAGGCAGACAGAGTCTAGCAAGCCATAAAACAAGAAACTAAGTTCTTAGGCCCATGCAAAATCAGGCACATCCATGGTTGGGGCAAAGTCCTCATTGCCCAGGAAGTCTGAAATTGTGAGATTCACGTCAGGGGTTACATCATTTTCTTCCATATAGTGAGCCTCTTGTTCGAGAGTTTCCGGAGTACTTTTTGTAGCTCATGACTACATTGGCACTATCCTTGCAATGCTTGTACCAATGTCCGGTAATTCCACACCTAAAACAAGGCGCATTTTCGTCTACGACCTTTTTGTTAGTAGGATTTTTAGGTGTTTTTTCGAATTTAGGATCACCACCACTATGGCCAGAAGTTCATTCTCTGTGCCAAATATTAGGTTGACCTTTACGTCCTCGACCTCGATTATGTCCCTTACGTCATCTTCCACGAGAGGTGTTATCTCCACGTGGGTATGGATCATGGGGATGTGAATCAGAATGTCGATCCCTCTTTCCTTTGGGGTTCTTTCCCTTATTGACCTTGCCAGGTTATCTTCGGGAACTTTCTTTTTCCCGACAGCTCTGACATTGTTATTGACAAGAATCTCATTGTGCCTTTCGGCCACTTGTAGTATGTTTATCAACCTACTGAATGTGGTGATTCTTTTGTTGTCAACCTTTAAACGATACTGGTTTGTTAGTATCATGGACGAGGTGGGAAAGGTCGATAGGGCTTTCTGAATCATTTCCTCATCAGTAAGTTTCTTTCCACAAAATTCCATACGTGCCTGAATTCGCAACATGTCTTTTTGGAAATCATTCACTTTTACATAATCGAGGAAGCGGATTTCGTTCCATAGTGCATTCAACTATGGTATTAAGGAATCATGGATGTTCCCAAAACGGCTATCTAGAGCATCCCATAGCTCTTTTGGTGTCTTCAAGTGATGATAACCCCAACGTAGGTTAGGATCGATATGCCTCTTGAGGAACATAAGAGCATGAGCTTTGTCTTTCTCAGTTGCTGCAGCAGCGTCGGCAGATGGCTTGATAGTAGAGGTGTAGTCCTTTGCCACGAAGGTGGTTTCCACATCAGATACCCAACGGTGGTACTCAAGTCTGCTTGAGTCCAAAAGTTCGAGACTGCAGTCGAATGGGTCCATCTACATAGACAAAGTAAAGGACATTAATATGGTGCTCAAGTCCTTCTGACTCCATGATAAATCCCGGTATCATTTTCCCGTGACCAAATTTCTTTATGGCCAAGATGGATACCCAAACCAAATTTCTTTATGGTTTTCTGGGTAATATGGATATGTCATATAGTCCAATCTCTGATCATAACCCAGTTCACAAAATTAATTAACCAAGCTTCTTTATGGTTTTAACAAGGGAACTTTGTTTGCAAACCAAATTTCTATATGGTTTAAAAATTGCAAACAATTTGGTAATAAGGTTGACAAAAATAGTCAACTGAAAATAGGTCTGTTAAAAAAAATAAACTACAGCCCATCTATCATTTATATACGTATATAAAATTATTTGAATTTAAGTCGCAATTCCTTTGCATATTTAGTAGCAAACCGTTTACGGGATAAAAATAGGTTTTGGTCAATATTTGTGACATGCATGAGTAATATCAAACTAAGATATAATACTAAGGATAAAGTACATGTCATAAAAAAAAATTACAATTTCGAGGAAGACCTAAAAAAAATAGTATAACATACTAAAGAAAATATGTATGGTAAATTATAACATATGGTGGGGATAACATCATGAATGTATACATATATGATGAATATTTGATAAAAATAAAATACTAGAATATTTATGGTTTAAAAGAAAAATAATTAACATACATACATATGCATCATGGGTATAATACATTTGCTAACAAGTAGAATGATATGATATACTTCAAAGGTAATATCCATACATGTATTTATTTATTTTATTTTTCAAAAAAAATGAAAGAGAAAGTACAATATCACATGGGGAGTTTGAAACAAAATGAGATGGCCCTTTTTTTTTTTTTTTTTTTTTGTATAAGTAAAACAAACCATATTTTTGTGTATCACATGATTTTAATTAATTAAACTAAAGATAAAAATGTCACTTTCATGTTAGAGACAAGCATGTGATCATAAAGAAACAAATAAACTATCACTATCAAGTTGAAAATCAACTAGTAAAAAAAGCAAATGGATTATTTTCTTTTAACTTTTGGTGTAACTAAAATAAAGAGTGGAAGCTAATATTATCATGTCATGTGATAGATGAGACAAATATATCACTTTCAATAAGAGTAAATAGGTACATGATAATAGAAAGAGTGGTTGAGTTATACCTTCTTTTGGAAAAATCCTACTTGTTTTGAGAATGAAGCCAACAACTTTCTTTTGTTTTGTGTTTGAAGGATTGAAACTCAAATGGTTAGGCAAAGTGTTGATAAATTGTTTAAAGTGGTAGACAAAATAAGAGACAAAACATAAAGGAGACAAAGTATGAAAGAGAGGAAGAGAAATCAGGTGTGTTTTCTCATTAACATTTACTCTTTAAATACATGGGATGAAGACAAGGTAGGAGTACATGTGTTGAGTAACAAAGAAGAAGTGCTCCATGTGTCTATCAAAGATAAAAGTTTCCCATGCATAGTGACACATGGGGGTGGTCAACCATACCACCAATAACATCCCTACAACAGCACCAAAGTAAAACCAAAAAGCATGACTCAAAAATCCAAGCAAAGAAATCCACATGCACTAATCAACATCATGAAGACTTTCCACTTATCTTTCATCGTGGAATACATGAAGATAAAAACTCATGAATTTCCGATTGTAGAAATCCGAGATAAATCGATATAAAAAAATTGTAATCCTAACAATAAATGGCTTCAGGTGATAATTTTCTCAAAAAAAAAAAAAAAACACTTTTCGCACATATAATAAATGTGTACTTTCTAGAGTACTTATTGCTCTCGATAACACTACTATATTTTTTTGGTGTAAATCTAAGTAAGATATTAGAATGTGTCACTAAATTATATAGTATTATATCCCATTATTTGTATGAAATGAATCATACAATAATCATTCATCTTCACTGGAGCAACTACATTCGACTCATCAATGGTCTTTAAGTATCGGGTAGATACAAATTAGTATATGAGCTCCAAAGTTTTTTGTGGACTTTTTTGTAGTGATCTACACTACAATTGATAAACAGACGAACCTTACAGGATCTACACTGTAAGAATTCAGATAAAACCTCAAGGAGGCTGGAAAATAACTTCAATAATAATTTCACTATCTCATTAGGGTTCCAAAACCAGACTTAAGAACAAGGACTCCAAGGAATACAATCGTGTGAAGTACACGGTTAAACAAGTAAGGCAAGTGTGTGAAACGCACAATTAACTAAAGGCACCTATATAAGGGCTGCCCTTAAGACATAGACCGAGGTATATGACAATGCCCACTCCTGAAGCTAAACCTTGTCCTCAAGGTTGAATTTAGGAAAGTTAGTCTTTATGAACGCCGTATCCTCCCACGAAGAATCACTATCTGCCATATGAGACCACTGAATCTGCACCTGTGGAATGGTTTGGCGCCCCTTGAGAATAACCCTGGAGTTGAGAACTTGAAGTGGTTGCACCTTGAATAAGCCTTCTTTATCCACACCAGGAAGCAGAGTTTGAGGAATCAGACCGTCGCCAAGATTCTTCTTTAATTGGGATACATGAAAGACAGGGTGTATGCGCGAAGAAGCAGGTAATTGCAGACGATAAGCGACAGCACCAATCTTTTCCAGCACCCTGTATGGACCAAAAAATTTGGCTGAAAGTTTAAGATTCTTGCGTAACTGGACAGAAGTCTGTCTATAAGGTTGCAGACGCAAATACACCCAATCACCAACTACAAAGGAGCGTTCAACTCGTTTCTTATCTGCTTGTTGCTTGATACGGTGTTGAGAAGCAAGGAGATTCAGTCGTGTCGTCTGTCATAATCCCCCGTTGGTGCGGATAATCGTCAATCCTGCGCAATCTGCGGTTGTACCGTAGGTGCAATCAAAGCTGTGGTGGAGGGTAGCCGTATAAAGCTTGGAATGGCGTAAGCTGAAGACTGGTGTGGTAAGAGGTATTAAACCACCACTCAGCGAGAGCCAACCAAGAAACCCATTTAACAGGCCTGTAGCTGCACATACATCGTAAATAAGACTCCAAACAAGCGTTCACACGTTCCGTTTGACCATCCGTCTGTGGGTGATACGCTGTGCTCAGATGGAGTGAAGTACCTAGAGCTTTGAATAATTCCTGCCAAAACCCACTCAAGAAAACTGCATCTCTCGTCCGAAACAATTGTTCTTTGGTAAGCCGTGCAATTTAAAAATAGTGTTAAGGAATACTTTGGCCCTTTATTTGAGTTTGTATAAGGATGGTGAGAGCTAGAAAATGAGAATACTTAGTAAAACGATCAACGATAACCAAAATTACCTCCCTGCCCTCGGATTTGGGAAGTCCGGTGATGAAATCCATACTCAGATGTTTCCAAGCCTGATCAGGTATAGGCAAAGGTTGGAGCAAACCCGCAGGGAATTGATGTTCCACCTTATCTTTGTTGTGAATGTCACGATCTTAGAAACGAATAACATCAAATCCTTCTTGAGGCCGAGGCCATTGGAAGTATGATTTTGCCCTCTGGTAACTAGCTTGCACTCTGAATGGCCACCAATGGCGGAAGAATGTACAGCAGATCAAAATGTGTTGGCGAGCATCACGGTTTGGCCAATATAGATCTGTCATGCAACTTGAGAAGCCCATTAGTATAAGAATAACCATCGGGGTTGATTGGAGATACAAGAAGTTTGGGGATCCAAACGAGAGGCAATAGGGTCATCTCATGTAACTAGCTATAATTGCTTCCATCCATTTGGGTTGAGTGGCCGATAATGAGGAGCGGTGAACTCTTGATAATGCATCGGCCACACGGTTCTCGGACCCTTCTTGTAGTACAATGTATAGTCATAACCCGGTAGTTTGGTAAGCCATTTATCTTTGAAGGACGGTGATGACTCTTGTTCCAAAAAGTATTTGATACTTTGATGGTCCGTAAAGATTTTGAAATGAGCCCCAAGTAAAAAAGATCTCCACTTGGTGACGGCCAGCACAATGCCTAATAACTCCTTTTCGTATGTAGACATAGCTTTATATCTGATGCCCATCCCTTTACTAAAGTATGCAATAGGCTGACGTTCTTGCATCAAAACTGCACCGACACCACAATCACTAGCATCTGTCTCCAATTCAAATTCCTTAGTGAAATCCGAAGAACAAGGACTGGAGTAAAGTAACCACCCTCTTGAGTTGCTCAAAGCTTCTTCGCGGCGGCATTCAAGAAAAACTACCCTTTTTGAGTAACTGGGTAAGGGGCTGACAAATCAGTCCATAGCCCTTAACAAACTTGCGGTAATAACTCATCGGTCCAAGAAAGCCACGTAACCCTTTAAGTGTAGTGGGTCTAGGCCAATTCACCATGCATTCTATTTTGGCGGTCGTGGTGCAACCCCATCCTTGCTAATTATATGGCCTAAGTATTCTATCCGAGGTTGGCCAAAGGAACACTTGGTACGTTTAACATACAAAGAATGTTTCTGCGGGGAGAGAGAAGGCTATATGCGGATGCTTACAATGTGAATCCATGTCGGGACTATACACTAGAATGTCGTCAAAAAACTAAAATGAATTGCCTAAGATAGGGCGAAAAACATCATTCATTAGCGGCGAAATGTCGCAGGAGCATTAGTAAGCCCAAAGGGCATTACTCTAAACTCAAAGTGCCCGTGATGCGTACGAAAGCGCTTTGGGAATATCATCAATGTGAACCCGAATGCGGTGATAGCCGACGAAGATCTAGCTTTGTGAAAACAGTAGAACCGACTAATTCGGCCAAGCAATTCGTCTATAATTGGAATGGGGTACTTATCTTTAACCGTGATGGCATTTAGCTGGCGATAGTCGACACAGAATCTCCAATCGCCGTCCTTCTTTTTGACCAAGATGACTGGAGAAGAAAAAGGGCTGTGACTCGGCTGTATGACCCCATCCTTCAACATTTCCTGCACCAGCTTTTCAATCACCCCTTTTTGAACATGAGGCACCCTGTAAGGGCGTAGATTAGGAGGAGTCGCAGTTGGAGTGAGGTGGATATGGTGATCATGAGCTCTCTCCGGAGGAAGTGATGTGGGAGTCTAAAAAATGGCAGGAAAGTTGTCCAAAACTGCAGCAATTGGTGGTGCAATGACATCTGGTTGTGTAGGAGCAGACAAAGGAAAAGAAGCGCCCAATAAAACCTTGTTTGCCTTTCTTGAGTAGCCTGCGTAGCATAGTACCAGACATTTGAGAGAGGACAGCTTCCTCCTTATGCCCGACCAATTCAATCTCCTTCCCATGGTGTTGGAATTTAACCGTCAGCTTCTTGAAGTCAAAAACCATGGGGCTCAGTTCACGCATCCAATCCACGCCAAGTACCATATCACACCCACCTAGTTCCAATAGATGTAAATCGTGAGAAAAGGTATGACCCTGCATATTCCAACTAAAATCTGTACATTTTGCCTGACTGAGCAGTTTGTTGCCATCAGCAACAGTCACTTGCAGAGTTGGAGTAGGAGTGATCACACTACCACTCTTCTTAGCATTGCCCGGGGTCCAAGAAGCTATGGATGCTGTGGCTGTCAATCAAGATGGTAAGGCCCTGCTTCTTGACGAAGCCCTTAATCTTGATAGTGGTAGGAGATATGGTACCACCCAAAGCATGTACTGAGATCTCCATATCCTCTTCCAACTCTACCATTGGTGGACTAGAACCGTCTCCTACTGCCGTGGAATGTGTGTCGTCATCTTCATCAGCTACTATCATGTACAACTGCTGCTTATTACAGTTATGGCCCTTGGTATATAGTTGATCACAATTGTAGCATAGTCCTTTTTCCCTTTTTGCTCGCATTTCAGCATAAGTAAGTTTTTTAACAGGTGGCATTTTAGGACTTGTAGAGGGACTAGTAATAGGTGGTGTAGCAACCACTGGAAGTACAAGTGAAGGTTTGCTGGAAACTGCTAATGGTTTACCCCCAGAAGGAAATCTGTTAACAAATTTGGGTTGATTCCCAACAGCCCTATCCATGATACATTCCTGTCGCCTAGCTAGAAAGATGGCCTGCTGTAATGTAGAAGGTGTAAACATTTGCACGACCAATCGAATGTCTTCCTTAAGGCCACTAACAAAACTATGGATGAAATAATCTTCATTTAGAGAAGGGTTCTTAGCTAACATTAGAGCTTTCAATTCTTCAAATTTTTCCTGATAGTCCAAAACAGTAGTTGTTTGGTCTAATTTATTAAATTCTCCTACTACGTTATCATGTCCTAATTCCTGAAACCGAGTACAAACATCAATAATGAAGTCTTCCCAGTACAGAATACCCTTACCTATTTGGTAGTCTTGGAACCAAACGTCTGCTTTTCCATCCAAGTACAAGGTTGCCATATGCACTTTCTGCTCATCATTCATTTGGTGTAGAAAGAAGTACTTCTTACATTTGCGGATCCAAGCTCGAGGGTTAGTGCCATCAAATCGTGGAAAGTCCACTTTAGGTCTGTAATTGGAAAACTGACCTTCTCCCAACTGATGATTTTGAATGATTCGTTGTTGAGGGATCGAATGAGAACCCGGAAAGGTGTTGCGAGTATGAGGCTCACCATCTTCCCAAGGAGGAGTATTATCATCATCCTGAGAGAAGACTTGACGATCGAGAAGCAGTTGAAACTTCTTATCTAAAGATTGAAGAAGTTCAAATTGATTACCCACATCTGTTTTCATTGTCTGCACATCATCTTTAACAGATCGGAGCGACTTCACTTCATTACGTAATTCTTGCAATTCTAGACCCAATGTTTTGGTTGTTTCGTCCAATTTTTGTAATCGAGTACCCTCTGCCATGAGAACTGCCAAGGAAAGACCTAATCTGATACCACTTGTAGTGATCTACACTACAATTGATAAACAGACGAACCTTTTGATGAGTGCCAAATAGTGCATATTTATACACCTTTTTATTGGCATGTTACTCATCTTTTGTGCTCATAAATCAGATATTATCCCAGATTCTGTATTTTCTTTGTTTTCAAGAATAAATATTTGTATTAATTAATTTTGTGTTTTTAGGTAATAAATAAAGCTCGGAGAATCTGAGGAGCCCAAAGAGCGAAGAATTGGAGTCGATCATCTATGGAGCAGATAGCCAAAGCCCACGCGCGAATCAGTTGCAACCCAACAAAGAAGACATGGGCTAGAGCTACCCACGACCCGGATCCGAGCCCGTACACTTCAAGCCGTCGAGATCTCATCTTGCTGCATCCTACGGTCGCTCCCTCATGCGCATCGAAGTTTGCTGCTTCCGCTCAACATCGAATCACTCCAATACCGCTTACCATTCTCGGCCGTCAGATCTCCATCAGCTTCATCCAACGCTCGGTGCAGCGTTCTCATCATCCCCCGCTGTTCGTGCCTCACAACGAAACACCCATACCCCTATACCCCCACTCGACCTAACTCATTTCACTTCCACCTTCTCTTTCCTCTCCCACGCCTCTCTGCAAAACCCTCACCTCCACCGTCTTCACCCACCCCCTGTGCAGAACTCCATCATCACTCCTTTATCTCTTCTGTCACCATCATCATCACAACAAAGAAGTGCACCACCCACCTCTCTAGCTCTTATTTTCTCTCTCTTAGCTTCTGCAACCCTAGAAGCTAACTTAGAGAAGATAAGAACTAGGGTTAGGTTAGCCAACAACCATGCATGGCGTTTCGAGAGCCGCGAAGAAGAGAACAAATGGGTAGAGTATGGGTTTGCCTTAATTGTCATTTATTTTCTATTTTTAATCGAATTTAGGGTTTGGGTATTTGGAGGAGTTGCTTGTATAAATAGAAGGGGAAACTGAGAAATTAGACACGCCTGGATTAGCCGGAGTGTCAATTTAGGTTTATTTTCTGTTTTAATCATGTTTTAATTTAGTTTGTTAGGGTTTCATTGAAACCCTAATTCTCTGTTTTGAGTTCAATTACATTGAATGTTCTTGAGTGCTTTAATTATCGGATAATTTCAATTCCAAAGAGATTACAATACTCTTCTCTCACAAAGGATGCCCTGTATCCATTGTAGTTAGGCAAACATTTGTGTTGTTGATACCTCAGCTCAAACATTAGACATAATACTAATACCCCTGACTAGTTGTGCTTAATTAGACAACTAGTACTTAGGATTAGTACATTAGCTGATATTTGAAATATCATTAGGTGAAACTCCGTAGACAAGTGGCGGAATTGACACACTGCCCTTAGCTACTATAGGAACAAGATATTCAACTCAGTTGAACTCACGATAGGAGTTAGAGGTGAATTTGAAGACCTAGCAATCCCTTACACTATCTGTTACCTCAGTTAGAGTCACTTCAGTTCATAACTTAGCCGTTTCGGCAACCAAAAATATCTTTGTTACATTCTGTTACATTTTGTCACTCGTTATCACTAGAACTCAGTAGTTAGCAAGCCGTAGAATCAACTAGAACACACCCTCGTCTCTGTGGATCGACCCGTACTTGCCGCGTCTCCAATAGACGCCGTGCACTTGCGGTATCACCGTAGGCCGTAATTTAACCCATCTTCCAGGCCTACCAAGTTTTTGGCGCCGTTGCCGGGGACTTGGCGCGTGCCCTTTTGATTTTCGGCTAGACTTAATCATTTCATTCTCATCTCTGTATATATTCTTTTGCATTCTTTGCTTGTCTTCTTGTTTTAGTATAACTTAGTTTAAGTTTTTAACTTGCATTTGTAACTCAGCATTGTAAGTTTATTTGTCTGCATTTCTCCCCTTGTACATTTTCATTTTGTATTCCCTGTATTTGCATAAGCATGATAACTTAGCTGTTTTCTTTCATTTTCATCTCAGTTCATCTCAAGTCACCTCGGTTCTTGTAGCTTCTTGTTTTCTTGCATCTCGGTTCATTAGGGCATATTTCATTACCTTTGGTGTATCCTCATTGCATCTTTAGTATAACTTGTAAATAGCCTTGCACTTATAATCATCATAACTAGTGCTTTGTCACTTAGTGTGATTATCACTTTGCATCTGAGCTACAACTTAATAAGTGACTTTGTAAGCATAAGCGCCTTATCCCCGGTCTGTCCAAGTTATTCTCGGTACTGTAAGGCTGTTGAGCGGTCCAAGAAAGAAAAGGTGCTTCTTGTGCTTGCCAAGCCAACCCAAAGCGGATACGATCTTCGCGGACTTGCGATACTTGCTCTGCTTGCTGTGAGGCTGTGCTACTCACTACCCTGTGAGTAAGGTGCTCGCTGTGAGCTGTGCAACCAAGGAAGAGGAGAAAGGAGCGGAACTGGTGGTAATGTACCTCTGACCTTGCTTGAATGAATGAAAATTATAACCATGAGCATCTGGTCACCTTGTGCATAAACCCTGTAAGCCAATACAGCCTGTTGCTGCCTTGCCTTGGAATTTTAAGTTAGGCCGAGCATAACGCAGCCCCTATTCTTTGCCTTGCCTTGGTGATAGCCCGATAGTGCGCAACCTTGACCTTGTCTTTGCATCCTGTCTTTGTTAAACCTACCACATGTGGAATATGTGCATAACCACCGTGAGCCTTGTGAGTTATTTATGCATGCTAAACCTTGCTTAAAAACTTGTATGAGCCATCTACACTCTAGAGGGAACAATTGAGCCAAGTTCCACTGTGAATGTGTGAACCATCTGCGCATTTTGAGCATTGTGTTGTTTAACCACATTGTGCAACACATCTGTCCTGTAAGCCAGCTACCATTGCTGAGCCCTGTGCACCTGAGCACAGTCTTTTGCATCTGTGCATATTGTTGTCTGTGTTGCTTTGCCTTGCCAAGCCCCTGAGCTTAGCTGCTAGCCCCTGCAAGCCCCTGCAGCTGCAGGCTATAAGCCACCATTTGGATAGCCTAGTTGGCTGAAGTCTCAAGTGAGATTTTGTGTTAGTTCTCATCTGAGCATTGGTAGAGGCACAGTGATACATGGTACACAAAACCCAACCTATTTGGGCTGTCACAAAAACACAGGCTGCATAAGTGAAGCCCACTTCTCAAGCTAGCCATTCTAAACTTTCAAACACATCAACCCACAACACAAGGCTGCTAATCAACTCGGGCTGAAAGCCACTACGAATCAGCTCTGCTCCCTCACAATCAAGCCACACTGCTGGGCTGGAACTGGGCTTACACCAAATTGAGCCCACAAGAACACAAGCACCCTGGGCTGAGCTTTCTCACTGGGCTGCTTAGGCTAAACCTATTAGCTGGGCTGTGCAACCAAAGAATCCCACAAAACCTAGGCTTTGCACACAATTGCTGGGCTTCCTACAAAACCAAACAATAAGCCCAATAAACCAAACTTTCCCAACAAACCAAATGAAACCCAACAAACCAAAAACCCAATGAACCAAATTAAGTCCATTACAATTGGGCTTTGAGTTCAATTTGAGAGCTAGACCATGTCGGGATTTTGGTCCGCATCCGGGGATTCAAACAAATCCCTTAGAGAGCGTGCTTACGGGCACGCTTCACGGGATGAACCCCCACATACCATAGTGATTTTAGGGAATTTTATGCGCCCTCTCGGGGCCCGACCTTACATACCTAATCACTATGAGCACATGTATCATCCATCACGGGTTGAGAATGAACACTCTCCTCATACCCAGTCATCACTTTTAGATCAATTAGAAGCTCGACTATCTCGCTTTAAAAAGGCAATCTGTCAAATCTAATTCCCCTAGGCAATATGAAATGCATGCTTGCACCTTATGTGGTGGCTTAGACCACCTGCCGAATCTTGTTATATCTTGCATGATTTTAGACGATCTAGGGAAAACCATGATAATCCAATGAGCGAAGTGTCTAGAAGTGACTATTGGGGCCATAATCAACTTTGCACACATGCATCATTCACCACGGTGGGGAGATGAACAATTTTATACTCCCCAACTCCTAGTTTGCAATCAACAATGGATACACTCATGGAGCTAAATGCTAGGCTTGAAATGAATGCAATGCATGACCATCCATATAGCAACATGTCTGAATTTCCCTTCTCTAGTGAACCTCATGCACAACCATACAATGAATATCCATATGAGGAATGCATACCCACTAGTGAAAACTCTCCTTTCATTGAACAACATAATGAACTTCTTGAATTTAGTCAAAACCTTGAGCAAAACCTTGAGCAATATCAAAAGTCAACTGACCAAAGGTTTGCGAGCTTAGAACTCAAATTGAGTCAAATCGGTGATGCACTAAATGAGGAAAGGGAGGAACTTCGAGATGAAATGAATGTTAGGGAAATGCATTTGTGCTATGATGATGATGATGATGAATATGAAGAGCATGTGTATTTTGAAAATATAGTAGAATTTTTTGGTTCAGAGACATTACGTGTCTCTTCTGTGAACCCTATGAATGATGCTTCTTCTGATATTCATGCATGTGATGTTGATGTGGAACCTGTGGAATTTCCCTGTGAAAATGACCATGATTTACCCTCTTTTGACTTTAGGAAAGTATGTGATGGTACAAATGATTTGATACATGAAAATAACGTAGATGTACCTAACCTCTCTCCTGAGTCACAAATTGATACTCCTCCACCAAACCTAGGTGTAGTTTGTCACAAAATTGCAAAACCAACTCTTCTAAAAATGCCTAACTTAGGCCTAGAACTTTGTGCTTCCCAAGTCCTCTTGGACTATTTTGCATCAAAGTATAACACTCTTAAGGAGCCACAGTTGGAATATGTATGTCTGCCTGTAATTAGCAAAACTCATTTTGAGTTAGACCTTTTGCATGATGTACCTTTAAAATTGCAAGATTTTGTTCTCACAAACACACCCGTTCACAAGTTTAGGTTTGGGGGAAACTCATTCCCATTTGCAGTCTTACGTGCACTCTCATATTATATTTATGTAAGGCTGTTAATGTGTGTACATATCGTCTTTTGGGTTGATCCTCAACTCTTTAGACTGTTGGTTTATGGTGAATTTTCTTTGCATATATCCAGTAGGACTTGTTAAATTTTCTTTTCTTGATTCGGTTGAGTCTTCTTGCACATATATTATGCTAATCCGATATGATCTCTGTTGAGAATATTGGATTCTAGCCTTGACGAATGAAAGCTCAACCTTGCTCTTGCCGACATCCCAGGTAATCTCTTCCCTTTTCTCTTATCAAAGACAGTTCTCTCGGTATGTGATTTGTTTAAATTTTTCAATATGTAGACACATTGAGGA
Organism: Papaver armeniacum; assembly: GCA_023531295.1. Taxonomy (NCBI): domain Eukaryota; kingdom Viridiplantae; phylum Streptophyta; class Magnoliopsida; order Ranunculales; family Papaveraceae; genus Papaver; species Papaver armeniacum. The sequence continues at coordinate 260,646 of JAJJWW010001274.1, read as the reverse complement.
CAATGTTTGATTTAGGTTTGGGGGTGTGATTTGCATTTAGAGTTTTTAGTCTTTTTAATCTTTTATTTTCATTTTTTAAAAAAAAAAAAAAAAAAAAAAAAATTCAAAAAAAAAAACTCTTTTGTAAAAACCTCCAACTTTTAGAGATTTTAGAGTCACTAGCATGCTTTTAGCTATGTTTACATAGAGATTCGACCGAAATAACGAACTTGGAAGTACCGGAGAACGCAATCGGGTTCCTTAGTTGATTAGAGCGTTAAAGTTGGATTTAACCATACGGAGGGCGAATTAGGTCTTGTTTAGATATTCGGTAGTAGAATTGTGATCACCCATAGTGGAGACTACCCATTTTACATCAAGCGAGTCACCGACCTTCACTCTTTGTGACTTTCTAGAAAAGCTTTTAGAGTGTGTGTCACCGTACGTCAATTCCGGGTAGGAATGGTGAGCTACCCAACTTCGCACCACTTTCAGCACTACTTTTGATCTCTTGAGTGCTAATTCCGTCAATCATGAGGGTGACGTCTAAAGATGAAAACTCCTTCTAAATATCGATTTGCGGTTAGCATCTCTCTCTCTCTCAATCAAGAAGACCCATAGAAACACATCATCGTCATTAACCGGACGAATCGGAATATTGAAAGAAAAATTGATATAGTCCAAGGTTTATGTGCAACAAAGAAAAGAAAATAAGATGAGAATTAATGAAGTTTGTGAAAAATTGAGTTTATCGTTTTATTGTAACCAAAAAAAAAAAAAAAAAAAAAAAAAAAAAAAAAAAATTGTAGTTTATTTTATTTTTATAGTTACCACAAAGTTAAAAAAAAAAAAAAAAAAAAAAAAAAAAAAAAAAAATTATTATTAAGTTTTTGTGAAGTTCAGAAGTTCGTCATCAATAGTTGAAGACGAAGACCGAAGACCGAAGATTGAAGACGTTTATGATTTCTTATGAGAGTGATATTAATTGCCGATCGGGTGAGAAGTGAGTGAGTACTCCCACCCCTTGCTAATGGTTGATTTTCCTTTCTTAGAGATCATCGGAAAAAGATTCTTTTTGTCCACACTTACGTGGAGTCTCCGGATTTTATTTCGGAAGGTTATCCTTCTTACCTACAACGTGTGCGGGATTTCTCTCTTTACTCCCGCCTGCACACATGAGAGACTAAAAAGCGATCTTTTTGAGTGCAATTATCATAAAACCCTAATGGTGAGGCGGAAGTCGAGGCTTATGATCACAATCGAATCCGAATTCTTTCATATGGTATGGTTACTTCTCGCTCAAAGACTTAAGGATGAGAATGCGTTCTTCGATAGTTCTAACTTAACATTACTAGCATGCGAAACTCTATGTCCTCATAGCTTCTAGGATGCTTGAGACTCTTTTACACTCAAGTTGGAGAAGGTTTTGTGGGTACACCTCTTGTAAACCCTCACGAGACTACAACTCGTCCACTAGGGACACCTAGGGGTTTAAAGGCTTAGTGCATACGCTAAATGCATTCGAGACTGCGACGGGGGTATAGTTAGGATTTCTTCATTTGTTTTACTTGAGGACAAGTAAAATTCGGGTTTGGGGTATTTGATGAGTGCCAAATAGTGCATATTTATACACCTTTTTATTGGCATGTTACTCATCTTTTGTGCTCATAAATCGGATATTATCCCGCATTCGTATTTTCTTTGTTTTCAAGAATAAATATTTGTATTAATTAATTTTGTGTTTTTAGGTAATAAATAAAGCTCGGAGAATCGAGGAGCCCAAAGAGCGAAGAATTGGAGTCGATCATCTATGGAGCGAGATAGCCAAAGCCCACGCGCGAATCGGTTTGCAACCAACAAAGAAGACATGGGCTAGAGCTACCCACGACCGGATCCGAGCCCGTACACTTCAAGCCGCCGAGATCTCATCTTGCTGCATCCTACGGTCGCTCCCTCATGCGCATCGAAGTTTGCCGCTTCCGCTCAACATCGAATCACTCCAATACCGCTTACCATTCTCGGCCGTCGGATCTCCATCGGCTTCATCCAACGCTCGGTGCGGCGTTCTCATCATCCCCATGCATTCGTGCCTCACAACGAAACACCCATACCCCTATACCCCCACTCGACCTAACTCATTTCACTTCCACCTTCTCTTTCCTCTCCCACGCCTCTCTGCAAAACCCTCACCTCCACCGTCTTCACCCACCCCCTGTGCAGAACTCCATCATCACTCCTTTATCTCTTCTGTCACCATCATCATCACAACAGCAGAGCACCACCCACCTCTCTAGCTCTTATTTTCTCTCTCTTAGCTTCCGCAACCCTAGAAGCTAACTTAGAAAGATAAGAACTAGGGTTAGGTTAACCAACAACCATGCATGGCGTTTACGAGAGCCGCGAAGCATGAGTAGAGCCAACAACCGAGAATCGAGTATGGGTTGAATTGTTTTTCGATTAATTTCATTTTTATAATGAATTAGGGTTTGGTTGATTTTGGATGTATAAATACAATGAGGGTTTGTGTAGAAACCATGCTCAGGCTAGCCGAGTGCTTCACTTAGGTTTTATTTTGTGCTTTAATTGTTTTGTATCATGTTTTAGTTCAAATTTCTAGGGTTGAGATGAAACCCATAATCTGCCGATAATTGTAGTTTATATTTTGATAATTGTTCTTGATTGTGCTATATGCTTTAGGATATATAATCGTAATACCTTGCATTTGCTTTCAAAGTGCATACCATGTATGCTGCTCGTAGTCGAGTTATCACTATGTAAATGTATTGCAATTCACACTTCATTGTCTATTATTGATCCCCCAGGACTAGCTTGTACCACGAGAAGACGGCTAGTGCTTAGGAGAAATACCCTTATTGTGATTAGATATCCATCTTAGGATAAGTTTGATCATCTAAGTAATGAAAGTGATTTGTGATTAGTTGTACTGTGATAAGACAACTAATACTAGGAATTAGCTAATTGCTTTGGTTGATAACAAACCATCCTTAGAAACCCTGGATAACGGCAGACTTGCATTTTTCCGGTATCCATTACAAGGGACGAGAACAATATTGAACTTGAACTGAATTAGCTGAGATTAGGCGGTGGATTCGACACCCTAGTGCTTACAATCTAGTTGCATCTTAAGTTCACTGTCACTTCACCACAACTCAGCCGTTTCGGCACAAAACATCTATATTATCACCTGTTGTCACTCATACTCACTTGAAACTCAGTTAAGTAGCAAGCCTTAGATCATTGAAAGCACCCCTTGTCTCGTGGATCGACCCGTACGTGCCCAGTGCTACATCACGACACCGTGCACTTGCGGTATCACCGTAGGCTTCATTATATACACTTCTTCGGGCCTACCAAGTTTTTGGCGCCGCTGCCGGGGACACCTAGGGGTTTAAAGGCTTAGTGCATACGCTAAATGCATTCGAGAGACTGCTGACGGGTATAGTTAGGATTTCTTCATTTCTGTTTTACTTGAGGACAAGTAAAATTCAGGTTTGGGGGTATTTGATGAGTGCCAAATAGTGCATATTTATACACCTTTTTATTGGCATGTTACTCATCTTTTGTGCTCATAAATCAGATATTATCCCAGATTCTGTATTTTCTTTGTTTTCAAGAATAAATATTTGTATTAATTAATTTTGTGTTTTTAGGTAATAAATAAAGCTCGGAGAATCTGAGGAGCCCAAAGAGCGAAGAATTGGAGTCGATCATCTATGGAGCAGATAGCCAAAGCCCACGCGCGAATCAGTTGCAACCCAACAAAGAAGACATGGGCTAGAGCTACCCACGACCCGGATCCGAGCCCGTACACTTCAAGCCGTCGAGATCTCATCTTGCGCATCCTGATGGTCGCTCCCTCATGCGCATCGAAGTTTCTTGCTTCCGCTCAACATCGAATCACTCCAATACCGCTTACCATTCTCGGCCGTCGGATCTCCATCGGCTTCATCCAACGCTCGGTGCGGCGTTCTCATCATCCCGTTGTTCGTGCCTCACAACGAAACACCCATACCCCTATACCCCCACTCGACCTAACTCATTTCACTTCCACCTTCTCTTTCCTCTCCCACGCCTCTCAAAAACCCTCACCTCCACCGTCTTCACCCACCCCACGTGCGTAACTCCATCATCACTCCTTTATCTCTTCGTCACCATCATCATCACAACAAAGCAGCCGCACCACCCACCTCTCTAGCTCTTATTTTCTCTCTCTTAGCTTCGCAACCCTAGAAGCTAACTTAGAGAAGATAAGAACTAGGTTAGGTTAGCCAACAACCATGCATGGCGTTTACGAGAGCCGCAGAAGAAGGGAACAATAATCGAGTATGGGTTTGCCTTAATTGTCATTTATTTTCTATTTTTAATCGAATTTAGGGTTTGGGTATTTGGAGGAGTTGCTTGTATAAATAGAAGGGGGAAACTGAGAAATTAGACACGCCTGGATTAGCCGGAGTGTCAATTTAGGTTTATTTTCTGTTTTAATCATGTTTTAATTTAGTTTGTTAGGGTTTCATTGAAACCCTAATTCTCTGTTTTGAGTTCAATTACATTGAATGTTCTTGAGTGCTTTAATTATCAGATAATTTCAATTCCAGTATTACAATACTCTTCTCTCACAAAGGGATGCCCCGTATCCATTGTAGTTAGGCAAACATTTGTGTTGTTGATACCTCGGCTCAAACATTAGACATAATACTAATACCCCTGACTAGTTGTGCTTAATTAGACAACTAGTACTTAGGATTAGTACATTAGCTGATATTTGAAATATCATTAGGTGAAACTCCGTAGACAAGTGGCGGAATTGACACACTGCCCTTAGCTACTATAGGAACAAGACATTCAACTCAGTTGAACTCACGATAGGAGTTAGAGGTGAATTTGAAGACCTAGCAATCCCTTACACTATCTGTTACCTCAGTTAGAGTCACTTCAGTTCATAACTTAGCCGTTTCGGCAACCAAAAATATCTTTGTTACATTCTGTTACATTTTGTCACTCGTTATCACTAGAACTCAGTAGTTAGCAAGCCGTAGAATCAACTAGAGCACACCCTCGTCTCTGTGGATCGACCCGTACTTGCCGCGTCTCCAATAGACGCCGTGCACTTGCGGTATCACCGTAGGCCGTAATTTAACCCATCTTCCAGGCCTACCACCTTACAGGATCTACACTGTAAGAATTCAGATAAAACCTCAAGGAGGCTGGAAAATAACTTCAATAATAATTTCACTATCTCATTAGGGTTCCAAAACCAGACTTAAGAACAAGGACTCCAAGGAATACAATCGTGTGAAGTACACGGTTAAACAAGTAAGGCAAGTGTGTGAAACGCACAATTAACTAAAGGCACCTATATAAGGGCTGCCCTTAAGACATAGACCGAGGTATATGACATTTTTACCTTGAAAATCTTGACAACATTACATGTTTTCATATCTGATTAGAAAATGGCAACGTAGAATCGTAACCCCATAAAATTTTGTTCTGAACCATTTTGCATAAACATTAATGTTGTGTTGGTGAAAAGCAGTAACTATCAATCGGCAGTATGACTATCTGCAATTTAAGTTCCGGCATACGACTTTCATAGTTGTTTGGTGTCTTCACAGTTTGTGCATTAGCGATATGAAAAGCAGTAACTATCAAAAGGGCAATATGACTATCTGTAATTTAAGGCTTCTTTCCATCCTCCAAATTCTTCCTCATTTTCATTTTCGCTTACCTGTTACATCAAGGGGAAGTATCAGGCACATAGCTTCTTGGATATATAAGATAGCCTCCTTTAATGTGGTCTAATTCATAGTTTCAAATAATTTTGGCAGGATTTCACAAATGTTAATAAAAAAGTTTATGGTGGTTTTTTGTTCAGTTAAACCCTGTATTTTGTATACCTGCTTTCTGCAAAGAAGTAGAGCTGCCAAGAAGCTGATGAGTGTCTATACCTCCCTGCTCACACATGAACTATATAATTTAATGCTTATGAAATTTATTTAGAATAATATTGGTGCAAGTAGCAACAATCCCAAATGTTCTGTAAATTTTATTAATCTCCCACATGCATGGATTGCTGAGTATTTTTCCCTATGTTATGTCCACAGGTGAACTCTTAATATTGACATGATATGACAACTAATGTTCGTTCGCAGCTGAGCAACACGAGTTTCCCGAAGTTTCAGGATTAAGATGTGCATGAAAATACTCAATCAGAGGCACGCAAACTGCGCTGCTCTCCGAGTTAAAAAATTAGTGATCTTGTGTCAGCTCGCGAAATTCAATTTTTCTAACCTAATTTTATCAATTTGCAAAAAATAGGTTTTTTGCGGTATGCGCAATATCTCGATCCATAATGGTCGAGACTAAACCTGGGAAAACTAGGAAATTAATCCATCATGGAGCTAGTAGGAGCCAAATCCTATTAAAAATTGGAAAATAAGAAATAAAGGGAAATTGCGGCACATAAAAGCAGCACAGCCGCGCCGCTTAACCGGTCGGCTTTCCCTAGCCGACACCTCTCATGGCCGACCGTCCACACCCTACCTTCCTGCCTACCGACCCCTCTTTTCTACCGACCAATCAAATCGTTCTAAATGCGCAACCTACACTTTTAATTAAAGGTGGATGTTGGCTGGTCGACACACTTAATTCCTTAAGGAATTGAATATAGGCTGCCCAACTCAGTCTTAAAATGATCACGGTCGCACGATTTGGCCGACCGATTTATCAAGCTTAGCTGCCTCCTGATGTGACCTTACAAGCTCCGTGGTATACAACCGCGGACCCACTCATACTTCAGCTAATTGGAACCCTCCCATCCTGCAAGCAGAGCCTCAAACCGATTGCACAAAGTAGGTTGGCTGCACGGCTTAAAAAACCCTAATTTATGTTAGCGGCAGACATTCTTCGTCGCAAAAGCGATCTCGGCCATCCAACTTGGCTAGCCAAGTCGACCGGCCCAGATCCATTTTTTAACAGCCAATGAGGTGCCATTGTAATCACCGACCGCCCCCTTCCTATGGGGACCGATCGGCCCATCCTCAACTTGTTCGAATAGTTTCTGGCAGCTGCCCAAAGATGGCTAGCCGCGCTGCCTACACGGGTCTTAAATGAATTCAACGACAACCAATAACTGCCGCAAATGATCTCAGCCAACCAATTTTGCTAGCCAATTTAACCGATCTAGATCTAATTTAGGCCGACCAATAGGATGTCAAAATGGCTACCAGCCATCATTCTCTTATAGGGACCGACCACATCATCTTTGACGTACATGGATAGCTCCTGGCAGCTTCCCAAAGATGGCCGGCCATGCTCTTTTTAAGACATTGAGTTCCGCGACTAATTTAAACAAGTTTTATACAGTGATGCTTCATGAACATCGATTGTTTTGAGCTGCTTGCTTAAAAGCGATGCTTTATATGTATCGATTACAAATGATATTTTACAAATATCGATTTCATAAATAACTTAATTATTTGACCTAAAAGCATTATGTGCTATTTTTCGCGGTAAGTCTCATAACTTGACTTGTCACATATGAGTGTCTGCCGCCTAGCTTGCGCGTGATTGGTCAAAATAATTAGGTCTTGATAGCAAGATCCATTCAGAAGCGTGCTGTATATTTTTCTACAAATATACTCGAGACATCAAACATGTCACAAACTGGGGGATGTTCATCAGGGTATTGGTCTGGCGGTTTATAGCTTGCGGCGTGCAACACGCTCATTATGAGAAAGTGTCAGGAAAGGTGGATAGTTAGTCGCAGTAGAGAGGTAGTGGGTGTAAAACCAACTAGTATTTCCTTCATAACAGGGACGTGGTTTCCACCATTTTACACGACCCCACTTCTCCATTACTCAACTACTTCCACTTCCTATGAGATCAATGTGTGTGTACGACTATGACTTGTATAAATAGATTTTCAATCTATTTCAAAAAAGGACAAGTTTTTGATTAACGCAAGTATCCAGAAAACACCAAGAACTGATAGCTTACATTCCGCAAGCAAGTTCTATATTCTGATACAAGTCATAAAATAACCACACCTCACAGAATTCATCATTCTGATCTCAACACCTTCTCTGCTTCCCTCCCTAAGATCAACCCCTCTCCTTCATTTTGTGACCGAAGCAAGGCTGGAACGACCATTTCTTGGTTTAGGCCAGAATTGTACATATTGAATTCTCGAATCTAAAGTACTCATGTGCAATACATTTGTTTAAGGTTTTGGATTCATTTCTCGGCGGCACACCCAAATTACCATTTTCAAAGAGAATCCGCTTTACCCCAAAACACATACCTTATTGGGGGTGAAAATGAGGTAAATGCTCAATCCCTCCGTTATAAGATTGATTTGGGCCAACAACGTTGTACTTGCAATCGAGGGTGTATTTCAGACCTTCCCTTCTCCACTCCTAGTGCCAGCAGATCCTCCAGATAGATCCTGTATGCATTTAGCCACATCAACTAAGCCAAATTTTTTACAATAATCTAGTATAGAGAGGTGGGTTGCCACATCATGTGATCGTCTTGAGTAGTAGTCAAGTAATGTAAATTGGTTTTAACATATGGTTATGAAGTATTGATGTTTTAAGTTGTTTCTTGGATGCAATTGGAGACGAAAGTATAACATTCTATTAATAGGTTGCATTATATTTCTTGATAAGATATGGTTAGAGCAGTTCCCATGGACTCAACAAAACAAGAATTTGTTGATTTTGATCCCACTATGAACTGAACAAACTTGAAAAACGGATGTACAAACCAACAAATTTGTTGGTTTGTTGAGTGAGATGGAAGAAGAAGCGCGCGCTTGAGGGAAGGTCGGGAGTTGGAAGCACAAGCGCGTGCGCTGCAAGTTTGAGCACCCGTCACATATTCTCTCTCCAAATCCCGGTTATTATATTTAGGGTTTATTTTTTATTATTTGTTTTATTAATAATTAATGGGACCCAACTCTTATTAGTTTATATTAATAAAATCACTAGTGGGACCCTAAAATATCATATTTGTTCGTTTTGCCTTGGTTTCCCATAGTGCAAAAACGTGTTTGTTCATCCACGTGGCTCAACAAAAGAAAAATTTAGTTCATTGCCATAGAAAATTCCCTTAAGTTGCTTACACTATTTGACCACCATATCATCAGCGGAGAAAATGTCTTTTTCCATGACCTTGAAGAAGAGCTTGTACGGATCACTTCCCCCAGAATGTTGGAAAATTTGGGTAAAAACAGAGGATGATATAACACTAAAACAAATTGTTGTACTCTTGACTTTCAAGGCTCGAATAGATTTCTTTTAGACGATTATTTCTACCCTCCCAATATCAATTGGCGATTGCAACAGGTATGCGAAATAATGCCTTCGAGGATACAATGAAAGCCTACAATGATGTGAAATTGGATTCAAGGCTTGCACCCCATGACCCAATCAAGAACACACCGGAAAGAATTCGATGATGCTTCAGAAAGAGAGAAAACAAAGGTTGAATTTATTGTTTAGAATGGGAGAATACATTCACTACTTATAGGGATATTTATGCATGTTGGAGATGCCTCTTCTCTTCCAAAAGACACATAAGGTGTCTATTGGGAATGGTTGTGTCTTTTATGAACCATCACACCTATTAAAGGTGTCTCTTCATCTCCAACTAACATCCATTGTGTTTATTCAACACGAACGCTCCCCAAAGAATAGCGGCAAACCAAAAATGAAAACTGATTTATTTTCTATGTTATTGAAAATATCCAACAATCTCCCCCTATTTTCAAAAAACCAAAACAAAAAATAAAGAAAAACTTATAAAACCGGAGTGGCTGCATCACTCAAGTGACTGCCTACGTATCCGAGTGGGATCAAGCCAACGTAGTTCAAGCTAAATTGAGACTAAGCATCATCGTTGAAATCAATACATAAATGATAGGTATCTTTTGGATTTGAACCTTCACTTAGTGTAAGAAATTCAAAGCCTCATCGAGGTTCTATGGTGAAACTAGTCTTGAACCAAGTACCCCTTGCGATAAAACCGGAATCTCCACACATATTGATTTCATAAAAATCATGTGTTCTGTAGCTTAGTACGTTAATGGCCATGTGCTTATATCCTGGATTCATGAGTCTGCTTTAGAGAACGGTCTTCTTCTCTTAGAAACAACTGATTTCCATACTCATATAGGTAAGTCTCAAAGATGTTTCTGCGATACATCTATTAAGCAAATATAGACTTATTAAGGATTTGCATCCATCCTATTTTCTTGCAGAACCTGCACTAAACATAAATGAGAAGTTTTGACTTAGTGCACCATAATCACATCCATAACTTGTTGGTACTACATTGAACCTTGTTTATCTTTTTCAAAACATAGGTTGGGTTTCTGCTATGGGTGATCAACCTTCCTTCACAGACCTTAGTCCCATTTCTGTGTACTTCATTGAAAACATTTCCTTTGGGAGACTCTTCATAAATAGGTCTTCCAAGTTCTCCCCCGTTTCAATGGTTAATTGCAATTACTTCTTTCTAGAGTAATTGCCTTACCGTTCAGTGTCTAAGACTTTGATGTCTTACCTTTTCATTATAAGCCTCGTTAGAGACGTTATAGATCATAGCCTGATTCACAATTGATCTAAGCCATTCCTCCTCATTAATTGCTGTAGTTGCAGGAAATCCTACACTACACCCCTCACAATAATCCACACAACTAAGACATTTGAAGATGGATAACAATGATTTTATTGATTAATTCCTTGAATGTTTACAAGATAAAATAGAAAAGAGCTAAAGAAATTACAATCACCACAAACTTTCTCTCTCCTAATGACTTGTCTAACACTCGGAAAAAGATCTCCCTTACAACAGACTTATTCGACTCTTTATATAGGGTAGTACACAATGGATGACAAATAAGTTGTCCCTTTATTTTCGGGAATGACTTGGCGAAATATCGCAAGTGTACAAACATATAATCTCGCAACTCTCCTAAACTTCGCTAGGTCTTCACATCTTTCTCGTGTTTTGGCTGTCGTCATTCATTGCGTCATTTATATTACTCTTCTGCGACGCCCTCGCGATGCTGTCGTTTACTAATCTCGCGAGGTATTGTTATTGCGATATTATGATCCTACATCTTGCCTCTTCTCATGTCTTCTCTGCGAAGAAGAGAATGTCATGAGAATTAGTATTTTAAAATGCCGCAACTGTTCATATTTGTCTGTTACGATCCTGCATTTCTACATGTAATTTATTACATGTTTCTTATTTCACTCTTTTCTTGACACGTCTCTTTCAACCGTTTTTTCTTGACCATTCACGTCCCCTCTCTCATTAAATGCATTTATCTTCTCGAGAATTCTTCTCTATATATAGTTTTCTCACCCTCCTCTTCTTCTTTTTTACTTTCTCTCTGCAATTTTTTCTTCAATTTTCCTCCTCCGCAATTCACGTTTCTGCTACTGTAAACCTTCTTTTTCTTCTTTCTCTTGATCTTCAATTCCCTAATCATTCCCATACTCTGAGAATGGCTCCACTGGTCGTAGATACGAAACCCTTTTGGGTGAAACTCAAAAGAATTTACAAGAGAAGGGTTTCACCTTGTCTACTATTCCCAATCAAGAATCTTCATCTATTCTTTCTGCAAAGTTGTTTACTGATCATCAGTGTGATGATCAGAAAATCATAATCTCGCTAGGTCAAATCCTCGCAGGTCTTCCCTTTCCTCTCTACAACCCCGAACTTCCCTTGTTCTATGAAATTCTTGCTCATGAGAAATTCTCGCGAGCTATTTATCAATTAAGTGGTGATTGCATCCGTCTAATGCTTGAATTCGCCAATCATGGTGTCGGTAAGGGGTCTCTATATCCCTCGATAACGTCGAGATCTTAATTTCGCAAACTTAGAGATAGTCGTTGAAAAGTACACTGGTAGAAAACTTTTTTGAAAATTATGAAGTGATAAATATGAAGAATGATAAATCTCGCAAGGTGCTCGATTGAAAAGAAAAGAGAACGTTCCCGACGATAAGATACTCATGATAGATATTGATTGGCACTCGGGCAAGAACAATATCCTCGCTATTCTAAAGATGAGAAGTGGTGTGTCTTCCCACTATTTTTTGAACGGACCTTACTTCTCAGGTTCCCATGTACTCCCTGCGAATCTCGCAAATTATCATCCTTGGGTATTTAATTGGCCCGAGAAAGCAAAAGAGGTACATTTTCTAATTTTCGTTCGCTTCGCAATGTTTCCTTCTTTTTATATCTACTAAGTTTGCGAAATTTTCAGATCATTAAATTGAGAAAGAGTTATGAAAGAAATCCAAAGCCAAGTACTTTGGCGATACTTCGCTCAATCACGGATGAAGTAAGAAATATTTTCTCTTGTTATTCACAATATTGTTGCCTCTGTTTCTTATCTTCATTCGTGTATGTAGGTTGGTGTTGAAGTTGCCGGCGAGGATGAAGCTTCAAAAGCTGCGAGAAACAAAAGAAAGGGTAAAGGCCCTCTTTACAATAAAAAATCTGCTGCTCCGCCTTCTAAAAAACAAAAGACCCATTCTTCTTCTTGCTCAAGTCCTCAATCTAGTGAAAGCTCTGATGAAAAAGACGATGATGTAGACACTTCTACCGCGAAGGAGGATCACCCAACTGAATCTCCTATGACGTTATTGTCTAATATCTTTTCAGACTCCATGCAGGGACTTGGAGATGATCACCTTTCTGGTATATGTGAAGCTCTCGCAAGTATATGTGATGCTTCTTTACTGGAGGGTAATGAGTCTCTTCAAGGGATCTCCAGATCATTGACTCCAAGTTTCTTGAATGCACTCGAAGTGCCTTGGTATGTCTATGTTTCTCTATTCCTTATAATTTTTAATTTTAGACCATATATTAATAGCTTCTTCATCTTTCTTTATAGTCCTGAAGAGCTTCCTTGTCTGTTGCCTCGGATCTTGAGAAGAGGCGTAACAACCTTGAAAAGAAAAACCTTCAACTTAAGGAGAAGAACAAAGAACTAGAAGTTGAATCTCGCAAGAAGAATGAAAATGAGACTGCTGCTTTTCGCGAAAGAATTCAACAACTGGAAATTGAATCTTCTACTCAGAAGAATAAAATTTCTACCCTTCAAAGTGCTAATCAACAACTTTATGGTACAAAACGCTTCTCTTTTCCTCGTTTTTATTTTGTCATTTATTTTTCTTTGCCTGACTTATCATTTTCGCAGACATTTATAATCTTTCTGAAGAAGCCATCCTTCTCCATTCATTTCCTGAGCCTATGGATAATGATGCTCTTCTTGCTCATCTCAACGAATCTTTAAGTAGTTCGTCGAACAAAATTAACTCTCTTTCAATAAATGAACTTCGAACCAAATTTCATCTCTTATAAATTGAGCATAGATCTAGTTTAGGTTTAGCCAACCGATTTAAACGTTTATATCTTAGCTCCCACGAGAATAATAATATTCTAAGGAAGAAAATTAATAGCCTTATAGATGACAAGGATCGCATTGCTAATCAAGGTGCTCAAGCATTAGCGAAATTTCAAAAAACTCTTCTTGAAGTCCAAATTGAACGAGATGAATCTCTTCGCCAAAATGCCATACTTAATGAGCGAGAAAATCAAATTCGTTCACTTCTTGTCATAAATAGTGATGATGAATTCGCTTGGGCTGCGAAAGTTCTAGATAATGCCAGAAATAACTTAGGTGTTAACGTCAGATCATGCTGAGCATACTGCCTTGGTTAAAGATATGATTTCTGACAGAGAAGGTTGTTAACTGTTCTTCTTTACTTTACCACTTCTTATTTGTGAAACTGCTATTAAGTTACTGACTCATTATCATACGTTCGCAGAAGCTGAGAAGAGATATCAAACAAGGATTGAAGAACTTGAATCTGAAAAAGAACAACTCGCAAAGGACCTCTCTTTCGCAACCACAAGTATTCCGGGTTTAAGAAGCAATTACAAACTACAAAATGGCGAATTTCAATAATGACGCTCTTCGTTTTTCGCAATCAAACTATTGAGACAGTTTGTGATGACCATCGCATTCCTCTTTCTTCATATCCTTGTCTTCTTGATGAAGTTCCCCGAAAATATGCCTTCCTCGATGTCTCTCGATAGTGATGCTAGAGAAGAAGAGAGTCGATAAAGAATCGATGAAAAGGAAGAATGAACTGAGAGATAGCTCCATTTTCCTTTTTATCTTCTTGTGATACTTGTACATTTATCCTTCTAACCTTCCATTTTTGTAATCTCTTATCAGAAATCTATCATATGAAAATAAATAACAAGTTTTTAATCTAATCATTCCCATACTTGCCTCTCGTTATTTATTTTCACATGAGAGATTAAATCGATAACCTTTAAGTAATAATACTTCTTAGTTTCACAATTGTTTGCTAATTCTTCACAAATAAATGAAGAAATATAGCCATTTTCACAAGTTTATTTGGTTACTCAATTTCTTGTGTGATCTTATCTTCATTTATGTTGAAATTCATCATTGCGACAAGATCGCAGGACGTCTTTACATTTTCATGTAATGACCCATTGATCTTGCCTTATCATTGCTCATGTGTGGTCTTATTTTGCCTTCCTAGTTAAAGGTCTTATTTTGACACCCCTCATTGTTGCGTCAATATGACAATCCTAAATATTCTTACGAACATAAAGTCCCATGATATTGCTAGTCTTGCGACAAAATCGCAGACGCCTTTACACTTTCATGTAACGGTACCCCTTGATCTTGTCTTATCATTTCTTTAGTATTTTTGCCTCTCATAGATATTTTTCTTGCGACAATATGACAGCCTAGATGTTCTTGCGAACATAAAGCCCCATGACATTGTCGTCTTTGCGACGAAATCGCAGGACGTCTTTACACTTTCATGTAGAGACCCATTGATCTCGTCTTACCCTCGCGTTAGTATTATTGCCTCTTCAGGATCATCGCACAAATATGACAAGCCTAAATTTTCTTGCGAAAATAGAGCCTCATGACATTTGTGTCTTAAAACACTTATTAGCTCCCTAATGGATGGTGCCGCCCTTATCATCTCCCCCTGGTTGTCCCTTCAAGGAGGCGTACATCGCCATACAAGACTAGCTCCTCCCATCCTGGTCTTAACAACAACCAGCTTGTTTTCGCATGACCTCTTATCCGTTATACCTATAGGGCTTATGGTTACGAGACCGCACCCTAAGTGGAGTTTTCTTCGGGCCGAGTGCGGATGTGCCAAGACTTGCCAAGAATGGCCGAGACACTTCAAATGCCCTGTGTACTCTTGGCTCAACCGTGTACCTCGGCGCCTTGGTCATACACCGACTCCTTGGAAGAGACCCTCGATCGTCCAAACCAGGGTATAACCTTATATATAGTTGGAAATCCAAGGTATCTCCCTGGATGGGCTTTATTGACCCCAAATTTTCATGACTCAGTTCCAGGCGGTGTAACCTTTTCCCGAGCCATGTCAAGAGATACCCCTTATATGACGCACTTTTAGGTCTTACATTTGCCTCTTACGAAATATCATTCGCGAACTAGGGTGTACGCCATAAAGGTTTGTCCCATTCACTCATTCTTTTATTTCTATCAATTCTTGCGATCATTCATTGATTTTTGATTATTTCTTCTCATTATCTTTGTGAAATTATCACATAATCTTTCTTCATTTGTCATGATCTCGCTGTAATTATTTAACCAAACTTTCGTTATATTCATGAATCGCGAGACTTTCGCGTACTCCTTCCTTGATCATCATATTCTTTGTACTTTTGACATGCCTTTGTCACTCCAAACACTTTTTTTTTTTTTTTTTTTTTACACAACTCTAAAATCAACTATTTATTTCTTACACTTCTTATTCCTGTTGCTCTCTGTTTCTTCATTCAAATTCCCTGCTATTTCTTTCTCTATTACGAGACCATCGTAATTTCCAATTGTTTTCAAACATTGATTTCGCAATATATCTTCATCTCTCACTTCTATTGTGTCCACCATCAGTCTTTCTCTTCTTTGTTCTTCTTTGATATTCCGCTTCCAATTCTTCTTTTGAGCAGCCCTTTCCTCGCAAGATTCCACATCGACTTCATAGCATTTTAGTCCTCAACCCAATCTCCTTTTATAACTCCAACACCACTGGGATGAGGAAATTTGATGCACCGGTGGTAAGTTGATGCTACACCCAAGATCTCATGTAACCATGGTCGCCCAATTAATGCATTATAGGGGATTCCACATCGACTATGCAAAACAAGATTTCAATTGATAATCATTTCAATGGTATTCGCATACGAGTTTCTCCTTTAGGTTTATTGGCAAGTGCCATTAAAACCATAAATCTTATAGGTTGAAGGTATCAAATCTTCGTCTTTCCTCCCATAGTCTTGTAAGTGTGGTAAAAAAGGATGTTTACAGAGCTTCCAGTATCAATTAAGATTCTATTTATTGCCCATGAATTTTCTGCCCCATCATCTTCATCATCAACAGGTTTTGGGTTAATCTCCAATCTTACCACTAATGGATTTTCATGCATCTCGCCACCCTTAGGTACTTCTTCTCGCGGTAAAAGAAATAATCTTGTCATTCTTTTAGTGATGTTAATTACTTCTCTATTGTCAACATCTCTTGCGAAAACCCTACCGAGAACACTATCATGAAAATCTTCAATTATCCCGCATTTAATGTATTTATAGAGTTGCAACAAGTTTTTGGCCTTCGCTCCAACTTCTACTACAAATATTTCTTTCCCTTTTGTCGTATTTACTCCGTGATTTTCTGGAGGTGTTGGTAATGGTTGAGTCTTCTCTTCACATTTTAAGAATTGGTTTAGCTTCCCTTGATCTATCATTCTGAGGATGATTCTTTTTATATTCCTACAATCATTCGTTAGGTGTCCATGAAAATGGTGATAAGAATAGAATTCATGACTTCTATCACCTGGAGGTGGTTCATTCCCCATGTTCCATGGTGCAGGTATGTTCTCTATCAGGATTATTGCTTCCCATATTTTCTCCACGCTAGCGTTTAGTGGAGGCATCTTGATTTCTTCCCATACGACTCTATGACCTCGCTGCCTCTATGATAATTCTCGCCTCTCGCCTCCATAAGTCTCTTACGGATTATGCCTCGACCTCCATAGGTTTCTTGCATGTGATCAAGCCTTTGAATTTTATTATTTCCGCCTACATTTGTAGAAATTTCTTTCTTTTCAAATTCTTCCCGATCGCGACTTCCCATGGCTACCAACTTTTGCCGACCATCATCCGGTATCCTCATTCCTTGTTGACCTTGCGAGGTACTCGCTACAAGTGTTTATCAATTTGGGTAACAAACTTGCATTCGCAGCCTCCCGAACTTGTATTCGCAATGGGGTATGATTCCATCTCATTTTGCTTTTCCTCTAGAGCAATATACTCCTCCCGAAGCTCTCGCAACTCGGTCATTGTGATTGTATTCTTGACTCTAAAATTTGAATATATAACAGATTTGTTGCGAACATAGCATTAATGAATGATAAGATGAGATATCTCTCCTCCACACGGCCATCCATTTCGCTACACATTATCTTCCATCTCACAATTGGATGCTTCAAACTTTCACCAACCCTTTGTTTTAACCCAAATACATCTTCAATACCTGGTCGCGAGGAATTATTACTTATATATGCCCCTAAAAATATAGCCTCGCAAGTGATTGAAAGATGTTATTGTATTCTTCTAGCCCTTCAAACCATTTCAAAGCTTCTCCCTGTCGACTTGATGCAAAATATTTGCACAATATAGCATTATTATTCTCCCATTGTAGCATACATCTCATATAAGCTTTGATATGTCAGATCGCGCAAGTTGTTCCATCGAAAATGCAAGTTAATGTCTCCAAGTTGCACTTCGGTGGTATTCCTCCTAATTGTATCTCTTGTGTGAACGGAGTTTTCGCAGCTTTTTATATGGCTTCATCCAACTGTCTCTTTCCTCCTCCCCTTTTTATCGTTCATCATTCCTCTCATTTCTCGCCAATTCTCTCAAAATTTGTTCATTTACATCGAATTTGAATCCATTGGTCTTTTTAGTTCCGCTTCTCTTCTTCTTCGTTCATGTCTACTTTGACTTTCTTGTTCATCATTCGCTTCTCTTCTTTCTCTGCGATCTTCTCCTTCATTTCTTTCGCGAATTCGCACACCGTTATATCTATCAATTTCTCTTCTTTGTTGCCTTTCAGCTCTCCTTTGTGCTCTTTCATATTCTTCATTAATATTATCATTGTTGCGATTTTGTTCTCGCCTTCTTTCGATTATCATGATTATTCTCGCGAATTGCCTCTTCTAACTCCCCTGTTCTTCCATTTCGCTCTCAATCTTTCTCTCTCGCGAGCTAGACGTGCTTGCTCAAAGATAATGTCTTTCAATTTCATCCTCAATTTCTTTTTTGCTTCCTCTCGTTTCTTCTCTCCCATGCAATATTCTTCTTCCTTCTTCTTGATTTTCTTCATCAATTGGATTATTACGCTCCGATCTTTTGCATATTTCCTTGGTTTCCACCATTCTGCTCATTTTGAAGAGTCTCGGGACGTGGTATATAACGATCTTCCATCATTTCTCTTCTCTCGCAATGTTCTCAGTGCCTCGATTTTGCGCTTCTTCTTGGTTTTCTTCATCAGCATTTTCTGTAGGTAAAATTCTCCTTCTTTCCTCTCTAACCGATCTTGAGCTTGACCTTGTAGTGCTTCTCGACCTTCTGCTTTGTAATCTCATGTTTTCCATCCTCAATTCATGATTCTCGTCTTGTTAAATTTGCACGTTCCTCGCCTTCTAATCGCATTTCTTCATGTATTGTTTGTCTCAACGCCTCTAATGTTTGATTTCTTCATTTCCATGAATTATTTCTCCATTACCTCTTCTCGGTTTCTCTCCTCTTGTCCATTGTTTTCCAATTGTTGTTCTTCTCCCCTTTCTTCCACATAGTCTCGATCTCCAAGTATGCACGCTACTCTATCATAATCCACGCTCTATTTTGCTATTGGTTGAATTGGTGATTGAATTTGATTTTCTTCATTATTCCTTATGTTCATTCTCGAGGATTCTCCCATTTCATTTCTCCCTTCTCCAAGAATTCTCCTACTCCTTCTAACCGTTGTTGGTTGATCGGATACATTTCTTCTTCTAGCCATTTCTTAATTTTGGTAAATCATTGAAAATTATAAGAAATTCCTTCCCTACCACTCCAATTTCTTTCAAATAACGATGTCAATCCTTACTCAAACAGCCCTTTCTAGCGCCAATATGTAGTTGCAGGAAATCCTACACTACACCCCTCACAATAATCCACACAACTAAGACATTTGAAGATGAATAACAATGATTTTATTGATTAATTCCTTGAATGTTTACAAGATAAAATAGAAAAGAGCTAAAGAAATTACAATCACCACAAACTTTCTCTCTCCTAATGACTTGTCTAACACTCCCGAAAATCTCCCTTACAACAAAGCTTATTCGACTCTTTATATAGGGTAGTACACAATGGATGACAGCTAAGCTGTCCTTTATTTTCGGGAATGACTTGCGAAATATCGCAAGTGTACAAACATATAATCTCGCAACTCTCCTAAACTTCGCTAGGTCTTCACATCTTTCTTGTGTTTTGTCTGTCGTCATTCATTGCGTCATTTATATTACTCTTCTGCGACGCCCTCGCGATGCTGTCGTTTACTAATCTCGCGAGGTATTGTTGTTGCGATATTCTGATCCTACAATTGCATCTACTCATGCGAGCAATTCTGAAAAACATTATTAAAAATGTTCCTATTTGATTTTACAAAATAATTGTAACTTCTCTAGTGATCTAATTAACATTTACGGTTAATTCACAAGAAGTCATTACAGACTTGCATACACTAGAGGCTAGAAAATTTGTAGGCAATTTACTTGCTATTTCAACAAGCACATTATCACGATGAGTAACTCCTGTACTCATTCCCAATCCTCTACAAATTTATGCACAAGTATATAGACAATGTCTATTTAACATTTTACATTATGTAATGCAAATGTTCATAATTTATGCGTCGGCAATATCGTAACACCTCGTTATTGGATATTGGTTGGCCACCCAATTTCCCAATACGTTACATATCAACCGGTATTCCACTTCTTTTGATATCATTTAAGACATCCCATTTTCCATATTTTGGAACCTATAATTCTTATCGCAAGAAATATTTTCATGCCATACCGTAGTTGTCTCAACGATTATGATGATTTTGGTTTTAAAATAACCCAACAAATAGAAAATTTATAACATTGTCATATAAATTTTTCCACTAATTCACGACAATTCTTAAATGCCAAAAATGCAACTCAATGTCATGAAACACGATCCTTTACAGATTTGCATACTTGTTTGATTTGATCAAACATATTACACCCATAATTTCAAATAGAAATCTTCAAATCCCTATCTCATGGACTTGGATGTCTTTTATCTTTTTGTTCTTCCGATTGGTGCTAGAGTATATGGTTACATCTAAAATTAGTAAACCATCACTACTGGACATGATTAACCATCATCATCAGACAACACACTTTTCTACTCATGTCACTAAGAAACCATTAACGTGACAACGTATGAAGATTCGATCAATTTTTTAATTAAGCACCAGGCATATATATCCATCTCATACAAGTACTTCATGTAATTGTTATTATCTCAACAATCCTACCGGATACAAATATTTGAAAGCGCAATCCGTACTCAAATCTGATTATGATTTGACTTATATGCAATTATATTTTAATCATCAAAACTGACCATTGTAAATGCATACACATTTTGACAGCAACCATCATGCCATTAATTGATAAACAATCTTCTCATCTCATTATATGAAATTTAAAAGATTAAACTCAGTAAGAGGAATAAGGATATAACAAATTTGTTTTCTCCAAAACAGAATTGCACGGCCACAAAAATCAAAGTCAAATCATCCTAGTTAGGATATTACCCTGTTTCAATGGTTTGGTGTAAAGGCTCAAACAGATCACATGAACTTCAATGTTAACACTTAATTCCTAAACGGAAGGAATCCGTCCTCAAATATGTAATTACTCTTGGATTTGGCTCTGGACATTAATGGTTCATATATGTATTCAGGTAATTTCATTTTCTTTACTTCACATCACCACCTCTTTGGGTCCTTCGTCATTCTCGACCCAAATACTTTCATGAACATTATAAAGTGATCATGAGAACTACAACTGATTTAACGTCAGTTCTTTGAGATAGCAAATTTTAATATTTTTACTGTTTGTGCACCGAAAATGAAAACTATCCTACTTGTATCAAAAGTTTGGCAGAACCGAACACTTTGATCCAGAACCATTAAATGATCTTCTAATCATGCACTACCCACAACTAATTTGGCCCTTCGAATCAAACTCGTAACAGAAGGTTTCAATCTTCCGAATTTGATCAAAACCATGCATGATTAAATAACTTTAACTTGACAACCGTTATGTCCTTTCATTCAAAATCAGTTAGGCAGTATCAGCAAACACATAGAAGATCAACCTTTTTCATTCAAATTTCTTAATTCACACAGGAAAAAAATAATTCAGAACGGTAATGACCTTTAGTCGCACACAAAGATAAAGAAAGAGAACATGCATAGATTAAGGCACTTATCTGATTCCATGGGAGTTTCCCATAGCGCAACCATTAAGAATCAATGCGCCATTAATCTTTGAAACAACTTCGCAGGAATCCCAACGTTTACAACTGCCGCCTCTAGTTTTCTATTCTTGCTTCTTCGTTCAGAAAACCTAATCCCGTGTATGTAAAAAACCCAACTTCTTGAAATATGATAAAGCCCAATATTTTTGCCCGTTAATCATACAACATCGCACTTCTCCAAAAACAACCATTTCAGAAACCTTTCCCGAAGACCAAACATCTCCAAAAATTATTTATTTCCGGAAAACATTCATTATTCGTTGGTACAAAATTCAACAACACCATAATCAGTTTCATCCCCCATTGTCGAAACTAATCGTCTAAAACTGTTGGAAAATTTAGGTAAAAACAGAGGATGATATAACACTAAAAGAAATTGTTGTACTCTTGACTTTCAAGGCTCGAATAGATTTCTTTTAGACGATTATTTCTACCCTCCCAATATCAATTGGCGATTGCAACAGGTATGCGAAATAATGCCTTCAGGATACAATGAAAGCCCTACAACAAAGAAATTGGATTCAAGGCTTGCACCCCTTGACCCAATCAAGAACACACTAGAAAGAATTCTGATGATGCTTCAGAAAGAGAGAAAACAGGTTGAATTTATTGTTTAGAATGGGAGAATACATTCACTACTTATAGGGATATTTATGCATGTTGGAGATGCCTCTTCTCTTCCAAAAGACACATAAGGTGTCTATTGGGAATGGTTGTGTCTTTTATGAACCATCACACCTATTAAAGGTGTCTCTTCATCTCCAACTAACATCCATTGTGTTTATTCAACACAGAACGCTCCCCCGTCGTAGCGGCAAACCAAAAATGAAAACTGATTTATTTTCTATGTTATTAAAAATATCCAACACAGAATCCTCTGGAAATGGCACCCTGAAATTGAACTTCTCATTCCGCATTGGTTTGGAACCTTCTCCCGTACCAAGCAGTTTCGAGACCATCGTCTTAGTTTTAGACATTGAACAGTGGGCATTTTCTAGGTATAGTATGTCTAATCAATTAATTTAGACATTCGTGTTACAGTGCTATGTAATCGGAGTACACATCGGACATTTTTAAACAGTTGCTCGTATGGATGGGGCACAAAGTAATAATAGTTATAAAGCTAAAAACTTTTAGAGAAATTGGGTCAATTGCTCAAATATTTTTAAAACATGGTTCTAATGGACGAGTAAAAATTAGTATGGGTGAAATGAACACAAAAAAATAGCAAGAATAAATCTGGATTCATCCTGGCTTAAACTTAAAAAATAGCGAAGGTGAAAATGGATGCATCCTGATGTAAATTAAAAGTAAGAAAAAATATTTGAATATGGGTAGAATGAAACTGTTTACATCCTGACTATTTTTACATTCTCGTCCATTTAAACAATATCAAATTTTACATGTCTTTTTCACCCAAAAATTGTTGTAATTGGGTTAATTGACCAATTTTGTGAAACTTTTAATCATACCTCTGGCGACATAACTCTCTTGCTCATGAATTTTATATTTGATCATCACATACGGGTCTATCCCTCCTGCAATACTAATTAACGAGATAATCAGAAATTAAATGACTTCAAAAAAAATAAAAAGTGACCATCATTTGATAAACCTGCAACTGTTATTCCCTGATGCTGTCTGAACATTTTATCTAGATTCATAATTCACCAGATAAAACATATATCAGGTCTATGCTGATTATTGAAATAACGTAGCGTGCGTGACAAATATTATACTGAATCATTGATGAACTTTTTGTGTATATGAGTATATCTCAAGGCCAATTAATTAATTGTTCCCAGAGTCCCTAACTATGTGAATTTGTGATAAAACTTCATTCAAGATAGAAACAAATATATATACACACAGGGAACAAAAAAGTACAAGAAAATTTGGCCAAAACGAAAGAATGACAGATCTAATTATCCAAGGCTGCTAATTTGCTTGGGGGTGTACCAACCCAAAACCAATAGCTATTTTGTCCTATGTGTATTTTGGCACACTCCCAGGTAATTCGATACCTCCTATTCGGAGATACACCTGCAGCATCCACCAGCACCACCTCCAATAATCCATTCACCATTCTACCTTTCCCTCTTTCTTCCTACGAAGCAGAAAGCCACAAATTAAGAAGAAGTGAAAGAATTCAAAATTCAAAACATTTTTTTTTAAAACGAAGCCAATAATACAGTGGAAAATAATCATACAAAGCTTTTGGTTGGCAACCTAGCAACAAGCTGGGCACCAACACCTTTTTGAATAGCAATACCTAGTCTATGAAAAATAAAACTACCAAAACCACTACTAGCATCATTACTAACTAGACAATTCTTCAGACGCTTGAAAAAACACAAAGTATCCTCACCAAGTTCCCTTAAGGTAGAGAAAGCTAAGACTCCCATACCATGACCATGTGAAATACATTTGTCCAAATATTTAGTGTGTTTACGTGAAACCGCACTAGTTATAGCTTTTCCTGGGACTAATGAGCGAATTCCTTCACCAGCGAAGGGCGAGACACCTGTGAAATCCATACAAACATCTTGTTCATTTTCCCAATTGAGCACAAGAATATAAGCAGGTTTCAACTTTTTTTAAAAGGTACAGTTTTCAAAAATATTCAATACCAAGTGGGTTCCGGTCATGTCAGTAGAAAAATAACAATTGGAGTCATTGACGAATGGTCATTGACTTAACTCAACTGATCCTTGATGTCCTTCAAATCTTATTCGCATTACGTCTTTCATTTCCACTGCAAACATATCACTTGCAAGGTAGTCTAGAATAACGGGACATCACACTTTTTCTTACTAAATCCTGGGAACTATAAACAACACTAACGGAAGGAAACAATAGATACGTAGAAATAATCAATGAACAGACACAAAAATTCATTTCAAAGTGAATAAGGGGTTGTAAGTGAGAGACATATTTCCTTATTCCAGCTTAATATGGTCTCATGGAAAGAAAACCAATGGACATCACACTTTCATAAATTCGTTCCCTGCCACAACCGAAGATTATTTCAGAACATGACTAATAGCAACTACAATTTATGGTTATTGTTGCATACTTGGATTTTGGGAAGCCACAGCCAGAAATGTTGTTCTCAAAGAAGTCATCATGTCCCCACTCCTATCCCCGACTCCAATAAAAATAATTGAGGAGTACAATAAATGATCGATATAAATAGATAAATGTAAAATGAAATGAACAGAAGGAAACCGAGAATACCGAAGTAGAGGCTTCCTTAACGTTCTTAACCTTGTCGAGCATCAAGTGAAGATTAACTTGAAACTGAGTACCCCATTCGTAGAGAGATGCCATGGGCTGCATATATATTCCAATTGAAATGATAGCTGAAATTGAATTCAGTAAATTGACTAAGCCGCAAAATAATTAGAATGTAAATGACGAATAAAATTTATGGATGGGCGGATGAGCAAGGAACACAGACCAACTTACTTGTTAGAGCACCTTTCGGTCCGAACTCGCAAGCGTTGTTATCTCAAGCTTGTTTGTCAAGTTTAGTTGCCAAAACTATAAGTTTTGATTTCTAGTCTACTTATAGCTAAGTCTCGGACTAGGATAGTAAGTGTAGTTGAGCTCTAAACTCCACTGTGTTCATCATGCAAAGACGAAGAACTACTCAAGGAACTGGTGGAACTTCATCGACAAAAAGGTATGTGGAGACTTGAACTTATCAATCACTCAAAAGTCTATCTATTCTATCTCATATCTTGAGACAAAAGTCGTATTGCTATATAGACTTGATTATACACATTTGCTATTTCGAGCCAAGTTTATCTCGCTTATCTATTTCTCGAAATATGTGTTGGTAAGCTTTCGCTTTGGCCAAGTTCATCTTTACTCGTGACGAAAGTCATGTTGATTATTTCAATAACTTGAAAATCGCTTTGATGAAAAATAGTTTGTGAACAACAACTATATAACATCCTCCAAGAAAGTTTCAATGATTGAAATGAGAGTTTAGAATATATAACCATGATTGGATATCAACATTGTATGTGAACTCATACTTGTGTAAGTCCAAAATCATTGAACCAAATTATGCGTACTTTACTGGTTTAGGATGTCAGGAGCTAAGTCCACGTACTGCCGGAAGTTCACATCCCGTGAATTTCTGCTGGAATTTGTGAACCAAAAACAAGCTCAATCCGGGTACTTAAGTGGGTTATTTTATAAAAACGGTTTATTCATGAACTAAGACATTTACAAATTAAGGAATGCAATCTTTGCAATCCATGGCTATAATGTTCATGAATCGATTCGAGTGAATCAAAACTATTTTTCTTCGATTGTGTCTTGTATACTTTTATGAGATCTAAGCAATTGAACAACTCTTCAACTAGTTCATTTTCAGTCATCTGAACTAGTTATGGTGAAGATGAATAAGGTTGATATGGCTAACTATTGGTTAACTATTGTTGAACCAACTAAGTGTACACATTTAGGTACGGTTACTCAAACATAAATGAAGTTACATTTCATTTGTGTATAACAAGCTAAGTTCGATCTAACAAACTGAAATATATTAGCTTGAATCTAATCGTTTTTCATCTAACAATGAATATTGAATGCTTTGTTACCAATGTAACTTAGATTGCAAACCCGATTTGGAGATTATATAAAGGAGAACTCTAGCAACTGGGAAACCTAATCCCCACACCTCCTGTGTGATACTAGTTGTATAAGCTAGAGTTAATTCTCCTTTAACCATAGTTTTTTCATGAAACCATGCAGGTTAACGACTTAAAGACTTCATTGGGATTGTGAAGCCAGACCCAACTATTTTCTCTCGTAGTTGCGTGATATGATCTTGCTGTTTCCATCGTATTTGAGTATAATCATAAGATTGGCTTGAGATTTATATCTCCGATAGGCAAGATAGAAAAGTAGTCACAAACACCTTCGTCTCATCGTTTGTGATTCCACAATATCTTGTTTCGCTAGTCGATTAAGATTATTGTGAGGTGATTGATATTTCTAGGCTGTTCTTAGGGAATATAAGTCTGGTATATTAATTGGTTCCCCTGTTCACCTTGATTTATCAAAAGGCTAACAAAACTCGTAGGAATTTATGTGGGGAGACAGATTTATCTATTCTTATAGACTTTTCTGTGTGAGACAGAATTGTTTATTAAAGTCTTTGACTTTGGGTCGTAGCAACTCTTAGTTGTGGTTGAGATTAGATAAGGGAATCAAGTGCGTAATATCCTCGTTGGGATCGAGAGACGCAAGGAGCGCAACCGTACCTTTGACTCGGTGGGGATTGATTGGGGTTCAACTACGGTCTAGACCGGGTTAGTTTGTAGTAGGCTAGTGTCCGTAGCGCTAATACAGTGTGGTGTTTAATCTGGACTAGGTCCCGGGTTTTTCGCATTTGCGGTTTCCTCGTTAACAAAATCCTTCGTGTCTCTGTGTTATTTCTTTTCCGCATTATATTTTGTTATATAATTGAAATATCACAGGTTGGGCGTTGAATCGATTAATTGGTAAATCCAACCTTTGGTTGTTGATTGAAATTGATTGATCCTTGACCATTGGTCTTTGGTACCGTTCAAGTTATCTCTTTTATATTCAATCGGGATCACAAATTATTGTTTGTTTGATAGCGGATTGAATTGACAGATTGAGATATAACTCTTTGATACACTTTTCTTAAGATTGAGTCTGACTGTCTAGTTGATTCTCTTGAAAGTATATTGGAGTTAGTCCATACAGATTGCTAAGAGAAATATTGGGAGAGGTTGTTGTACCCCCACTTTTCAATTGGTATCAGAGCAGGCAAACACGTTTAAGACCTTATAAGTCTGTGTTTGTAGCGATATGACTCTATGGATGGCAGTACTATCTCTGATAAACACTTCACCAGAAACAAAAGTTCTGTTTCTATAATTTCTATTAAAAAGAAAGATTTGTCAATCTCAAATATTGATGAACCTAGTGTTCTAACGTCCAAACAGTACACTATCTGACATGTGTTATCCCGATTACCCTTCAAAAGAGTCTGACTCTGTCGATGAAAAGGAAGCATCTGAAGAGAGTAAAATGATTCTAAATCTTGTTAGAATCCAAGCTGATAGAATTAATCGGTTGAAAAACAATATCAATATTCTTCCTGGTATAGTAAGAGACTCAGAACTCTAAAGATAAAGCTCCTGCAAAGAAAAAAGCCAAGTTCGGTCTTCGAGTATCTTACTCGAGGCAAGCCTCAAAAAGGATGTTTGAAATTGAACATCTCTTGAGTAAACTCTCGATTCAAGGATGTTCTAAAAAGTCTACTATACCATATGCTTCTGTCATAACTGAAAGAGTTCCACCAAGTAAAATCAATCCCTTCCTATTGGAAAAGATGTGCTCATAACCTCCTCTAATCAAGGATGTTCCACATCACATGAAAGGAAGAAATATCCAAACGATGATGTTAAGTTTGTTCTCTCTAATCACTCTTGTGATCAGAAAGTGTGTCTCTTTTGTGTCTCAAAAGGTCATGTTAAGCAAAAGAGATACTATAGATTGAATAACAACTCCTTTTTTCGACTTCAACACACCTTAGATTTAATCCTCAAAGGTGTAACTGACATTCGTATGTCAAAAACAATTGGTTTCAGTACTTACCCTGTGCATTCTAACAGGAAAGTCACTTCGATGAGTTCCTCAAATGCTCAAAAGCATAACAGATGTCTTAACAAAAATCGTCCAAGAAGAGATCCAGAATTCTCTTCTATCAAAAAGGGAGATAATGTTACTTTTGATGTGATCAAAGTATCAGGAGAAGGGAGCAAAAATGATGATATGAGAAATAACCTAAAGGAGATAATTGAAGGTTATAAAGAAATCGTCAACAGGCTGTCAACTTCCTCTAGTCAAAATTCTTCTGGTAAGAGCTCAAACTATGTCTCGTATTTTGATGACAATAAGTTTTATAATAATTTCTCACATCAAAAGGGATTCTTTCCTAGATTCTAAGGAAAAAAGAGATTTAACCGTAAACCTATTTCATATAATAAGCTTCGGGCTCATACTTGTGCTAATTAATCACAAGGGTTGAAAACTTACTCATAAAAATCATGTTGAGTAAGATGTGTTAATGATCAGGTATACTGTTGGAAAAATTGCTTTCTGTTTAGTTGAGCTATTTTATTATCGTCCATAGCTAAACTATTGTCTGCAGACAACGTTGCTTAAGTATTGGTTGTGTTCGATGTTCTTCTTCTTTGTTCTCCTTTTATTAAGGAAGTTTTCGTTGCAACTTTGTTGCCTGCTACTTTTGTGCTCTAAATATAAAATTTATTAAGCCAAAATTTTTTGTGAAAGTTTTCACATAGCAAAGATTCTGTCATGTCATAAGAATATGACCTTTTGTGTGTTTTTATTTTGGGGTCAAGTTGTGTTCGTACGGGTACCCGTGTTACCATCATGAATCAATTTTGGAAACCCTAAAAGTTACCTTCCCTAAGAAACCATTCAAATACCAAACCCTTGAGTCACGTATGCATACTCTGGGTCATTTTGTGTTTTTTCAAGAATGTCTTCCTCTTCATCTTCACACTCTGGTGGCTTTGCAAGAGGTTTTCTTGATAAAGGTATTGGTTTCGAGTCCAAAGGGAGGAAGAAAAGAACCCTAGTAGAAGATTATCATCCTAATGCCTCATGTTACTATGCCTATACACATCAGGATATTGAGAATGAGGATATGTTTTTAGTTGAACTTGGCAGAGCACAAGAAGAGAAAGGAATAGAAGAGATTAGAATAAGAGAGTAGGCATCGATAAAGATCTCATGCCTCTCTATATCATATATAAATACTCTAATACAAATGACCCATATTAGGAAAACATCTAAATAGAGAAACTAGATCCCTAAAATTAAGAAATCCTATTACTTGACTAATAGGTAAACTACAATAACCTATAATAACTCTAACATCCCCCCTCAGGATGGAGCATACAAATCATAAATGCCCAGCTTGTTACATAATCTACGGAACGATGAAAGTTGAAGAGGTTTGGTAAGTATGTCGGCCAACTGTTCTTCGGATCTTACATAAGGACTAGTAATTTGTTTCCTTATCATCTTCTCACGAATGAAATGACAGTCAACTTCAATATGTTTGGTACGTTCATGAAAAAACTGGATTACGCATGATGTATCTCGCAGCTTGATTATCACAAACATTTGCATAGGTAGTCGAACATTAACACCCATTTTTCCTAGAAGGGATTGCACCCATAGCATTTCGCAAATAGTGTGAGACATCGCCCGATATTCAGCTTCAGAACTAGACTTAGCTACAACTTGTTGCTTCTTACTACGCCAAGTAACTAGATTACCACCAACTAATGTACAATATCCCGAGGTCGAACGACGATCTACTTTATCTCCCTCGCCCAATCGCATCTCGAGTAACCCACCACTAAACCTAGTGAATCATTCGTTTTCTTGTATAATAAACCACGACCAGGAGAACTCTTAAGATAACGAATGATCCGACATACAGCTTCAAAATGTGGTTTTCTAGGTGCATGCATAAACTGACTAACAACACCAACTGCGTATGTAATATCGTATGCAGTTAAAGTCAAGTATATCAACTTCCCAACGAGCCTCCCAGATCGACCAACATCATTAAACAAGCTTCACCTTTCTCATTACATAACCTCCTGTAATAGTCCGTCGGAGTGTCGGCAGGCTTTGTACCAAGAAAACCCATCTCTGAAATAAGATCCAGAGCATATTTCCGTTGAGAAAGACTTATACCAGCCTTGGAACGAGCAACCTCAATTCCCAAGAAATAACATAACAATCCTAAATCTTTATTATGAAATTTCTGGCTAAGGTAATGCTTCAACTTGGATATACCTTGAGAATCACCTCCGGTAATGATAATATCATCGACATACACAATAAGGATTATGCTTCCAGCCGAAGAATGTCGAAAAAATACGGAATGATCAAAAACTGCCCGAGTGAAACCATAATCTTCCAAAACACTACTAAACTTATCAAACCAAGCACGTGGAGATTGTTTCAAACCATACAGTGCTTTCTTCAACTTACAAACCAGGTGTTCCTCACCTTTCTTTTCATAACCTGGTGGTTGTATCATGTATACTTCCTCTTGAAGATCTCCATGTAGGAATGTGTTCTTTATATCCAGCTGATATAATGGCCAACTTTGGTTAATAGCTACAGAAATAAGTATACGAACTGAATTTAGTCGGGTAACAGGAGAGAACGTCTTGGTATAATCTACCCCGTACATCTGGGTGTATCCCTTTGCAACTAAACGAGCTTTTAACCTTTCAACAGACCCCGTCAGGATGATATTTCACCGTATACACCCATCGACATCCAACTGCTTTCTTACCTGGTGGTAACTTGGTATACACCCAAGTTCCATTTTGATCAAGTGCATCTTTCTCTTCATCCATGGAGAACTTCCACCCAGGTATTTTCAATGCTTGCACATGTGATTTTGGAATAGAAATCGATGATATGGCCAAAGCAAACGAATATAAAGAAGGAGAAAGACGATGATATGACATAACAACAGATAATGGGTGTTGAGTAGAATAACGAACACCTTTCCGTTGAGCAATAGGCATATCCAGGTCGTCGGTGATTGGAGATGGTGTTGTAGGTAGAGCTCCAAGGACTTCAGAGGCGTCATCAGAAGATGATTCGGGTTCCCAGGGATAAACTTTCCTTGTCTTGGATCGTTGATATACCTGTATGGGACGAGCAGGATTTGACACATCGGAATTACTATCCAGCGAAGATTCTATTATTGCTGGAGTGGAAACAACTGGCACCGATAGATCTACAGACATAGGATCGGAATTGGACTGAGAAACAACAAAAT
Organism: Papaver armeniacum; assembly: GCA_023531295.1. Classification (NCBI taxonomy): domain Eukaryota; kingdom Viridiplantae; phylum Streptophyta; class Magnoliopsida; order Ranunculales; family Papaveraceae; genus Papaver; species Papaver armeniacum. The sequence goes on along the minus strand of JAJJWW010001274.1, from coordinate 229,029 downwards.
CAGGAACAAAATTTGGCATATCCGGAACTGGAAAAATAGGGAGAGTTACAGAGTTGTCCCTATGTCGACCATCTAAAACATCCAGATCAATGAGAGTACCGAGAAGATGAGAAATATGGAGTGGAGTCGAAGAAAGTGACATCAGCACTAACATAGGAACGACGAGTAGTCGGACAATAACACCGGTATCCTTTTTGAGTACGAGAATAACCTAGAAAAATGCACTTAACAAACCTTGGAGATAATTTATCACGACTCTTAGGACCTAGAATATGCACAAACGCCACACAACCAAATACTCGTGGAAAGACTGAAAATGGGGAAACTTCTGGATATAAAAGTGAGAACGGAGATTTATTCCCCAAAACTGATGTAGGCATCCTATTAATCAGAAAATTCGCAGTCAAAATAACATCAGCCCAAAAATGTTTAGGTACATTCATCGAAATCATAAGGGTACGAGCAACATCTAAAAGGTGACGATGCTTACGTTCAGCCACACCATTTTGTTTAGAGGTATATGAGCAAGATATTTGATGAATAATACCATGGTCAGCTGAAAATTTACTCCTACAATTTTGGAGATACTCAATAGCATTGTCAGAACGAAAGATTTTGATTTTCTTTTCAAACTGGGTCAGGATTTCATTATAGAAGGTATGGAATATATGAGGTAACTCACAACGATCTTTCATAAGAAATAACCATGTCATGCGAGAAAAATCGTCAACAAATATAACATAATATTGGAAATTCAATACACTCTTTGTATGATAAGGACCCCATACGTCTGAATGTACTAAAGAAAACGGACTCGACTGACGACTACAAATACTACTAGGAAAGGAACTACGGTGATGCTTGCCAAGTTGACAAGATTCACACTCTAACTTAGACAGTGGACTCAAGTTACTAATAAAAGACCGTAACTTCTCGATTGAAGGATGACCAAGGCGGCAATGCCATTGAAACAGAGAAACAGATGCACTAAAGACTGACGCAGTAGGTTTATCAATATCCAGATAATAAAGTCCATCCCTTTCATGCCCCGAACCAATCTTCTTCTGTGTCTGAAGATCCTGAAAAACACAATGGGTAGGATAAAAGGTGATTGAGCAATTAAGGGATTTCGTTAGCCGACTCACGAATACTAGATTAAATGGAAACTTAGGAACAAACAAGCTAGAAGATAGACGAAGGTTCTTGGTGGGATGAAGATCACCCTTCCAAACAACCGAACGAGTGGATCCTCCAGCTAGCACAACACTTGAAGGGTTTAACTGAAACTTAGAGAAGATGGAGGGTATACCAGAAATATGAGCATTAGCTCCAGAATCGATAACCCAAGTAGAAGGAGCGGTAGTTCCTGCAAGGAAAGCTACGTTACCTTGATGAGATAATGTAGCAGTAGAACATGATGGACCAGATAGAGTTATTGCTTTCAAGTATTGAATAAGTTGACCAAGTTGACTTGATAAATATTCATTATTATTAGCTTCAGGATCAGCAAACGATGATGACAGCTCTGCCTCACTGCAAACCTGATTTGCGGTTGCAGGTTTCCCATGTTTATCCCAACAATAATCAACTGTATGGCCTGTTATACCACAATAAGTGCATGAGCGACTACTACCGCGACCATAACTACGACCACTATAATCACCACGAACAATTCGACCACCCCTATAATCTCCTCGACCTCCACGACGATTTCCACGACCACCACCACCACGAGTAGTTTGACCACCCCTATAATCTCCTCTACCACCATCATTGGTATTATAAAGCAGAAGACTCTCGCTGACTCATGGAAGAACTAGAACTACCACACATTGAAGCACGTTGAAGTCGAAAGAAAGCATTCGTAGATGATGGAATAGTGTCACTTGCAAGTATTTGTTCTTTGAAAACTCTGTACTCAGAGTTAAGTGTAGATAAAAACAACGCAACACGAAATTCTTCACGTTGCTTTTTTAGTTCTTCTAAGGAAGTGGTCAGAGGTTGATGTTCATCAAGTTCTTCCCATAAACCACGCAATAACCCGAAGTGCTCCACCAATGATTTTTCACCTTGTTGGCTACTAAACAATTTTTCATAAATCTCATAGATCCTCGAACCGTTTGAGGCTTGAGAGTACAACTCTTCTAGGGCAGACCAAACACTTTTAGCACTTTTCATAAACTGAACATTTCTGAACACATGAGGTTCCATGGTGTTCCATAGACAACAAAGAACTATTGCGTCATCTCGAACCAAAGTGCTGCCAGTAGATGATTCTTTGTCAGGTGGTTCACCTTTTATAACGTCTAGTTTGTCTTTCCCGATTAGATAGATTCTAACAGCATTCTCCCAATTAAAACCCCATAGAACTGAACTTTCAAGGACTAGAAGATGTAACGAACCTTTATACTTCACCACAACTTATCTTCCAGTACCTTCAAACCAACCACAACAAACGCTAGATACACATCCTAGGGTTTAACACATCACACACAAAAACCAAAAAAAAATCTGATTTTAATGATAGTCTACCAGTGTTGAGGGGTGAATTTCAGTTTAGTTTCTACCCGTCCTAGATATTACACATGACCTCACAATTCTAATAATAGTAAGAGAGAGAGTTGTCTTTCCATTGTACCTTGTCCTTTATTTTATAGGCTTTCCTAAAAGCCCCTCTTTTTACTACTTCATGACACATGTCCTAATACCTCTAAATTACCCTTAATGCCATTCTTTAACATAACCCCTTCCTTCTTCATTAATTCCTCCTTTATCCTCCCATCTTTCATGGGTATCTTCTATTTGGGCTTGGGTTTAGTCCCCAAGTCCTACATCTTAACCCAAGTTCACCTTTATTCTTAGGGACATCTCCAACTTGTTAAGGGGTATTATTTTTCATGTATCAACATTAGTCCCCTGGCTATTGGGTCGATTATCAGATGATCCAATAGCCAAATCCTTTCGTACTCCTATGTACCGCGTGTCATTGAGAGCAGGAAAGTTATTGGAGCGTTTATGACGTTCTCTCCTTTATATAGCAGCACCAATCTTCCAGCCCGGTCAATTTTAGTCCTTATCTTCATTTTTGTTTTCTTGTCAAGCACTTTACGTAGATGGCTCACTCCCTTCACGGGTACACGTTAACTCTGGCGCCATTCCCCGCGTTAGTCTCGATGTTCAAGAAATTGGAACTGACGCGCCTGCTACTGGTGGAGGTTGAGGTTGAGGTGCTTTACGAGCATAGGTTAGCTAAAAGGGATTTCGCGCGTGCTCAATTTGCAGAGAGCTTTGAAGCTCGTCAGGCTGCTGAGGAGGCTGGTCGACTAACATCTACAATTCAACATGCTTTGGATGATTCCGCCACGGCCCGCAACGCTGCTGATTCATTAGTCACCGAATCTTTGACGATGAAGGCAACCATTGAGTATGCTATCGCTGACTGTCGTTCACATATCTTGACGATGAAGGCAACCATTGAGTATGCTATCCTTGACGATGAAGTCTTTGCTTTCAATTTCGAGGGTGATGTTATTTGCTTGTATACGAGTATATCGTGCCTTCGGTCCGTCTGTGACCCGTTCTTCTCTTGCGGGGTTGTTGGGTAAGGTTTTTCGTCAGTTGAGCGCGGTTATCCTCCCTTTCTCTCTCTTATGCCCCCTTTTTGGCTTATGTATCTACTCCCCCTCCCCCCCCCCCTTTTTTTAAGGGAGTTGGACGGGGCGGGCGTTGGTTAAACGCGCCTACTCCCCGTTGTTTAAACGCGCCTACTCTCCCCCTTTTTTATTTTCAAGGGAGCCGGGTGGGGCGGGCGTTGTTTAAACGCGCCTACTCCCCCTCTTTTTTCTTTTAAAGGAGCTGGGTGGGATGGGCGTTGTTTAAACGCGCCTACTCTCCCCCCCCCCCCCCTTTTATTTGCAAGGGAGCCGGGTGGGGCGGGCGTTGGTTAAACGCGTCTACTATCCCCCTTTTTATTCTCAAGGGAGTCAAAGTGGGCGGCGTTGTTTAAACGCGCCTACTCCCCCCTCCTTTTTTTTTTCAAAGGTGGCGGGTGGGGTGGGCGTTGTTTAAACGCGCCTACCCCCCCCTTTTTATTTGCAAGGAAGCCGGGTGGGGCAGGCGTTGTTTAAACGCGCCTACTCCCCCTCTTTTTTTTTTTTTTCCAAAGGAGCTGGGTGGGGTGGGCGCTGTTTAAACACGCCTACTCCCCCCCTTTTTTATTTGCAAGGGAGCCGGGTGGGGCGGGCGTTGGTTAAACGCGCCTACTCCCCCCTCTTTATTTTCAAGGGAGCCGGGTGGGGCGGGCGTTGGATAAACGCGCCTATCCCCGCTTTTTCTTTTCGTGCTCGTTGGTCGTTCGGATGCTTTTGGCATTCCTGGAACCTTTGTGGGCGTTCCTGAGGTTTTTACAAATATCATTCAATCAGGCGCCTTTGACATTCCTGAGACCTTTTATGAAATTGTCAGTTAATCAGGAACCAATGGCGTTTCCCAGACCTTTTGATGAGACTTGTCAGTCAATCAGGCATCCTTGGCGTTCCCGAGACCTTTTGTGAAACTTGTCGGTCAATCAGGCGCCTTTGGATGTCCTGAGACCTTTCGTGGATGTCAGTCGATCAGGCACCTTTGGCATTCCTGAGACCTTTTGTGAACTTGTCAGTCAATCAGGCGCCATTATCATTCCTGAGACCTTTTGTGAATTTTGTCAGTCGATCAGGCGCCTTTGGCTGCCCTGAGACCTTTTGTAAACTTTTTCGGTGAATCGGCGCCATTAGCATTCCTGAGACCTTTTGTGAATTTTGTCGATCGATCAGGCGCCTTTGGCTGCCACGAGACCTTTTGTGAACTTGTCGTCAATCGAGCGCCATTAGCATTCCCGAGACCTTTTGTAAATTTTGTCGGTCGATCGGCGCCTTTGGTCGCTTTCCGAGACCTTTTGTAAACTTGTCAGTCGATCAGGCGCCATTAGCATTCCTGAGACCTTTTGTGAATTTTGTCAGTCGATCAAGCGCCTTTGGCTGCCCTGAGACCTTTTGTGAATTTGTCAGTCAATCAGGCGCCTTTGGCTGACATGAGACCTTTGTGCAAACGCCATTTTTCCAACTTACTTTATTGCTTAAAGCAGGCATTTACAAGGTAGGAATCAAGTGTAAATTTTTTTCAACCACTTGCCATTGATGGGTGTTTTGACCTTGGTCCCATTCATGCGCCGAATCTTGTAGTATCCTCTTTCTGCCACTTTCCTTATTGTGAACGGGCCTTCCCAATTTGCTGCGAATTTGCCATCACTGGCATTTCTCTGTACGTGTGGGGAGATTTTTAAGACTAGCTCATCAACCTTGAAGGTCCTCTCCTTTATACTCTGGTTGTAGTAGTTAGTTGCACGCTTCCTATAAGCTTCCGCGAATCTTTATGCACGTGCTCTTCTTTCCTCTATTGTGTCTAAATGGGCAAAGCGGCTCACTTCATCTGGCGTGGTATGGCTAGCCATTGCCACTCTTGCAGATGGGATTGCTATCTCTGCGGGTAGGATTGCATCTTCTCCGTAGACCAGTGAGTAAGGAGATGCGCCTGTAGAACTGCGTTTAGAAATCCTATACGCCCAGAGTGCCAATGGCAACTTCTCGTGCCATTCTCTATGGTGGTCATGTATTATTCTACTGAGGATGCGGATGAGCGTCTTATTTGTTGCTCCGCTTGCCCATTCCCTTTGGGATAATAACGGGTAGATGTGTGGAGCCTTACATTGTATTGGCAGAGTAAATCAATTACATCCTTGTTCACGAATGATTTCGCGTTATCTCGCCACGATTATCATGGGCGTGCCGAACCCGCAAATGATGTATTCTTTGATGAATGCGTTATTGTGGCACCTGCGTAATCTTTGAGGGGTATCGCCTCGACCCATTTCGACGCGTACTCGGTGGCGGTGATTATGTACTTATGTCGCTTTGAGGATGTTGGGTTGATTTGCCCTATAAGATCGAGCCCCCAGCTGTGGAACGGCCTGGGCGTTAGTATGCTATGCAATAGTGCTTGGGGGGGCTTGGATCAAGTTCCCGTGTGTCTGGCACTGCAAGCATCTTCGGGCGTGTTTTGCGGTGTCACTTTCCATGGTCGACCAATAAAACCCTCCTTCGTAGAGTTGCAGGAACACCTTCCGCATCCCCTGGTGCTCTGCATCGTGGGATCGGGTCATGACTTCTATGGCTTCCGATTTGACAGCATTGTTGTGCGCGGCATTACCATAAATTCTCCGATAGAGAATGCCTTCATGCATGAAGAAACGCTACCGCCTTCCTTTGTATTTTTAAAGCCATTTGTCTGTCACGGGCGACTTCCGTGTTGGATAAAATCGATGTAAGGTTGTCTCCGTCTACTTCTTCGACTGTGCAGACCTCCGCGGGCTGCGGCAGGGCTTGACAATCGGCACAACTATCTTGGAGTGCTGCTGCTTGAGCTGACATACTTGGCCAATATACGCCCATCCTGTGGAGACTTCTATATAGATGAACGACACCGGTCTGCCCACATGTTTCCGTGTGTAGTTCTCGGAGTAACTTCTCTGCCTCCCTGTTATTTATACATCTTGCAAGGGATACTCTAGCCGCCCTGTAGTACAACACACCTTGGATCATCACGAACTTCTTTAAGGCTTGAGTAGGAATCACTCGCTCTTCGTCCATCCGCGTCAAGTCTTCGACGTATGCCTTTCTCCAGTCGTCCGTCTCCTTGAAGGACAAGTCCTCTTTCCAACTACTAGGTAGCCCTCTTCTTCGTACTGTAACCGTACCCTATTCTTCATCGTTTAATGATACCTTGCTTGCCAAGGTTGCCAAGGCGTCTGCGTGTTTATTTCCGCCTCTGCCAGTATGATCTAAAGTCGATCCCGTTTGACTCATCAGCCTTTGGGCCTCCGCCCGGTAGGGGGCCAGGTGCGGCTCTTTGACGTGGAAATCTCCGTTCACTTGATTCGTAACAAGCCGGGAATCGCCTTTGACTTCAACGCCTCCAAGTTTAAGCTCTTTCGCCATTTGGAGTCCTAAAATTAGGGCTTCATACTCTGCCACATTATTACTGCACGGAAAATCCAGTTTGAACGAGTATGAGAGTAGTTCTCCCGTGGGCTTCAAGACTACTCCCGCTCCTCCCACGGACCCGTAAGAGGATCCGTCAAAGAACATGGTCCAAGGCTTGTCAACATCTGCGGTCGCGACCTCTCCAGGTATGTATTCGTGTACTTCATCGTATCCTGCTCCTGGGAACATGGCCATGAGGTCGGCTATTGCTTGTCCCCTCACAACGTTCGATCACTGGTACTTGAGCTCAAATTCCGACAATTGAAGCAAATCCATCGGCGGTTCTCCCCGTAAGGACAGGCTTCGGCCAGTGCACGCTATCGGGTTCGTCTGCTACTACAATGGTTTCATGTGTTAGGAGGTAGGGGCGCAGCTTTTGAGTCGCGTATATGAAGGCCAAACATGCTTGCTCTACACGCGGGTATCTTAATTCCGCATCTCGTAGGACCCGACTCACGTAATAGATAGGTGACAGCTCAGTTCCTCCCATGTCTTGTGCGAGAACTGCACCAATTGCTGAGATGGTAAACGCCATGTAGAGATAAAGAGGGACTCCGCGTATAGGAGGTCTAAGGATCTTAGGGATGACAAGATATTGTTTCAACTTTTGAAAGGCGGCACACTGTACCTCTCCCCATACGAAGGGTATACCTTTTTTCATCAAGGGAAAGAACGCAGTTATCAACTGTGCTAAACCAGGCACGAAGCGTCGTATGTACGATATTCGTCCTATAAAGGCTTGCAACTCTTTGGTGTTCGCCGGCGGTGCCATTGTTGTGATTGATTCGACTTTGCTCGGGTCTACTTGAATTCCCTCATTAGTCACTACAAATCCCAATAATTTCCCGTATGTGACCCCAAAGGCGCACTTGAGAGGGTTCATCTTGAGTTTGAATTTCCTGCATCTCTCAAAGGCCGTCATTAGGTGAGAGATGTGATCCTCAGCCTCTTGTGTCTTGACTACGATGTCGTCAACATATACTTTTACCGTCCGGTGCAGTAGGTCATGGAAGATGGATGTCATGGCGCGCTGATATGTGGCACCGGCGTTCTTCAATCCAAACGGCATCACTACGTAGTAGAAGTTATCGTATGGGGTTTAGAAGGCGGTTTTCTTTGCATCTGCAGGGTCCATCATTACTTGGTTATATCCGCTGAAGCCATCCATGAAAGAATATCTTTTCTTTTTCCCTGGTCGCGTCCGGCGTCATGTCGATGTTTGGCAAATGAAATCGTCCTTTGGGCAAGCTCGGTTCAGTCTCTATAGTCTACACAGCACCTAACCTTAACATTTTTCTTGGTTACTGGCACAATGTTAGCCAACCAAGTGGGGTGTTGTATTGGCTTAATGAATTTGGCTTTAAGTAGACACTCCACTTCCTCCTTTATCGCGAGGGCGGTAGCTCTAGGAAACTCGCGGCTTCTTTGCTTCATGGGTTTGAATTCAGGCGATACTCCTAGATTATGCACCACGAGATCGTTATCTAACCCCGGCATTTCGTCATAGTCATAAGCGAAGACGTACTTGTATTCTTTAAGTAAAGCGATCAATGCTACCCTTTCCTCTTGGTCCAGATTCTTGCTTATCATGATGGAGCGCTTGTCTTCTTGTGTTCTTATGTTGATTTCTTCTATTTCATCCACGGTGAGTTCGTTCCTCATTGGTTCTCGTAGTGACGCTTACCAACTGATCGCGCAATTCTTGGTCATCAATCGTGCTGTAGGGAAGTTCTGATAAGCTTTGTTCTGTGCTTTCATCGGGAACCCCCGCTTCACTCATCAACTCGTCATCATGGTTTTGCTCATTTGCGGGCATTCTCTCGGCTAATTTCTATAATCGGTACACATGTCCACCATCGGGCCTGGAGAAGCGTTGGAAACTGGGTTGCTCATCTTGCTTCCTTTTTCTCTCCGTTGGTAGCACCATCCTTGACGGACTGAACACGGATTTGGTGGGTTCCGCTTTTTCTTCGTTCCCCCACTTCGACAGTGGGGTGAGTCGAGCTTCAGGCATTTCGTTCTCTTCTTTTGGCTCGTCGTAGAAAATTGCGTCCGCCATATATGTTTCTTCCTGGTCGAAAGGGTTGCTCAAGGCGGGAATTCGCATCGCTTTACCTCCTATGTTAGTTTTTACACATTGATGGTACGTCGATGCGACTACTTTGTGGTTGAGTATCCAGCCTCGCCCTAGTAACACATGGAAGGTAGTGTCATCTTCTAGAACATAAAAAGGGGTGGTCCCTCAGATAGGACCAACCTTCATTGCTAGGTTAATGATTCCAATAGCTGTTTGGGCGTGCCTTCAAACCCTTTCACTGTAGTGACCCGCATTCTTATCGCGGACCGTTGTATGCCTAAAACATCGAGCGTATGCATCGAAATCAGGTTTAAGGACGCGCCCCCGTCAACAAAAGCTCTTTTTAGCGGCTGTCTATTGATATACACGGTGAGATATAGAGGCCTGAGGTGCTCTCCCGGGTAACAGATGTCTTCGTTGGTAAATACGATCGCCTCCTTGGGGAGAATCCCACAGGGCCTCCCTATTGCTATGGCTGCTATGGCCTTAGACGCTTCCTTGATTTGATCTTCGCCGAGCGAATCGAAGAACTGTTGAGCCAAAACTATCTTAGAAAATTGATGAGCCCCGCCGTCTGTGTTAGCAAAAGTGGGATTCTCCATATCCACCTCGCATGCTTCTCCTTCATCCTTGGTCCAGGGCCCCCAGGCATCTCCGCTTGGGTCATGGGAAAGCACCATTACGTGATGTGGGGTGGTTTTGCCATCTTCCGCTTTGTTCATTTCAATCTCGCCTATTTCCAGCTTCTTCTGAAACATCCTTCGCAGGTTGAAGCAATCGATTGTAGGGTGTTGTATCCTCCGATGAAAGTGACAATAGCGCACATCATTTTTGTCAAGAGTGTTAGGATCCATTTTCGTCGGGGGAAACTGGGTTTCCTTGTTTGCTACCCATTGTTCTAATAATCCGACGATTTGTTCCTTGTTGCAAGGCAGGTGTGGCGGGAGCGCTCGTGTTCCCCAACCCCCGCGATTATTATTTGCACGGGTATTTCTCGGCATGGTTGATACAGTGTTAACCGAGTTTCGCCAAACATAAGCGAGATTAGTTCTTCAATGCAATCCCAGCGATCCTTGCGGCTGCCTCCTCTAGTTCTACAAATGTGGGGAAAGCGAAAGTTTACCAAATTCTTTTGAAAGATGGAGTCATCCCAGGACGCAAATTTCCACTAACGCTTCTTCTTTAACGTCTTCATGGAAATCGAGAGTGAGAAGGCGGGATCTAGCGATGTATTTTTCTATCTCCTCGCCTATGCGCTGATTGCACTTGCTCAGGTCTATGGTTGTGACCTTCCTTTTTGCTGAATAGAACTTTCTGAGAAAAAGCGTTGACATGGCTGACTATGAATGGACGCTCATTGGCTTGAGGTTGTCGTACCATGTGAATGCCGTATCAGTCAGCGATTTCAGAAACTATCTCAGACATAGCTTCTCATCCGCCGCGCGATCATTCATTGTAGATAGGAATCGACTGAGGTGCTCTCTCGCGTTTCCTTGGCCATTGTCGACCTTGAATTTTGGTGAAGTATAATCTTCGGGTCTGCGATATTCTATGATTTCGAGAGGAGTAAGGACTCGTCATGAAGTTATAATTGTCTTGTTTAACGATTCTGTAATTCAATTCTAGGTATTTTGCAATCGACTCTTGTGTCACAGCCGCAGGCTCGTTTTCCACTTCCTCTACATCTTCTGATGTTTCTTTAATATTTTCCCTGCACTAGCCGCCTTCATGAGCTTTCTCAGCTCTCGTTCTTTACGTACGTTCTCTTCTAGTTCTTTTTGCATCTCCTTGAGGGAAATCTGAGTGAGAGGCGCTTCCTCGCCCTCGTGTTGTTTATCTTCTTCGCGCGTGATGTTTGATTTTCTCGCCTGCGTGATTGGGTCTGATACTATACCTACTCTCTCTCCTTTTGGGTTAATTGGGGGGTGTGTTTAGATTTCCTGCCGCGCCTGAGTTAGCGCCTTTTGTGTGTGTCATTGTAAGCTAGGCACGAGCCTCCGGGTGTGGTCGCCAAATGTTGAGGGGTGAATTTCAGTTTAGGTTCTACCCATCCTAGCTATTACACATGACCTCACAATTCCAATAATAGTAAGAGAGAGAGAGTTGTCTTTCCATTGTACCTTGTCCTTTTTATAGGCTTTTCTAAAAGCCCCTCTTTTTACTACTTCATGACACATGTCCTAATACCTCTTAATTACCCTTAATGCAATTCTTTAACATAACCCCTTCCTTCTTCATTAATTCCTCCTTTATCCCCCCATCTTTCATGGGTTTCTTCTATTTGGGCTTGGGTTTAGTCCCCAAGTCCTACATCTTAACACAAGTTCACCTATATTCTTAGGAGCATATCCAACTCGTTAAGGGGTATTATTTTTCATGTATCAACAACCAACAATAGAGATTTAAGGTAGCCTACCAACAATGGAAGAGGACCGGAAAAAGAAAAAGGCTCTAATACCAAGTTGAACTTGGAAGATCACAAGAAGAGAAAGGAATAGAAGAGATTAGAATAAGAGAGTAGGCATCGATAAAGATCTGCAGCCTCTCTATCATATATAAATACTGAATACAAATAGACCCATATTAGGATAACATCTAAATAGAGAACCTAGATCCCTAAAATTAATAAAGCCTATTACTTGACTAATAGGTAAACTACAATAACCTATAATAACTCTAACAGTTTTTTCTGAAGTGGTTCATGATTTTCTTAAATACTTTGAGGATGCAAAACTGCAACTCATTGATACTTTGAAGAGTCTAGATGTGTTAAGAACTGAGTTGAAAAAGGTTACTTCTGACCTTGGTCTCATAAAGACACATGTTAAAGAACTTCTCAATGAGGATATCTTCTCTGAAGATGCAGTGGATGCTTTGTCAATCACAAGCTCAAAGATCTCAAGGCTCGTGAGGATTCCGAAACGTCTATTTGACTTCAGTTCATATTCGTTTTTGATGGTTTATGAGTCTTTCTTTGTTTATTAGCTTGTTGATTTTCTTATAATGTTTAGGAAACTTCTTATGAGAATTTATTCTTGTTTTTTTTAATAAGGATAACTAGGGTTTGGAATAGCCATTATTGTGAATACACATAGCTATGTCCAACGTATTCATCTTGCAATGTTTTTAGATTTATTTGTTTATATTCTAAAGTTTATTTGGAAGATGATTTTGCAGTATTATCTTTATGGTTTTATATATTGCAACTTGTTATGGGATATGTGTGTTTGCGTCCGTGAACTATGATTGTCCCATACGTGGTCAAAAATTAAGTCTTTCATATGTCGATATGCAAGTATTGATAAAAGATTGAATGAACTTTTGACAAACAAAAGTTAAGCCTTTTATGTCATTATGCAAATATTGATGGAAGAAAGGATAATTTTTTTTTACAAAGATTAAGTCTATTATATGTCATTGTGCAAATAGTGATGAGAAATAGAATGAATCTTTGTTTATTCCGCAGTATTGATCTTCCCTGATCCATATTTTTTATGTAAATACTGTGCGGCTCCGTAAGTTATCTTATGTGAGCATTTCTGATTGAATCAATCATGGGTTCTCTTGTGGTTAATTTAATTGAGATTTTTGGATACAAATTCATATCTTTATGTGATTTGTTAATGTCCAAAGAAATCCTTCTTTTCTTGTGAAAGTAAGGTCGCTCTTGTTGTTCTTTCGGGAATGACATTTTATTGGGGGGGGGGGGGGGGGGAGTTCTTAATTGAACTTGTGCTTAATTTCCAAATCTTTGTGGGGAGTGCGGCTATGGAATATTATAGGGGTTATCTTGTATTTGTAAAACTCCTTGATGAATGCATTTAGTTTCGTCTATTTGATTGTATCTAAAAAAGTTGATATGTGCTTTCTTTTGGTCATGAAGTATCTTTATGGAAATTTCATTAGGATCCCACTAGTTTTCGTACCTTTGCCAATTTTATTGACAAAAAGGGGGAGAATTAATGTGTAGTTCACACTACAAATACATATGGCTTTCGGATCATTATGTAAGGGGGAGTGGTTTTCATGTGAGATGAAGTTTTGACTAAGGGGGAGTGATGCATATCACCATAGTATTGTTGTCGAAGTTGTGATACAACTGAACTTTGATGTTGTGTAATAATACTATGACACCGTATAACAATGACTGGGAGCTTTTGTTTTCTCATTGTTATGGCTACGGATCTTCAACAACGATGATGCTAAAATGAATACCTTTGGAATCATTGGAGTACTTGGAAGTGACGAAGATTTGAGTAATGTTGAAGTACCAAGGAGATCAAGCATGTGAATGAGAAGCTGCAAAGTTTATTTATTTTGTATTTCATATGTATTGATAGTTTTGTCACTAAAATTGACAAAGGGGGAGATTGTTAGAGCAGTGCTCGGTCTAACTCGCAAGCGTTGCTCGGTCGAACTCGCAAGCGTTGCTATCTCAAGCTTGCTTGTCAAGTTTAGTTGCCAAAACTATAAGTCTTGATTTCTAGTCTACTTATAGCTAAGTCTCGGACTAGGATAGTAAGTGTAGTTGAGCTCTAGACTCCACGGCGTTCATCATGCAAAGACGAAGAACTACTCAAGAAACTGCTGGAACTCATCGACAAAAAGGTATGTGGAGACTTGAACTTATCTATCACTCAAAAGTCTATCTATTCTATCTCCTATCTTGAGACAAAAGTCATATTGCTATATAGACTTCGATTATACACATTTGCTATTTCGAGCCGAGTTTATCTCGCTTATCTATTTCTCGAAATATGTGTTGGTAAGCTTTCGTTTTGTCCAAGTTCATCTTTACTCGTGATTTAAAGTCATGTTGATTATTTCAATAACTTGAAAATCGCTTTGATGAAAAATAGTTTGTGAACAACAACTATATAACATCCTCAAAGAAAGTTTCAATGATTGAAATGAGAGTTTAGAATATATAACCATGATTCGATATAAACGTTGTATGTGAACTCATATTTTTGTAAGTCCAAAATCCTTGAACCAAAGTATGCGTACTTTATGGTTTAGGATGTCCTGAGCTAAGTCCACGTACTGTGCGCGTCTTGCTCGAAGTTCACATCCCGTGAATTTCTCGCTGGAGTTTGTGAACCAAAAACAAGCTCAATACGGGTACTTAAGTATGCGTACTTAAGTGGGTTATTTTTTAAAAACGGTTTATTCGTGAACTAAGAAATTTATAAATTAAGGAATGTAATCTTTGCAAACCGTTGCTATAATGTTCATTCATCGATTCGAGTGAATCAAAAAGTTTTTGCTTCGATTGTGTCTTGTATACTTCTATGAGATCTAAGCAATTGAACAACTCTTCAACTAGTTCATTTGAGTCATTTGAACTAGTTATGGTAAAGATGAATAAGGTTGATATGAAAGTGCTCATATGGCTAACCATTGGTTAACTATTGTTTAACCAACTAAGTGTACACGTTTAGGTACTCAAACCTAAATGAAGTTACATTTCATTTGTGTATAACAAGCTAAGTTCGATCTAACGGTTGAAAGATATTAGCTTGAATCTAATCAGGTTTTCATCTAACGGTGAATATTGAATGATTTGTTACCAAGGTAACTTAGATTGCAAACCCTGATTTGGAGACTATATAAAGGAGAACTCTAGCAACTGGGAAACCTAATCCCACGCCTCCTGTGTGATACTAGTTGTATAATCTAGAGTCGATTCACCTTTAACCTTAGGGTTTTCACGAAAACCTGTAGGTTACCGACTGATGTAGTTTTTTAAGTGATAAGAAAGTTCGTTCAAAGACTTGTAGAGATTTGATTTCAGACTTAATATTAGAAAAATATACAATAGGTTGTCACAATATCGAGAGGTACTGAGACTCAGGATTCCACCATTAATCAAAATCGAGTGATGCATATTTTGATTCTTAACAATTATAGCTCTTTTATGGACTCTATTTCTTTGCCAAAAGTAGATTTTGTAAAACATTAATTGTAAATCACAAGAATGGCGCATCAAAAGCTCTAACTATAAGCATACGCCATCAAATGAAATCACAAATAATTAGTAAAAATCATAAATCAATTGAATCAAGTGAAAAAGTCATAAAGAATCAAATATAGTTACCAAACCATTGTGAAATAAAGCTTCCTCCATCGTCCCAGTGATGGGGCTTAGCTCCTCATGCTCAAAACACACCCAAAATAATAATTCATAGCTCAAAAGGTGTTTTTATGAAGAAATAATAACACAGAGATTTGTAATGTCAGTATAGGCATCCGCTGTAAGGCCTTTATTACGATAATTGTTGCAAAACTGAAGATAATAGTTACTAACGGACTGTTACAGAATTGTTTGAATATAAGACCCTGATTGCGACTGTTCTGTGCAGCTTAATGTTCTTCAGTTTAGGGTTCTTGAGAACGACACTTCTCTAGTGTCCTCTGCAACTCCTTCTCTTCTTCTTCTTCCTGCTGCTGCTATAACTCCTCTGCAGCCTTTTCTTCTTCCCAGCAGCGTACCCAAACTCTCGACTCCTCTGTAACTTGAATTCGCAGTCACCAATTCACAGTGCACCTCATGAAACCTCAGCTTCACTTATCTCCATCTTCATTCACGCTAAAAACAATGGAAACAGTCAGCTCCATCTTCATTCCCGTCGACGATCCGTATGCGGACCACCATCAACTATTGACATTTTCAACTCAGTCACACCCATCTTCTTCTCCATTCAGTTTGTAGACAAGTCAATGACCACAGTTCTTCTTTAGATCCAATCTCAGGC
Source organism: Papaver armeniacum (assembly GCA_023531295.1). Lineage (NCBI taxonomy): Eukaryota > Viridiplantae > Streptophyta > Magnoliopsida > Ranunculales > Papaveraceae > Papaver > Papaver armeniacum. Next base: position 213,121 of record JAJJWW010001274.1, on the reverse strand, counting down.
AACATATAAACCCCATATGCCATCGGTGTTGTTGTTGAGCCAGCACCACTGCCTGCACCATCTCAATGTCGCAAGAGCATCCATACTACAATGGCAGCAGCACTAACTCATATTCATTTACAATTATTTCAGCGTCGACAACATACCATCTTACTTCCCTGAATATGGACGACAACAAAATCAGGTCTTGAGTCTAATTCTCCGGCACAAAGTTCGGTCGATATCGAACCCCAATCATTCGTATTGAACCACAAAGTCTTCATCTCCTTTTAAATCGAACCTCTAGCTGCTGTTGGTGGAGGCTTAGGTTGAAAGAGAAATGAGTTCCATTTGACAAGGCAGAAGAAGCTTTTAATCTCATAAAGTAATATGGTGTTGGTAAGGACACGTTCCAGGTTTTCCACTCAAGGGCTTCACATGCTTGAGAAAATAAAGAAACTCTTTGTACCACCCACTCTTTTCTTCTCTGACCTTGAAATGACTTACATCTTTGGCTGATATATGAAAATACCAGAGCCACTATATTTTGTCACAAAGTTCAATCGTCTCTCTTTAGCATATATTTTTCGGATAATCTGCTTGCGCTTGTACTTTCTACAAAAGCATTAAAATAGTGTCGTTAGCCAAAATATCGAGTCCTAGCTAATATAAATATGGGTATAAAAAATAGCACTTATGTGCTTATCACCGACTTAAATACTTCATTGAGATTGTGAAGCCAAACCCAACTATTTTTTTCTGTAGTTGAGTAATCTGATCTTGCTGTTTTTATCGTATTTGAGTACAATCGTAAGATTGGCTTGAGAATTATATCTCCGATAGGCAAGATAGAAAAATAGTCACAAACACCTTCGTCTCATCGTTTGTGATTCCACAATATCTTGTATCGCCAAATCGATTAAGATTATTGTGAGGTGATTGCTATTTCTAGGGTCAGTTCTTCGGAATATAAGTCCTAGTATATCAATCCGTTCTGTTTACCTTGATTTATCAAAAGACAGAACAAAACTCGTAGGTATTTCTATGGGAGACAGATTTATCTATTCCTATAGACTTTCATGTGTGAGACAAATTTGTTTATTAAAGTCTTCGACTTTGGGTCGTAGCAACTCTTAGTTGTGGGTGAGATCAGCTAAGGAAATCAAGTGCGTAGTATCCTGCTGGAATCAGAGGCGTAAGGAGCGCTACTGTACCTTGGATCAGTGTGAGATTGATTGGGATTCAACTACAGTCCATACCGAAGTTAGTTTGTAGTAGGCTAGTGTCTGTAGCGGCTTAATACAATGTGGTGTTCAATCTGGACTAGGTCCCGGGGTTTTTCTGCATTTGCGGTTTCCTCGTTAACAAAACTTCTGGTGTCTGTTATATAATTGAAATATCACATGTTGTGCGTTGAATCGATCAATTGTATATCCAACCTTTGGTTATTGGTTGAAATTGATTGATCCTAGAACATTGGTCTTTGGTACCGTTCAAGTTATCTCTTTTATATTCAATCGTCTCGCAAATTATTGTTTGTTTGATAGCGGATTGAATTGAGAGATTGAGATATAACTCTTTGATATACTTTTCTTAAGATTGAGTCTGACTGTCTAGTTGATTCTCTTGAAAGTATATTGGAGTTAGTCCATACAGATTGCTAAGCGAAATATTAGGAGAGGTTGTTGTACCCCCACTTTTTCATTACTAACCAAATGCCTTCTACAGAAAATTCTTAGCCCCGTGGAAGTCCTTCCTACACGTATCAAACAGTGCAACAAATTTTCTCCTACTCATCCACATCAATGTTTACTCTGTCATATGAATAAAAACTTAGATTGACTTAAATAGTTAAATCACATATGCATGAGCTGTTAAATTGACATCCACATTAGCAATACCTCACAGTTACAAATATGAAGCCAGTTGAAGCATCACTAACTGTTATGGGTGAAAACTATTCCTGCCGGATTTGGTAATTTGGGGTGTGTGGATGAGGAATGAATCTAAACCCTAAACAAATGCACAAGCGGTGAGTGCTTGTGATTCGAGAAATCAATCTCTGTACAACTCGGCCTAAACCAAGAAATGGCCGTTCCGGACTTGCTTCGGTCACAAAGTGAAGGAGATGGGGTTGATCTTAGGGAGGGAAGCGAAGAAGGTGTTGAGATTGTGAAGGTGTAGGCTTGTTTATGACTTGTAAATGCAAAGGTGAGCAGACTTACGATTGATGCAAGCCGGCTTTGAGTGTTTAAATACGTTTTGTATTAACACTTGGTTTCTGTCTCTTGTCTTGACTTGTTCTGTTGTTGGAAATAGGGAGGAGAACCTATTTATACAAGTCATTTGAGCCTTATTCACGTCTCTCGTGGGAAGTGGAGGAAGTGGAGTGATGGAGTAGTGGAGTTGTGTGTTGGTGTTACACGACCAGTCTTTCCCACTTCTCATGTCATCTCTAACCGTCCATGACTTCCTGACACGTTCTTGTGATGGCGCATTGCACGCTGCACGCTGTAAACCGCCAGACCAATACCCCAGTATGTATCCCCCAGTTTGTGACATGATTGATGTCTGTAATGTGTGGATCGTGGGACCCATAAAAAGTAGCATGTAATGCTAAATTGAATAACTGCGTTATTCAGGAAGTTGATACTTGTGAAGTATCGTGTGTATTCTATGCAGGTATTGCATCGAGTATATTCAGCATGTATGGAGCATTGCTGTTTTTTAAGGCTTATCGGAGTAAGTCACGAATTTAAGCGTCTTAAAATAGCATCATGTCCGGCCATCTTCGAGTGATCGTTTGGAGGCTACACAGGTAAGCCCTGGCTTGACCGATCACTCCATGTGGAAGAGTGGTGGACGGTGATTGTGGTGACGCCTTGCTGGTCTCTTAACTCCTAACCAGGGCTGCTTGACCAAGCTAGTAGAGTTGGACGGACGAGATGATCTGTGACACTCATCTGCGACCGTTGATGAAGTTTTAGGGCTTTTGAAGAGGAGCGCAGTATCACTCTTCATCTTGGTCGAAACCAAGCATGGGAGGTGTTTTGGAAAGGACCGACCGGGCATGCGTGTAGACGGCATGCCGGTGTACACGTCCGTACCTCACTGTCTCATGAAGGTTCGATCTAGGCCACTCAATTTGACCTAAGAAAGAGGAGCGGTTGAGATCGATTTGCAACGAAATGCGGTGCCGCAAAACCGCGCATCATGCCAATTTTAGGCGCGCGTTCCAAGACGACCAAGCTTGGTCGGTCTTGGCCGATTGATTCGGCATGTGGGTGGTAGGCCGGTGTTCACGCTCGTACTTCATTGCCTCATAGAAACGTGATCTAAGCCACTCAATTTGTCCCGGAGAAGTTGAGTGGTCGAGATCGGTTACAATTAGGAGGTGCGACCACGCCTTGGTTTGGGCGTGCGAATCGAGGTGTACAGCCAAATTTGTCTTGGCCTCCGGGTGTGGAGATAGGTGGACCCACTTGGTGATCATGTTGATACTTCACCGGACTGCTTAGTCTATTCTGGACCCTTCATCCGAAGCGGGGAAAAGGGACGCTCGTGATCGTGACACAAACCCTAATCGGTTTTGCTTGGTAGTGTGTCATACCTAGTTTAGGACGCACGAATCAAGACGGCCAACCATAGTTGGTCCCGACCGATCAATCGGGTATGTAGGTGGGCCCACGTGTTTGTGTTAACATGTTAGGGCCCTTTGAATCTACATCTACACCCTCCATCTATGCTGCGAAGATGGATGGTTGAGATCGATTTGCGACACATGTAATGTGCCGTAACCCTAGTTTAGGGTTTCACGTCCATCTTGTTTGGTTTGACGAACCGAGTAAGCGTTGCTTCCCTCTTGGGGAGGCCGATCATGCGGGCCGCGTTGGGTTGGTGGTGAATATTCCAATACCTCGCTTGGGGTCATGGATTTAATCTAAGCCATCCAATCATGCCGGTGAGGTTGGATGGTCGTGATCGTTTACGGCCGATATGGTCGGTTCGGTTCAAACATGCTCAATCGGGCTAGTATAACACACCGAGAGTTGTAGCACAGTATAGGTATTTCGTACATGTTTTATTATTAATGCTTGGAGATTCGTGTTGCTCTGCTGAGAACAACACTCGGTCGTCATCCGCACCTTAATGAGTACAAAAAATACGAGGCTGGTCATGCATTAATTAATAATGCTGTAAATTCACAGGGTATATGGGATTGTTGCTACATGCTCCAACTTGGATGAATTTTGTGTATTTTATTCACAGAATACTGGGATTGTTGCCACATGCTCTATTCTATGTGAATTAGTAAGGTGAAGAAATATTCATCACTTATTAATGGCTTTATCTTTTGCAAGATGTTAGTGCATAATTTTGGCCTTTACAATTTTAGCCTTAAATGAAAATCCACCATCAACACTAACTTAAAAGAAGCATTAGAGATGACATATATTTATAAATCAGAAGAACTAAAATCTAGCATTTCCTTCGCCTTCCAGCGCTGGAATTTTTACTTCTTAAGCTTCTCATAAACAATTCCCAAATCAAAATCATTACCACAAATTTCAGAAACCCTTTTTTCAATCTCAACTCATTGATTTAAAACCTAACATTGAATCTATCAATGACCTAAAAAACTCTATTTTGATTCCACAATGTAAATAATTTCTCGAATTAAATTAAATTTCAGTATGGAATTTCAAATCAAAATCAAACTCAAAGTATCGATACAAATTTATTAATATTTGAGTAAATTGGTTAGAATCTTACTGTGAGGGAGAAGAAGAAAGTGAGAATCACACTACAACCTAATTTGTCATCAATTATATTATTTCGGAACCATTATCATCATCTGCACATCGATCGAGAAAGCATCTGATTTATTTTTGAAACCGAGCTCTAATTTGAGTTCTACGTTTTTTTTTCAGACATGTGTTAATGGAGGAGTCGATGATTTCTTGTTGTGAGATCGAGTGAGGAGGAACTACAGAAAAAAAAAAAGAAGAACAGAAATATAAAGGGTTCCTATTTTTCTATAAGGCGTAGTTTTGTAATTTTCAGAGTAGTTGAATCGAACGTCTTTAGGGTGAAAATAAAGAAACTCCAACGGTGCCTGTCAAAAATACATGCGGGAGACGAAAAATACATGCGGCAGGCGAAAAAACGTGTGGGTGGCGAAAATTTGTTAACGTTTCGGGAGATTCCTTGCTGCTATTAAAGGAGGGAGATTTTGGTCATTTCCAGTTGTAAAGATAGATTTTGATTCACTTGGGAAATTTTGGATCACTGCGACAAATTTTAAATTAGAGATAATTTAGCACCATAATTCAGATTTTAGGTCGCCAAGTAAAAATTGTAATCCGACATCTCATACGTAGAGCAAACAATTAAAAATGCACCTAAATACGTTGTACGTCAAATAAGCTACTCCCTCCGTTTCTGGAAAAGAAATACTTTCATTTTTTCAATTTAACCTATTTTTAGGCTAAAATGAACTCTTTTCCAAAAACAGAAGGAGTATTTCACACTTGCATACTCAAACGGTCTTGCTCTGTTCTTCTATGCTTTCGTGCCATACTCGCGGTAATAACAAACACTTGTTAGTTCGTAAAGAAGTACTATCGATCAATTTGTTCATTAATCTTTAACATGTCCACGATTTAACATATCTTTGGGTGTGAAGGTTAGCCCTACATGAATGTCTCCCGCTCTGCCTTGAACTGGTTTATTCTTCTTACTTTCAAAAACAGTGTATTTGCGGGGTTCTACATTTGTCATTCCCTTTCTGGCACCCAATTCCACCAAATCCTTCACGGATATCCTATCAAAGAGAAAAACAGGACGATTATGACCATTTCGAAAATGCTTTTAAGGTGAGTTATTTCATTTCCTAATTCCAGAAAATAAAAAGCCTTTAGTTCCATTATAAATCAAATAAATTAAAATATGTTCTCACGTAGTTTCTCCAATTAAGTCGTCTCTGGAAAATGTGTCTCTATCGAAAATTTTGAATACGACGTTGTATTGTCCATCTGGCTCTGGATATTCAACCCATAGTGTCAATTTGTCGTTCCACACGGGATTTGTACCTTGTCCTGCTCAATCATAAACTCCATGAGTAAATATGCTCCTATAATTTTACCTTCGCAAAATTTAAACAACATGGTAAGCTGGTTGACGGATTCATTTCAGTCAACAAACTACTACTTTTTCATCGGAAAAAAGTACTGGTTGTAATGTAACACTTTATAATAATTAGCAAATTTTTAACCATTAAAATTACGGAAAATGGGTCATTTGTCCAAATATTTTTAAAACCTGATTTAAATGGACGAGTAAAAATTAGTATGAGTGAAATGGACAAAAAAAATAGCAAGGATGAAACTGGATTCATCCTGACTTAAACTTAAAAAATAGCAAGGATGAAACTGGATATATCCTGATGTAAATTAAAAAAAAAAAAGTATTTGAAAATAGGTAGGATGAAACTGTTTACATCCTGACTATATTTGTATTTTTGTCCATTTAAACAGTATCAAAATTTAGATGTTTTTTTCACCCTGGATTTGTTGATTTTGGTCTTTTTAACCAATGTTGTGTTAAAATTAGTAGATGGTGAAATTTAATAATTCCAGAGTGTGTAAACTTTTATGGGTGTATAGATCATGGAATATCCCAAAATATCAACTTTAAATATGGCACAATTTAATATTTGTTAGAAAAAATGTCATCGAAAATGTAAGATCATGTGAGTTTAAGAGTGCCCGCTATCCTACCTACCTCATAAACAATTCGAGCAATCCTCACATAAATCCTAAGATTTCCGTTTTGCTTCACAGACAGACAATTTTTGAGTCAACCTAAGTTGACGGATAAAATCGGTTGTCCGTCCATATATCTTAAGTTTCATTATTATTTTTTCATTTTTGCCCCTCAACCATAGTTAATAGGAGCTGATTGTAGTTAACCCTATAGATAATTCTAAGATCCGATCTGATTGGCACTACTATAAAAAAAATTCTATAATAGAAGCATGTTTCGAATCGATTTTATCTACTGAGCAGCAAATCACAAATCTGCGCAGCACTCAAATTCAACTATTTGTTATTGCAATGTGATTGTTGGCAATTGATTGAGAAACCCTAATTCAAATCCTCTTTAATGGATCTTGTGTAGATGAAGACAATAGATAAATTGTATAGGTTTGCTGATTGATTTGGGTGGTTGGTTTCTTGTGAACTAAAGGTACTTTGTCATTTAAAAAGATTTTCAGTTTTTGAGCAATTTATTGTCTGTGTTATATTCTTTTGTCTGTAGGTGTGAATTTGAGGTCATTCGATCTTAAACTTGAGAGTATGCAACTAGTTTTATATGACCCAAGTTTATATTCTATGACTTAAATTTGGATATGTTATCTGTAGGTAAACAGCTTAAAATAGCTTATCAACCTTCTTATTCAGATGATCATGATGTCAATTAACGCCTTCTTATTAATTGACAATCCTCACCACCATCTTCTTAACACAATTAGTGATATCGTAACAGGTTTTATATCACGAAAAGGGTACACTTCTCTCAATGTCTCATAAAATAAATTTGGTAGCTTCGTTGAATGTCAGCATAATATAAATTGGGTAGCTTTTCTGAATGTCGCATAAAATAAATTGGGTAGACAATAGAAGGATCATCTAAAATAAATTGGGTCAACTAGTCTACATGATCTGTATAATCCATGTTGGATGACCTCTATATCGAAGATATGGGCATGCATACGAGGCACTGATGGAAAAGAGGTAAAGTTGGTTTAATTTTCGACTGTAATTTGCTTGAATTCATGTTGGTTTTGAAACTGATCGGAACTTGTCAATACTTTTTATTGTAGGTGACTAAAGTGGTACCCGCACTGACAGATGAGGTTAAAGATGCTTTGATTAAGAACATAAGAAGCGTATGACTCCACAACCAATGAAAATTCGTGCAGATATTGAAATGAAATGCTTTCAGTTTGATGGGGTTCTCCATATCAAGGTAACAAGGATTGCGGACATCCTTTTAACTTTGTTATTATTTTTCCCTGGTGTTGTTACTGACATGGTGCTTAGTGATTATAGTCCTTGAATATGGTATGATTTAAGAATACTCAAGATTCAAATTGTATCATTGTTTGTTTGGAGGAAGCGATGAGGATAGCTGAAGCCAGTGGTATTGATGACTGTCCAGTTAAAAATTAAACTGGTGGCAGCTCCTCTATATGTTCTGACGACTCAGACTCTTGACAAGGTTAGTTGGGTATTAATGTTTTACATATAACAAGACCAGAGTGAAATTTTCATTTTCAAGGAATTCGATGTGAATTTTCATTTTCAAGGAATTCGATGTGCTTTGGTTTGGATGTTTGTATTTTTTTAATCCTTGCTGTAACTTCTATCCAGCGCTAGATAATTTACTTACGTTTGTGCTTGTTTTGTTTGACACAGGAGCAAGGGATAAGGGTTCTTACGATGCAATCGAAGCTTGCACCGAAGAAAAAAAAAAGGTAGCCACGGGGAGATTGGTTGTAAAGGAGGCACCAAGAGCGGTGAGTATCGACTTTTCGCAAATAGATTTCAAAACCTTGTGCAACATATACCTTCATGTGTAGATCAATTTTATCCATTCTTAGTTATCATCAATTATGAAACTGGTTTTGGATGCAGGTGACCGTACGTGATGATAACCTACTTGCAGAACACATGAGAAAACTTAATCAATCAAGCCAAGAAGTCAATGGTGATGATGATAGTGAAGAGGAAGATACATGAATGGGAGAAATTGATGTTAAAGGACCTTCCGATGTGCACGAGCAGTAAAGCTAGTGCCAAATAATCCACCCACTTAAGGCCCCCTCTCTTAGTTTTTAGAGACCGATATAGATAACAAGAGCAGCTATATGAAATCAGCTAGCAACATCATGTAAAGTGTTGAATATTTCTTTTTTACTTACTTTTCCGTTGATTGTTCTTTTCTAGTTATATTTGGTATAAACTGCTGCCATATCAAATGGAGACTAGGCTGTTCGTTCCCTGATTCACTTTTAAGTTGCTTTCTTCTGTACTTCTTAAGCCTACCCATATGGCAGAAGGTTGGTTTGTCAATATTAGTTAAGGATGAGTTTTTTCTGTCGTGCAGTTTCTTTCTCGTGTCTCTCTCTCAGAGGGATGAAGTCTTGCTATAGCTAGCCATGCTAGGTCTCCGGTCTTTTCCACATTAAATTTTAAATAATTGAGCAGGTTGGAAATGCTTATGTGAAACTATAAAAGGTACGTTGTACCCAAGCCATTCATCCTCAAAAACAAAATTTTTTTTATTAAGCTAATTCATTTTTAGGTCACCAAAATCCGATTTCCTTTCATCCCAAAAAAATTGAATTCAAAGGAGAAGACGAAGAAAAATGAGGGAGAACCAAGAAGAAAGGTATTAAATGGGCGCGGGGAAGTTGGGTACATCAGTTTACGAATATGGGTTTATTAACTTTCACCCACAATAGGTTTGGTTAAGTTAAAAACTTAAGGGATTATAAGGTCATTTTACACTGATTCTGTTCCAACCAGCTCCACTGATTTGGCTCTGTCCGTTTCTTTAGCAAAAATCAAACTTCGTCCGTTTGCCATCCAAAATAGAAATCTATGGATTTTTGTGTGGATTGCTCTCTAAAGATTTCTTTTTCTTTTCTTATCCATTTTTGTCGAGATTAATTTCTCTCAGGTCAGATAAGGTAACCGCGGGATCTTTCTAAGTTTGACTATTGACCTAGTTTTCATTTGATTGAACGCAAATCAAGAAAAGAACCAAAATCTCAACATTAGTTAATTAAAAGTACGCATTAGATGAACAAAAGTGTCTGAATTCCACTCTCCTACTAACTCTATCTGGCCATGCCGCCATGGTTGATTCATTTATGTATACTGTTATCTACAGTAGGGAGTATGATTCTATGAAACTAAAGAACAACAATTAGCAGGCAATTGGATACAACCTTTGGCAACAGAGCTCCTCAGCTTTTGGTTTTTGTATTGAATCGTTACATATGGATCCATTTTCCCTGAAAATTAAACCGACTCTGATGATTAGAATATAGATTAAAGAACAAAAGTTTAAATTCCTTATCAATCAGATAGGCAAAGAATATGAGAGATGCAGAAAGAAGAAAGAGGTGGTATAATTAACTACCAATCAAATCAGACTTGGGCAAGCCTTGTGCATCCACAAGCACGATCTCCAGTAAACCACTCATGTTCAGTGTTCTCTCTATCTCGTATCGGATGATTTATATATCTCTACTTGTATTGAACTCAAAATGAAGATTTTAAAAACTCAAACATGTACTGTCATTTATATAGAGTTTAGCTTTGGGTTCTTTAGGATGCGTCCGCCGCCTCCAAAGCGTCAGTCTCCTTAATGGCACAGTTTCAAACTCCTAATAAGAAAAAATAGAAAACTGATATATCTTGGATGTACACCCTTGACTCTTGAGTAAAATTCTAACACGACATGCAGACGACTTTGTGCATGAGTGACTCGTGAGAATTGACTCTGATCAATTAAGATGGCCAAAGTAACATCTTCCGAGAAAAGCTACCATAAAGATAAGGAAGGTTAATTCGGATTTCCTTCATAGGAAAAGAACCATCCACCCTCGGTGAAATCATTAAAAATGAAGAAAAATTGAATAACTAGAGCTCATTTGTAATCGAAGTGATATGACGAAACAGATGACCTCTCCATGTCTTTGCAACAACAACATGATAAAATTTTGAAAACTAGAATGAGTCACGTGTTGTCTTTAAACATTAGCACACAACTTAAATGGACAATTAACCCAATAACAACAATTCTTGGGTGAAAAAGACCTGTAAAATTTGATACTGTTTAAATTGACGAGAATGTAAAAATAACCAGGATGTAAACAGTTTCATCCTAACCATTTTCAAATATTTTTCTTATTTTTAATTTACATTAGGATGCATCCAGTTTCATCCTCGCTATTTTTTAAGTTTAAGCCAGGATGAATCCAGATTCACTCTCGCTATTTTTTTGGCGTCCATTTTACCTATACTAATTTTTACTCGTCCATTATAACCATGTTTTAAAAATATTTGGGCAATTGACCAAATTTCTCATTAAACTGTGATGTTTTCACCCCACATGACTGATGTTTTCAGGATATGTAGGATCGAGCAAGAGAGAGGAGAGCACAAACGCGGAAGAAATAAACGACTACACTGATAATAATCTTGGTGTACTAATTCTCATGGCTCAACAGCCTACTTATAGTTTAACAAACTTGACAACTAAGCAAAGACACTTTCCTAACATAAACCAAACTCTAAATAAAGAACTCTTCTAGAACCAAACAACTTGTTTCTCAAGATAACTCGACTTCCACATATGGTACGTTCACAAGTGGCATCAACTTCTACTAGTTGCTTCCCATAAGCGGCATCAACTTCTGCTGGTTGCTTCACTGAACATGATCAACTTGAACTAGTTCCTCCAATAACCAAAGTCTTGGTTTATTATTTCCAACATCCTCCCTTAAACCAAGACTTCCTTTAACAAATCCTTAACAAGCTAGAAACACTATTGTTGTGCTCTTGCTAACCAAACACGAAACAAAATTCTTTACCTACTTCACTTGTAGGATTTTCGTCCTTTCTCTTTTTACCTACTTCACTCGCAGGATTTCCGTCCTTTCTGTTTTTTACCTACTTCACTCGCAGGATTCCTCACCGAGCATTGTAGCTTTACCTCACTTATTTACAATCACAACCTTGTGACGTCTCTTCCGCAACTCATAGGCTTCACTCACCTACCTTTTGTTGATCTTCTTCCACAACTCATAGGCTTCACTCACTTACCTCTTGTTGATCTTCTCGTCTCAAATTCCACACTGGAATTGCTTCACTTCTCTATTCAAATCTCACACTAGGATTGCTTCACTTACTTCACAACCTTGTTGTGTCTCTTCTTCTCTTTTTTTCCAGTCACACTATTGTTGCGAAACCTTCACACTTCTTTGCTTTATCAAGATTCTCTCACAATCTTGTCACGCTTCTGCCACAAGCTTTAATTATTCTTCTTATTATATATTACTATTACAAAGTCTGCCGCACTTTGTAGGTATTCTAAGTTTTTGTCACAAACTCTTCAACTACACTTCACGGTTTCCAACATGTTTGAGCTTAAACTCCAACATGATACCATCTTCCCTTAAGCTCAAACATAACCACCTAAAATACCTTGTCATTCTAAGTCTTTGAATTCGAATTCAACTCCATAAAACTGTACCAGTCCTTTTTCTTGATCTTCTATTTTTTTTTGATTTCGAATCCATAACCTAACCCTTCGAAAAAACCACTCACCATAAGCTTATCCGTCTTCTAAAATCCTTCAATTCTCCACCACAACAACAACACCTTTCACAGCCAACAACACCTTGTTCTCTAACTCCTTTTTATTTATTTATTTATTTATCTCTTTCCTGCAAAAATCACCCATTTTGGTTCTCTAGCAATACAAGACTATACTTGTTAGTGTCTTCTTTTGCAATCTGGTGCCAACTATACCAAATTTTCTTAGTTTGGACCACAAATCCATATTGTATTCGAGGTTCGACCGATTAGGAAGAGCACACATCTCATGTTGTGTTCATCACGACAAAGATCATCGTTAGATCTCGTCCAGTTCATTCACAGTACTCGATGGCGATAAACCCATCGTTAACCAATTTCTCAATGATCGCCATTATACTTCAAATGACAACCACACCTTCCCTGTCACTCTCTCGAACTCAACTTCCATAATTACTATAAACTTCAACTTCCTCCATCTCAATCATCAATGGAAGCCATCACCGAGCATTATCACCCCACTTCCAATCAATGACTGTAGTGGTAGAAAATCCTACCACTACATCCAAAGAATCTCAAACATACACAATGAAGTAAACAAGCAAGAGACATAGAAGAACACAAAATATACGTGGTTTGGTATGATTACCTACGTCCACGGGGTAAAGGGATGATCTTATTACTTGGTTCACGATTACAAGATGGATGCTTCTCTCAATACTCTAGGTGTGCTCTCTTTCCTCTCCTCTTACTTGGGTTTTACCTCTCTACATAGTCTCTATTTATAGTCACAGATGATGATACATCAATACTACGATGTTGGGCATGGTGTAGCTTCCTTGATGTTCTTCTCGGGCGACCAGCTGATGCTTCAGCCGATATTCTTATTTGCTCAAGTCGAGATATCTAGCCGAGCCGAGTGATGTCCTCATCCGATATCCCACTACCCGATGTCGCTTGTTTGGTGGAGATGACCGATGTCGCCCTTTAGGTCCCTGGCCGAGTCTCACTTTGACCGAGCTCTTCTTATATCTTCACCAACTCACGCTCGGTGCATTTATTGTCCTCGTACCCGATGAGCATCACATCGAACTTTCTCTTCCTTTATGTCGACCTCACGGGGCGCCGGTTCCTCTTTTCTCGCGCCCCCGAATCTGGTGAGACGATTCAATACTTCTAGTGCTTGTTTCTCTTGGTACGCCAACGTCTAGGATTGTTCCACCTGTCCCTGTGGATTATTTACACCTACATTTATGCCCCTTCTTCCGCTCGTGTAATCGGCACAAGGGGAAGAAACAGCCTCGTCTTCCCACGTCCTCCATCATGTCGACTTTCACGCCATGCTATTCCCCACTCTCTTCAGTTATTGCAAACTGTTTACCTTCTTCGCCGGTTACAGTAGATGGGGTTTATAAGTCCGACCCTTAAACCTTGGTTTTTCTTTCATTCTTTCTTTAGCAGTTTCTTTTCTCTCCTTCTTTGTTTTTTCTCCTTCTTCTTCATCGTCATCGGTTATACTTTCCAACAGGTTTCCTTCCTTCTTTTTTCACTATCTCAAGTTTTATCTGCCGTTCTTCGTTTTCGTTCTTTCTTTGTAACTTCCGATTCCGTCGTATCTTCACTTTTCTTGCTGTTTCCTCAACTAACTTCCATGGCGTCTTCAACTCCTTCCATGACGGAAAAGAGGTGCGTGAGTTATGTCTTCTCTGACGAAGACGGTGTACCGCTTGATTCCCTTGTTTGTTGTTGAGAGCCCTTCTAAGCATGATCATCGTGCTTTGGATTCCATCTTTTCGATAATTCTTCTTCCTTTTCATGTAGGAGGCGACAAGAGAATTGCTAAAGACTTATCGGATGAGCGGTTTATCCAGCGGTTGAAAGATGAGTTCAACCTCCATGGCTATGACGTCGGCTCTTGTCGGGCAAAAAGGCGTTTTGAAGAAGGATGATGTTATGAAGTTTCCGCACTCGGCTGAGGCGACCATCGTCACCAGGGGTCAGTTAGAGCTCGGGTTGTGTTTTCCTTTGTATGATCCTAGCCGTCCATTTTGGTATGAAGCTTTCTCTAAGATCCGCCCGTCCGTGCTTTGGCTCGATGGAATGGCAACACCTTTCGAATCTGTCAGAGTGGGAGAGACGCGGCGAGATGAATGTACTCCTACTCCTTGGTCCACCTATAATTCTTCTCGGGCGGGCGACTATACTCCTGCTAGTTTTTTGATAATTACCGAAGCAGATCTGCTACCAATGGTGATCTCGCCGGGTTTTTCTTTGCTAGCCCTCATCGCCATAAGACTCTTACTGAAGGTGTCAAGAAGCTTTTATTGGACGAGGATCCCGAGGGGAAGAGTTCCAACAAATATGCCCATCATACTAGTGACGCGGCTTGGGATCCAGTTCCTTTAGCTATTTCTGGTCCTCTTACGGCGAGCGGCAGTTTCCTTTTCCGTAGAGTCTTATCCCTTCGGGTAGTCAACGTGGATCAGGTAAGCATGTTTCCCCGGTTTTTGATTTAGCTGATCGGCTCGGGTGACTAGTAGGGTGGTGTTTTAATTTTTGTGTTTTACAGCCTAAGTCCCAGAGCGTTCCTTCTGAGTCTCTCGTTCTTCGGAAGATGGATAGGGGTTCTAGCGCATGAGCCGAGGAGGAGACAAGGAAGGTAACAAATATACTGCTCCCTCCTTGTAGTACATGTACTTGCCCCTATTTGTTGCCTTGAATGGTTCGAAGCATCGGCTCGTGTGCGAAAGGCGGGTTGAGAGTTGTGAGTGGAGGTGCTTCGGCGAGGGATGGTGAGGATTTCGAGGATCGGCTGCCTTTATCACATTTCTTGAGGAATTCGCCTCAGAAAACTTATGATGTTTCTTCTACCCTTGTAGGTGGGAAGCCTAGTGGGAAGGGCAAGGAGACTAAGGGCGACATATCTGCCCCGGGGAAAACTATGCCCCGGCAGCCGGTGGTAAAGGGATTGTTCTTCTTGACGGTGTTGTGTATCTTGAATCGATGGTGATGATGATGAGGATCTTTTTGATGGAGAGGACGAGGTCGATGGTGGTGAAGAGGAGCGCGAAGCAAACGGAGAAGTCTCGTGGTGGTGGAAATGATGTGGTTACTCGTGATGAAGAGAACGTCACTTACGGGAGCGAGTTCTTGGAGCCCCTTTCTCTGTGGTTCCTAACTCGGGCAAAGTACCACCTCTTTTTTGTCTCGGGCCCTATGTGTATTTCCCTAGGAGCTCTTATTTCTCCCGAATTTGCCTCTCTTCGGATGAAGATAAGATCAAGGCCGCCTCGTTGTATGATCTTTGGTCTAAAGAGCACTTTCGATCTGCTGGTGAGTTTTGTTGATCAAGTTATGCATTCACGCCATGGGGTAAGTGCTAATGATGTTGGTGTTTGTAGGATATCAATCGCTCGTTGTTAAACGCCGCCATTCAGCCATGAGGAGATCGGCGAGAGAGAGGACCTCGTCTCTTATTACGGCAAGAGCGCGACGATCCCGGCTGGAGAAGCAACTAGCCGAGACTCAAGTTATTTACTTGTCTTTCAAGTGTTTACGGTTGATTACTCAGTGCCAATATCCAGTGTAGTACTACCTTCCTAGCGAAACTTCTAGTGTGGAGGCCGTCTTTCCACGAGGTACCGCTTGTTGAAGAGGGAAATTGACATATAACGGGGTCATGTTTTGAATTTACAACAAAGGATTGTCAATAAGGATGACAAAATTGATCATCTGGAAACCTAGATTGAAGGTCTTCAAACCCATTTGCATCGTTATGTGACTTTTGAGTATGTCCCGAGGAGATCGATAATCTTAGGGAGAGCTTATCTCGATTCAGGGTATCCTTTGCCGACAAGACACTTGTTGGTCGATAACTCGAGAAAGTCGGTGTGGACGATTAAGGCTTCAAGTCCGGGATTTGCACGCAGATCGCCTTCGGATTAAGGGGAGAAGAGTCTTTGCTGCAGAAAAGTGTAGTCAAGAATCTCTTGAGAAGCTTAGAGAGTCGGCGAGGAGTGGGTTCAAGCTCGGTTATCGGGTTTGCGAGATAGCACACTCTCGGCGAGAGCCGAATGGAATGATCATAAGAAATACTGCCCCTCCAATGAGTTTAACGAGCAACGCTATCTAGAACTTTCCTCTATGATATCTTCCCTTGAGTGTAGCTTGTCTGAGTCCGAAGAGACCGTTAGAGTAGTCACCCCTTTACTTGAAGGTGGTGTCCCTTGTATTGTGTTTTCATTGTTGTTGTCCTGATATTGTTGTTATGTTACTTGACTTCTCCCATGTTTTGACAAAAGTAAAGGAGGGTGGCATCGTTGGAAGAAAGAATGCCCGATTGAAGGGAAGGAGACGCAGTGGCTGCGAGGGAAGCTCAATCACTCGGGCAGTGGCCACTCTTGAGGCGGCATCAATGCGATTGACGCTCGACCTTGCTCAGAAGCGAAATTTAATGATGAGCTTGTTACCGAAGGTCAAAGCTGGTGTAAAGACGGTTCTTGATAAGAAGCGGGCCGACGCTGCTGCCAAGAAGGCGGTTCCAGGATCGGCTCCTCCCAAAGTGTAGGCTCATCTTTTGTAGCGTTGCGTCGCTATTTCGCCCTTTGCATTGGGTTGTAATCCGCTCGAACACCTTTATTTTCTCATATGTTTTCTTTTAATGGGATGCTGCGTCGCCAATTCGGTTGTTTTTCTTGCTTTCTGATAATGTTGTTCACGTTAACGTTCTTACTTATGTTGTGCCGACGATATGTGGTTTATTTTTACGACTAATTTGTGTGTACCTGCATAAAAGTGAGTAGATCAGTTAGCGTAAATGTCGTTTTAATCGAACACACTCAACGGGGAGGGTCATCGGGCCCAATGCCATGTCCCGATTGAGGTATCTCATCACCGTCTTTCAAGATCTAGTGGTAGGGTATTTGGTCCTCCTAATTTCTATGGGATCGATATCCCGAGAAGTTATCAATTAACTTTTCTTGGGCAAGTGATTTCGGCCACTTGCGAGGGGAGCAATGTTTCCTGCTCGACTGTCGAGTACTCATGCCTCGACAATCGGCCGTTGGTTTCCAACCACCAGGGCCCTAGGGCTAGATCGGCACTTGCACACCGCCATCGCCCCGAGTTCGAATAGCCCGTCTTAGTGTAAGTCGCCCGACACTTGCACAATGCCATCGCCCGGATTCGAAACGACCATTCGAGTGTAAGCGCCCCCGACACTTGCACAATGCCATCGCCTCGGGTTCGAAACGACCATTTAGACGCAATTGTCATATTTCCAACCCCACGTGGCCTTTCAAGGAAATAGATGACAATATATCATACCAACTCTCATGGGTGATATAGCTTTAGTCGCCTAGCATTCCACGGTCGTGGCTCGGGTGTTCCGTCCGGTTTTAGTATCTTATATGCTCTTTTCTCGACCTTATCGACAATGGTATAGGGTCCTCCCCATCGTCTTTGCTAGTTTTTCTCCTTTTTTATCACGTTCATAACTGGGTAAATCCTTTAGCACCAAGCTTGTCCCCCTTGGAACTCTCTTGGTCGGACCCGCTTGTTATACTCTCGTTGTATTCTTCGTTGGTAATTTTCCATCTTTTGCAAAATCTCTCTTGTTTCTTCTAGGTCGTCGAGCTTGGCAGGGATAAGATCTGCCGAGATGTTTCGCCTTCATGCCTCGGTCCTTGTTGTAGGTATCATCGCCTCCGTTGGGAGGATGGCTTCGGTCCCTTATGTTAACATGAAAGGCGATAATCCGGTTGCCTCTCTGCGATTTGTCCTATATGCCCAAAAAACATTATAAAGCTCTTCGCACCATTCTCCGTATTCTCCATCAAGCTTCTTCTTCAGGTTGTCGGCGATGGTTTTGTTTGTGATCTCGACTTGTCCATTACTGCGAGGGTAAGGGGTGTGGATTTGCTCTTTTGGATGTTGTAGGTATTGAATAGCAAGTCGATATTCTTGCCACATAGTTATTTTCCATTGTCAGAGACGATTGTCGTTTGGTACTCTAAAGCGACCAGATGATGTGCTCCCAAATGAATCGAAAAACATCTCTATCCCGAATATACTTTAATGGAGCGGCCTCTACCCATTTAGTAAAGTAGTCGGTAGCCACAATTAAGTATTTTCTCTGCCTTGATCCGACATGCAATGATCCCACGATGTCGATCCCCCATTTGGCGAAAGGCCAAGGGCTGATTCACCGAGTTTAACGTCCTTTGCTAAAGCATGTATCTTCTTTTCAATTTCGACATTTGTCACGGATGAGGGCCATATGCTTTGCATCCTCATTCATGTAAGGCCGAAATATCCCATAGTCTTGGCTCGTTTATTTGCTAGGCTCGGCCGGAGGCCGTGGTTTCAGCGGCCCCATAATGCAATTCGTTCGGGATTGTGTGCCCCTCTTCTTTACTCGAGGCATCTTAATAATGGTCCTAGGTATGACTTCTTGTACGAGAATGCCATCTCGGAGCTCATATGCAGGCACGCTTTGCTTTTGATTTTGTTGATCTCGGGTCGCCCCTGGGCGGTTCTCTGTCTCTAGATATTCGTGGATAGGTTTTCGCCAATCATCGGCCTTATACGATCGTCGTAGTTGCTGCCACGTGCGCGCTGATGTCCATCATCTCGGTACCGATGGCATTAAGATTCTCATAATCGGATGCCTTGACACTTGCATCCGTTAGCATGGAAGCGATGTATGCTAGAGCGTCAGAGTGGCGGTTATCTTTCCTACAAATATGTTGAAACTTGATGTTTGGTATCTGGCCGATGTAAAATTGGGCGAGTTCCCAATATTTCTGTAACAAGGGGTCATGTATAGCGTACTGCCCGGACGACTAGCTGAGAGTCACTTGTTAATCTTACATCTTGAATTCCCATCTCCACTATCAGGCGCAGAGCATGTATCACATCTTCGTACTCCGTGACGTTATTGGTTTCCTTAAATTCGATTCTAAACGAGTGGACCATCTTTTTTCCCTTTGGCGTTGTGAAGACCAATCCAAGTCCTGACCCGTCTTTATTGGATGATCCATCCACAAAAACTTCCCATCGTGTCGGGTTACAGGTCTCGAGTAAGTCGGACGGATCCTCTTGGTCTTCCTCCATTCAGGGATGTCTTCTACTTCATCTTCGTCGCTCAAGGTGAAGTCGCGGAAAAGTCGGCCCTTTGCACATTGTCTTTTCTTCGCTATTCTCATCTCGTAGAAAAATATCGAATCGCTTGATCTGTGCTCTCCACTGGAGATCCGCCCCCTTTCAGCTGCATTGTCGATGCTTGATTCTATGGAGGATTTCGTGAGCACCGAATTTTGTGAGTTTGGAAATACGTCAGAAGTT
Organism: Papaver armeniacum; assembly: GCA_023531295.1. Lineage (NCBI taxonomy): Eukaryota > Viridiplantae > Streptophyta > Magnoliopsida > Ranunculales > Papaveraceae > Papaver > Papaver armeniacum. The sequence continues at coordinate 193,406 of JAJJWW010001274.1, read as the reverse complement.
TTTGTGTTGCAAATACCAATGCTAATATCGATTGCTCGATTAAGTGTAGTTCTTCTCCATGAGGTTTATGGTTTTGCTTATGAAATACACCAGGCTTTTCCTCTCCTCCTACGTTCTTGACTAGACTAACACTAATGGCATAACTTGGTCGCCCAAGATATAGGGTCGAGTACCTCCTCGGGCTCGGGCCTTTGTAATCTTGGCGAGGCTCGCGAGATGCTGCTTAATCTTCTGAAAAGCTTCTTCGCATTCCTCGGTGCATTTGAACTTCTCTTCTTTCCTCAATATCCCGAAGAAGTCCTTGCACTTGTCAGATGATCGAGAGATGAATCGCCCCAAGGCTGCCAAGTTCCCGTTTAACCGTTGTACGTCTTTAATCATCACGGGTGATGGCATTTCCACACTGCTCGATCTTATCTGGTCGGGTCGGCTTCAATACCTTTGTCGGTAATTATGTACCCTAGAAACTTGCTCGAGGTAACCCGGAAAGTGCACTTAGCGGGGATTCACCTCATCTTGTATCTTCTCATGGTTTGAAATATATCTCCGAGGTCGTCGATGTGGTTGGTGGCCACCTTGCTCTTGACCGAGCATGTCGTCCACATATACCTCTATGGTGTTGTGTATTTTGTCTTGAACATGTCTTCTACTAATCTTTGGTAGGTGGGGCCTGCGTTTCTCAGCCCAAACGGCATTTTGGTGTAACAATATAACCCTTTGGGTGTGAAGAAAGATGTGTGCTCTTGGTCCTCAGGGGCTAGGGGAATCTGGTTGTACCCCGAGTACCCGTCCATGAGTGTTATTGCCATATCCAACTATGTATTCTACTAGCTGATCGATGTTGGGGAGGGGGAAGCTATCTTTCGGGCACGCTTTGTTCAAGTCGATGCAGTCTCGAACACCTCCATTCCTTTTAGGGACTATCACCATGTTAGATATCCATTGTGGATATTGAGACTTTCGAATAATTCCTGCTACTTGCAACTTCTTTAGTTCGGCATCCATCGCTACTTGTAGCTCGGGTGCAATTCTCCTCATCTTTTGTCGGATCGGTTTGAACTTGGGATCTATTCTCAAGTGATGTGAGCAGACTTCTGGGTCAATTCCCTCCATATCTTGCATTTGCCAGGCGAATACGTCCATTTGTTCTTTCAAAAGAGTTATCAACTGCTGTGTTTGTTCATCCGTCAATAGAGTCCCTATTCTCACCATTTTAGGCTCTTCCTCAGTGCCTAAATTAATTTGTCGATTAGGTTCTAAGGCCGAGAAATTGGGCTTTGGTTCATCGACCATTTTCGGCTCCTTTGATTGCTATAAGATCTCCTTCTCGCCAGCTTCATAGGTGGTGATGGCTTGTGATATCACCTTTTCTAGTTCTTCTCCCGCCCTTATATCCTTAGATTTGTTCTCTTCTTGGCGCTTCATCGATCGCCTTTCTTCATTCTCGCTGGATATCTATCTGTACGCATTGTCGCGCCGCCTGGGATTGCCCAACACCTCCACTACCCCTCGGTAGGATGGAAACCATGATCTTTGGTGGTATGCCGAGGCTATTCCTTTGATTCTGCGAGCCGGGGTCTACCAAGGATTGCTTCGTAAGGTGACACAACGTCGACCACGCGAGAAGGTGGTGAGTGTGTCTAAAGGAACCCCTCCCCGTCCGAGACTATGAGGGTGACTTCTCCGTTTAGTCTTGTCCTTTGTCTGTTGAGCCGTAGATTCGATAGGTCGACGGGATTAAGATGTCATTAGATAACTCCATTCTTTTGAAGGTATCGTAAAAGAGGACCTTGACCGAATACTATTGTCCATTAGTATCCTTCGGACACCCCATTCTTCGATAAGTAAGGTTATCACTAGGGATCTCCATGTGCTTGACCATTTGACGGACGTCTTTTTTGAGAAAGTGATCGGCTCATCATCCAAGGTTCCATGGGTAGATTTTTGGCCACACTGAATTTTCCTTTCCCGCTCGATCTCTTTTATGAATCCTTGAAGTGATACCGGTACCCAAGTCAAACCCTTGAGTTGCCGAGTGCGAGATAGTCGTACAGGTGAACTGGTACCACGATTGATTCTTATTTGATGCCTTTGGTGCGTCGGGCTGAACCGGTGTCGGCGATGTCTTAACGAAGTGTCGCAAGTATCCATCTCGGATCGATGATCTTTGGACGATATCTTTTACCTCCCGACAATCATTGGTCGAATGGCCACGGCCCGAGTGGTAATGACAAAACTCGGGATGGTTCCTTGTTTCATCAAACCGAATTCCCCTCGTTTTTCGGGTATATGATGTCATTCCTCTTTTCTACTTCCTTGAATATTTATTCCAATGGTGCATTTAGTGGAGTGTAAGATCTGGGTTCGTGGCGAGGCTTCTTTCCTTTCTCGGCCCAAATTTTCTTGTTCGACCCGTGATATTGTGTGCTCGGCCTTTTCTCTGGTCGCTTTGGATCTTCTCGTGGGATTGCCTCTACTGTAGTGCTTGCTTCTTGTATTCCCATATCCTGTGCTCCTTCCTGTATTTCTTCTAGGGCGATGTAGTGTTCTTGCATCTTCCTGATTTCCCTTAATGTTTTAGGTTTCTCGGTGTACATTGCTATCCAAATAGGATCGACTTCCCCAATGAATTTTCGAACCCGAAGATCTCGTTGATCGACCGTTACCTTCCCGATGTCGGTACACAACTTCCTCCATCCGTCTGTAGAGACCGCAATGGTTCCCTAAATCTTCGTGCAAGCGAAAAGAGCTTATTAACTCTGGGACGAGCTATTCTGTTGTGCATGTAAGTTTCCAGGAAGGTTTCCACCAAGACAACATAATTAGGGTGTAAAACCAGTTCTTTTCCTCACCTTCCAGACTCGCTGGAAAGAATTTGCACATGACCACATCGTAATTCGTCCATTGTAACAAGGACATGATGTACATTTTGATATGTTCTCCGAATCGCGCGTCGTGGTCAAACCTAGATGGGAAGATCGGCAACGTACATTTTGGCGGTAAAGGAGTCATATCCAATTCCTTAGTAAATGGTGTCTTCTGTGCTTCACTGATTACTTCTGCCAACTTATCGTCCTCGCCATTTCTGTCGACTTCTTGACCATCTGCTCAAGTTGCTCGATCTTTTGCTTGGTTGTCGTATCCGTACCCTCATTTGTCGCCTCTTCCTCGGTCGAAGAATCCTCGGGTGGACCATACCCTCCCCTTGAGAGATTAGGGTCGGGCATGCGCTCTCGGTTCGGGGGTGGGGTCGGAGTGTTTCTCGGGCTGGGTGTGGCCCCTGCTAGAAGCGCCTCGACTTGACGATCCTCTTGACCGGCTCTCCGGTTGCGGGTTGGTAGTTTTCATGCTCCCAAGGCTAGATTCCTTCTTCTCTCTCATAAGGTCTTCTGCCTTCTTTGGCTCGCCAAGATAGCAAGTAACATTGGGTCGGTCTCTCATGGCTAGAGTGTCCATTCACTTGGTTTCTGCTACATTGGGGGCGCGGTTGGAGGTGTTGCTTGGGGGATAACGGGGAACGGTTGGAGCTACGGGAGGATCGGAAACCCTCTTTGGTGGGATGTCTCGGTTGAGGTCGCCCATTCCTAAGTGCACTCGTCTAAGACTTTCTCCTTCTTGTTCTAGTGCACGCTGATACTCTATCGGTTGCCTTTCTCGCCTCCGTTCCTCCTGCATCATTTGCACTTCCTCCTCTTCCTCGATTGTCCGATGTCGGTTCTTCCGTCTTCCATGTCCCCCTGTATCATCTGGCTCGGGTTTATCCTCAGTATTCTGGGTGGGAGATCGTCGTCTCGGCCTAGATCGACTTCCTCGTCGACAGTTGCCATGCCTCTGCCTGGTGCCTGAGTCTCGCCTTGATGGTTTTGCCGACTGTCCTCTTGTCGGGAATCCGTCAGTCCTTCTTGTGCACTAGATCCCTCTATGGCCCGGTTCCTGAGAATCCTACCCGTCCTAGAGGTGCTCTCCATCACCTTCAGTGTTTCTCTTGTGCCTCGGCTCGCCCGTCCCTACCTACGTCAGCAAAGTACACAACACTTACTTCGAACTGTTTTCGAAAAGGTTAAGGATGAAGTACAACAGTTCTGCTGTGTAAGGTGGAAAAAGTTTTTGTAGTAAAATTTCATTTATGCTAGCGTGTTGATCTCAGCAATCAAGTGGTTTTGACCGTAATGGACAATCTTTGAAAAGCTGTCTCGACACATCGCTTTTGGTACTTTCTCTATGCATTAATCATTATTTGTCCTAACATTCCTAGTGCAAGAAGTCATTAATCATCCGTACGTTAGATCGGAAGATTTCTATCTTGGCTATGGTTGATAATAACGACAACCTTCACACCTTGTTGCTACCACGGTCTACCTATACGGATTGCGGAAATCCCCGAAAGACGCATTGTACCATAGGATTCCTTTGGTTTTCTACTGATGTCGTGAGGCTTTTAGCGTAGGATCAAGATGAGACTTATTAACGAAGCACTCACTATACTCCTTCCAGCCGTAGTTTCCGGAAAACTAAACTCGATGACTTCGAGTTAGTCTTGCCTCCACAACCATTGTACTTTATTTAACTCACTAAGAAGGTTTAACGGCGAAATAACGTTTTAATTTAGATTCTACCGATCATCAAAGATGATCCATTCGGGAGCTTTGAGGTGTTATAACGGTTAACTTAGATCGAAGACGAGACGATCTTTAATCAAGAGGCTTAACTCAACAGAAAACACTTAACTCGACGTAAGAAGATTAATCAAACTTTCCCGACCGAAATCCCTCACTCATAAGGTAAGAAACCTTATGGTACTTACTCGACGAAATTAAAACGGTGAAGATAACTAAACAAGTTTTTCCTTTTAAACTAAAATTCCGTGAGCTTTTCAAGGATTAAGTAAGTGAAAACAAATGTAACGAAATCGAGCTTTTAATCACAAAGGTAAACTTTAAACGATAAATCTAGCAACCTATGCATTTCAACCATTAGAGTCTTTCACTTAGCATCGACTATCATCAATAGATGTTTATAGGAGCAACATTGAATCTCTCTTTCAACGATGTTGATGCTATTTTTGACAGTTAAACAACCTTAGAGTCTTGAGACGAAAAGGTGGCCAACGAGGTGGAATTTCACTCTAGCTTCTACCAAAATCAAAAGATGTTATTTCGGGAGCTTGCGGATCTTCTAATAACTCGTTTGGACAACTCAAGCAAACAGCCTAGTTTAATAATTTAATCTTGACAACTCGACTTAACCGAAAGCAAAAAGGATTGATGTTATTTAAAAACAGTCCTACACCAAAACATAACAAGGTTCTACTAAGAAAATCGTTTTTATAAAACAAAAACATCTTGCAAGCTTTGTCTACCAACACATTTAACCAAAAGGGTTTCTCCCTTAGCTTCAACTAACACGCAAGGTGACTTAGGAGATTGGATTTCTCTCTTTTGGCAACCGATTTCAAGGTATCCGAAGATGTTACACGTTCCCCTTCGTCGACGCCAGAATGTAGTGGTAGAAAATCCTACCACTATATCCAAAGAATCTCAAACATACACAATGAAGTAAACAAGCAAGAGACATAGAAGAACACAAGATATACGTGGTTCGGTATGATTACATACATCCACGGGGTAAAGGGATGATCTTATTACTTGGTTCACGATTACAAGATGGATGCTTCTCTCAATACTCTAGGTGTTCTCTCTTTCCTCTCCTCTTACTTGGGTTTTACCTCTCTACATAGTCTCTATTTATAGTCACAGATGATGATACATCAATACTACGATGTTGGGCCTGATGTAGCTTCCTTGATGTTCTTCTCGGGCGACAGTTGATGCTTCAGCCGATATTCTTATTTGCTCAAGTCGAGATATCTAGCCGAGCCGAGTGATGTCCTCATCCGATATCCCACTACCCGATGTCGCTTGTTTGGTGGAGATGACCGATGTCGCCCTTTAGCTCCCTGGCCGAGTCTCACTTTGACCGAGCTCTTCTTATCTCTTCACCAACTCACGTCGGTGCATTTATTGTCCTCGTACCCGATGAGCATCACATCAGAACTTTCTCTTCCTTTATGTCGACCTCACGGGCTGCTTCAGTTCCTCTTTTCTCGCGCCCAGATCTGGTGAGACGATTCAATACTTCTAGTGCTAGTTTCTCTTGGTACGCCATCGTCTAGGATTGTTCCACCTATCCCTGTGGATTATTTACACCTACAATGACAGTGACACAACAGACCACAAAATAATCAATTAATCACCAGCCAATCCAAGTTTTATAACGGTCTCGACAACCCACTGTCAATCACCACCGATAAAATCGAACCCTTTATTCCATCACTGCCCGAGCCTTCAACACTCCATTGTTCCATGTAAAACTCATTCAAAACCACCACAGACTCGTGCTGAACCGTTGAGATAGTTTATCTCGCCTAGCTAACTAATTTCTACCTCAAACCGTGTTGTTCTTCACTGATCTTCAACTTCTAAATCTAGCTTCTAACCCTCTTTCTCATGTCAGCAACATCAGTTGTGTTAACTGATTTTCTTTTCTTAAACACGCAAAAAAAAAAAAAAACTTCTAACCTTTGATAGACACCCACACGATATGGACATCAACAACATCCACTAACTCTTATCTTTTCTTCTTTGTATCTGATTGAGAATTGAACTCCAACAAAAAATCACCACTTTTTTTTTTATACTCTCGAACCCCGGTGAAAACATACACCAACATGGCTTGACAGCAACAACACAAGACTATGGGGTTCAATCTTGTCACAAAACTCTCAATAATCCTGTATTCTTCTTAACTTAAAAAATTAACAACATAGACATCTTCTCTTCACCCCGGCTCACCCTTTTTAAACGAATTGTAAACTTCTTCCCATAACACAAAACCATATATATCTTTACCGAAAAATAAAGAAAATTCTTTAACTCTTTCTACCTCTCTTCTCTCCCTGTCACCTTGCTCTGATACCAGATGTAGGATCGAGCAAGCAATAAACGACTACATTGATAATAATCTTAGTGTACTAATTCTCATGGCTCAACAACCTACTTATAGTTTAACAAACTTGACGACTAAGCAAAGACACTTTCCTAACATAAACCAAACTCTAAATAAAGAACTATTATAGAACCAAATAACTTGTTTCTCTAGATAACTCGACTTCCAAATATGATACGTTCACAAGCGGCATCAACTTCAACTAGTTTATTCTCATAAGAGGCATAAACTTCTACTGGTTGCTTCACTGAACAGGATCAACTTGAAGTAGTCGCTCCAAAAACCAAAGTTTTGGTTTACTATTTCCAACAGGATAAAACACTCAATACACCTACTACTAGCATATGTAGTAGATGCTCAACTTGATCTAGGCGACTTAACAAAACCTTAGCCTCAATGGGAAGATTCATAGCAAGATCATCAGACAAATGCAAAGCATTCTTTGATACTCTAAAGAAAGGAAGTAGGTTCGCATGGACTACGGAATGCGAACATGCCTTCCAAAAGATCAAAAAGTACTTAGCCTCCGTACCTATCCTAAAAAAAACGGAGCCAGGCGAGGTACTCACGCTATACTTAGAAGCAACCAGCTACGCCGTGAGCGCAATACTGGTGCGGATCAAAGGACAAGAATAAAAGACAATCTACTACGTCAGCAAGGCGCTTAATTCAGCAGAGCGCAATTGCACGAAGGTGTAGCAACTAATATATGCCTTAGTAATTGCAACACGGAAGTTAAGGATCTACTTGACGCACATACCATCTGAGTCTTAACAAAGGCCCAAATAGGTAAAATCCTCGACAACACGGAAAAGATAGGAAGAATGGCAAAGTGGAACGCATTGATCAAGTAATTTCAAATAATGTTCGAAACCGGAAGGCTGAAAAATCGCAGTGCGGCGGGAATTTCTCGCGGACTTACGCATCAACGATGAAGCGGAGGTGAACGACATCTCAAGAATGAAAGAAGACGGAGAGGACCCGGATAAGCAACTCGAACCTCAGAACCTACGAAGGTGGGAGATATTCATAGATGGATCATCCAACAGAGAAAGCGCAGGCATAGGAGTTGTGATACCAACACCTACGGGAGATCGACTCATTTACGCCTTTAGGTTAGAATTCGAACAATACACCAACAACGTTGCGTAACATGGTCTACGCTTAGCAAGGGAGCTAGGATTGTCCGATGTTCGATTGACTAGTGACTCTCGGTTAGTCATTAGGCAAATTGAACTCAAGTACCAAACTCTAGATCCGGTACTATCTCGTGTACCTAAAGCTAGTTCGAAGCATGCATTCCCGATTACCAATGTGATATTCGGGCATATTTTTCGAAAGGACAATAGACACGCAGACACCTTGGCATACATATCGTCAATGCTAAGGGACAGGAACACCTCAACTGTGCAAGTTGGAAGGATATACGAACCTTTAATAGAAGGACCAGTCTCAGGAATAGAGGAGACATTGGCCGTCCGTACTCGGGCCATGGGAGAACCAAACGAAGAAAAAACAAATAAGGAATCAGATGAAGATCAGCTCACGACCGAAGACGACGATGGGAACGATCCAGAAGATGATTTGATAATCCCAATTACCAATACCTTGACGAAGGTACCTTGCCCGAGACATAAAGGAAGCAAGGAAGATCATGTCTAAGGCATCCACATATGATCTCCGTGATGGGATATTGTATAAAAGGTCATTTCTTGGACCTTTAATGCGATGTCTCTCAAGAACCGAAGGTAAAAGGATACTTAACGACATACATAGTGGACAAGCCGAAACCATAGCGGAAGAAGGTCACTAGATGTCAAGGCCAAGATGCAAGGATACTACGGCCTTTCATGGACGAAGATTCGAAGAACATGGCTAAGCGCTGAGAAAAATGCCAACGCTTCGCCAAGAAGATTAAGGCCCCAACAACGGAGATTAATTCGGTTATCAGCCCTTGGAAATTTGTCAAATGGGGGGTTGATATCGTCGGAACCTTGATAGAGGGGACATTGAAAAGAAAATACTTGAACGTGGATATTGAATACTTAAGTAAGTGGGTCGAAGCTAAACCTTTGGCAAGAATCAAAGACTGTGATGTCTTCAGATTCTTGTTCGAGCAAATAATATGCAGGTTGGGAATACCCGCAACCATAGTTTCGGACTATGGAAAGCAGTTACAAGGGAAGAACATCGACATGCTATTCGATACCTTCAACATCCAGAAGAACAAATCAACTCTAATCTATCCAAAAAGCAAAGGGAAAGCGGAGGCAACAAACAAAACCATAGCAATGAATTTGAAAAGGAAGCTAGGAGTGCACAAAAAGAGATGGTGCGGACATCTACACAACGTCCTATGGGCTCACAGAACAACAAGGAGATTGGCTACGGGAGAAACTCCATTCTTACAAACCTACGGAGCCGAAGCAGTCATCCAACGGAGGTTCATGCTTCCAACAACAAAGACGGAGGCCTGGGAGAAAAACCTAAACGACGGACCTAATGCTAGAGAAGCTGGGAGACTTGAAGAAAGAAGGGAGGCAGCTTTGCAAGGAATGGTGAAATATCAATGAAGGTTAGCTCGAGAATATAACAAAAAGGTCATCCCTCGAAACTTCGTAGTTGAGTAGTACGTACTCACGGCAAATACCACCCTACCAAAAGAAGAAGGAATGGGGCAAGCTCTCCCTAACATGGGATGGACCGTACATCATACACTTTATCGTCAGAAAAGGATCTGTAGCGCCCCCAAAGCTATCAGCTGATTATTCCAAGAGATTAATTATAAAATGAGGCACTAAGGATCTAAAACATTTACTTAAACTTTCAGAAAGAAGTTCTAAACAAAGATTAACCCGAAACTAAACGTCTCTGAAATATATACAATAACTCCTCTCAGATGATAGATATATACTTGTGAGTTATTTTACAAATAGAATATAAACACAAAATAAATATAGCGGAAGCTAACTAACTATCGTAACCAACTCCTCGAAGCTTTATCGCCACATGCACATCCCGATCTGTCTGGAACCGACAAAGGTGAATTGGGTGAGCATATCATCCCTAAAAGGGGTGCCCGAAGGGAAATAACATTTAACTTTCAAGTAATCACTGAAATGATTTGGATAACAATACATGTTTTCCCAAACATTAAAAGACAACCAACTCACTGAATTAAACAATCATGTATATGGAACTAACTCCTTCTTTATTTCTGTGGTGACATTTACACACCGCGATCAATTATTTTTGTGGTGAAATTCACACACCGTAATATTGGTGACAATTACACACCTAGATAGTATGTGGATGACTGTACACACCCGTAATATTGATGACAATTACACACCTAGATAATCTTGGTGACAATTACACACCAAGATATGCATAAAATATAAATGAATGAGCGTATCCTATATACCACAGATGGGAATTCTCATTTCCCAAACAATTCATAATGTCAAGCAAAACATTACAGTTCCTTTCCAAACCATGGAAAGACTAAAGGAAATCACAGAACTTTCGGAAAATAAATCAAATAGTCGGAAGATAAAAGAACTAACAAAACTATCGGAATATAAATTAAACGATGCATGGAAAGCGCAACCAGACGATGCATGAGTTTGATAAACGTAAACTTTTGTAAAGAAAACAACAATGGTCACAAAAGAGTTAAATGTAAATTCCCACCTATTTTGATGACAAGCCACGCCTACCTCGAGATCCACGTGCTCCACTGGTTCATCCTTTGAATTGATCGTTGTTAATCAAGACTAACTGTTAATCACACAAGAACTCTAAGAATCTATCCAAAAGGCTTATAACATAATTTCATACAAGTTCCAGTTATAAGCTAAGTGAACTATCTAATGGTTCTAACCCCATTTATGGTTCTACAAATCTTCATTATCCATCTCTTGCATATCTAAAAGTTTACTAATTCAATTAGGTTGGTTCTATAGTCCATTAGTTAAGTCTTATATCTAAAACTTTGTAGAAGAAACCAAAGGCTAACTCAGACCACAAAGGTCCAATAAAAGTTCATTAGGAAAACTGCCTATAAGCCCAAGTTCACTAAACAGACCCATTAAGCTAAGGTTTGGTCCATCTGGTCAACAAACGGTCATTAACAGTCACAGGGTTCAACTAACAGTCCACGTCAAGTCAAAGTCCAGGGTCAATGGTCAAATAAGTCAAGGTATAACTATTCTGGTCAAACGAGTCAAGACTGGGTTAACTCAGTAATTTAAACTGATTCGGTGAATCGATCGGTCACAAAAGCGTGTCAGACTAAAAATAAACCGAGTCAGACTGAATCAATTCAGTCAGACAAGCTAAAGGTTCAAGCATAATCCAAAAGCACAAACCACAAACTAATTGCATCAACTTCTTCATTACCAGACTAACATCATTCTATAACTCTACTTCACCACTACACATATCATTCATTTAAAACAACTTCATAACACATTCTCAAATTCAATTCAGCTAAACTTCATAACTCAATTACAATTGATAATTCATTTTACCTGCAATTGCAGCTCTACGCAACACATTTTCTACTAATTCTCATGACCTGCAATACATATACACAAACAACACCAGTATAACTGCAGGTTCACTCCAACTACAAACCATTTTGTGGCATTCAACTTCAACATTTAACAGTGCACCATAACCTTCTTTCCAATTAAACACAAAGTTTCCTAAAATTACCACTGACAACTTCACTTCACCTATAACATCAACTTAAACCTAATCTGCAACTTCCATTTTATATCACTCTTCACTCCCAACTGCAATTCAATCTCAACACCCCCATTTCAGTTCCTGTCTGCACAACAACAGACTCACTTCATCACTTAGCTCAACCATCTGAAGCTTCTTGTGCACACCAGTTCTTACCTCATCTCCATTCCCTGTAACTTAAACAATTCAGCTACAAGCAACCTTCATTTAACACCCATTCTCAGACCTCCGTATTTCAGTCTGAGCTTAACACAATTAGCACAATAACCACCATCATTTCAGCTCTAACAGCCAACCAACACACTTCTTCATCATCTGAGATACAGACTCAGGAATTTTACTAACAACACAATAACCAACTCCAATTTCTTCAAGAGCAGAACCAAGCCATGTTCTTCAATACAAATATTCAACCTCTATTCACAAATTTTATAACTTTAACCAAAACTGAAACTTCTTGCAATCTATTCAACTTAAATAACCCATTCAAGATTCATAAAAATCATACCCAATATACTTAAACATATTCAAAGCAGATGGAACCCTAAATTAACAAACCAGAATTACCTTTTCCCGTTGAATCTTAATCAACCATTCAAATCGGTATGACCATTTTCTTCTTCATGCTAGAACCTTCAAACCCATCTCATACATCCAAGAACATCAATCTCATCTTTTAATCTTCTCTGAATTCTTCTCATGAAGCCCTAGTTCTTAATTTGATGAAGAATATAAACTCTAACTCACTGATTCAATCCTCAATAACCCCACGGATTCCATCAAACACCAATTAGAAACAAACACATCTTCTAGCTTCACCTTATTCGCCTTGATCGAATTCTTGAATCCAAATACAGAAACCCTAATTCAAATCTCTTCAATGATTCTCCACTGAATCTACTTCAAATCTCCAATTAAAAACCAATCCATTCGATCTTCATCCAACAACAACTCAAAACTCCTCTTAATCACTATTCCAACTCAAGAACAAAACCCTAATTTGATTCAACAACATTACTCCTTCTTCTCCCGAACTCAAATAACATCAACAACACCACCAACAATCAATTCTTATCGATTCCCCTAAGTTTCTGATCTCAAATACATGTAATTCTCCCACAAACTCACGAGCTGAGAAGAACATGAGAAAGGAAGAAGGAAGAAGAGGAAAGAAGGAGAGAAAAGGAAAAGAAGAATGAATTTCTTCTCGATCGGTTTTGGAGATAAGGACAATCAAAATGATAAAAGCACCCGAGAAATGGATAAGGCAGTCAGCGGTTATGATAAGAAATGACAATTTCATCCTTCATATATATCCGAAGATATCTTCTTTGCCCGGTATCCGAATGACGCGTTCGAGTAGTCCATTCTGCGTAACTTTTCGAGATCTATCTAGTGATATTAGTTTCGTATTTAGATCATTGTTAGATTAATTTCTATTAATTATCGTTCGTGTCAAACACTAATCGAGTCACTAGCGGCTAAATCGAATCTTGACCATCGCTAGACCAGTCAAATAGCGTTGACGAGTTTGAGGGTCCTTACATTCTCCCCACCTTATACATTTTCGTCCCCGAAAATCGAACCGTACTTCTGGTCTTCATAAATCCCCACCTTATAGAGAAGTACCATTTCCCGTCTAAGTGTAAGTACTGCGCATACTTACAACTGCGCAAAAGCTCATCTCACAACAAGAAATGAAACACAAACCTATATGGTTTTCTACAACTAATTTTTAAAATTTGTGGCTCTAGGTTCAACTATACTGATTTAAGTTTTATCCAAGAGGAAAGTCTAAGTTTCTTACATGAATTTCTATAATGAAAACTATAAATTTTAGACTTAAGTTCTCTACACTAATTTCTATTCCAAAAACCTACTGGTCCTAAGTACATTAGAAGGTACTCTATAATAAAGTTTATATATGATGTTCAGGATCTATCAAATAAACCAATCTCACTATTTTTTTTTTTTTTTTTTTTTTTTTATTGGATTGTCTATGCGATCATAATTTTTAGATTATTCTTAATCTCTATCAACTATTAGATTATAACACAATTGGCTTATCCTATAAATTTATATTCTAATAATTAAGTATGTCTAAGTTCTTTGCACTAATATTTATAATATAATATTTAGTAATAAGATGTGGTTTCATGTTTGTTATATACCCATCCATGTAACTAATTCAAATTTGATTTCTCTTCAATTTATAATATCTAATATTTTAACTTTATTGTTACACCATATATAAGTTTTTTTAAATATTATATGTTAAAAGTTTGCTATCAACTTAATTACTCAAAATACTATTGTCAACTGTCTTATTATTCTCATTATTCTTACTACTACTATCATTATTGTTTTGTTGATAGTTCAGTTGGTACACTAAGTCTTAATTTTTTTTTTTCTACGTAAGGGTTGATGTACTTGATTTTATTTATTCCTATTGAATCCGTATACTATATATTGTAAATTATTGGCGTTGGTAATTTAATATGATTTAAACTTGAGTCCGCATACAATTTGAATATGTCCTATTAGTCTTTAGATTTTGATATTAAAGTAAAGTATCTTATTAATATACAAATTTATTCTCTGTCAAATCCAACTTTGTACTAAGCATTCAGTTACTATTATTACTTCTTCATGTATATTTGTTTTCATTATACTAATTTACTAAATCAGTTATTAGACTAAAGTTAATTTGGGTATTCGATTACTAAGAAATTTAGTCTTTCTAACGTAAACAATATATCCGCATGTTCTTAAATCTTATATTAACAATATAATAGTTATTTCAAATGCAAAAGAAAGTATTTCTAATTTTATTATTTACAAAATCTGACCGCATATAACTATTAATAATTTTGCGTAACTATTTGACCCTAATTATTATTTTTACCGTTATATATTTTCTAATAAGATTTTTAATAAGATAAAGTTCAATACAACACTATTTGATAAATGTTAATATTACTTTTATTGTGATTATTAGTGATCTTATTATCATTTATTAGTAATGACATTAGTGATCGAACTAATATCTTAATCACTCTTACAATTTTAACTTCATTTCTACTTTAATGGATTAATGGTTCTAATAATGAGAAAACATATTGTATTAGTTTCTAAGTAAAATTTGGGATCTATCAGTTCACTAATAGAATCAAGTCTTCATAATATGAATGGTAATCCATGCTTGTAGTTGGCCTGTCCAGGTTAGCAAGACCCGACGATGGTTTCCTACGAACAAAGACAACACAAACACACCAGAATTACAAACCTCACTATTCCCCAGTGCTGGATTATCTAAGTGTTAACTTTTTAAAATTAACTAATCTCTAAACTTTTGTCATAACTGGTTTAACCTACAATTTTTACTTCATAATTATCTATACACACAAAACAGGAACTAAGCAATCAACATGTTATGCAACTCAATCAATCAATTCAATTCGAAAATATTTTAGTTCTTGATAGTTTTTAGTGATTAAGATTTATCTCACATCCCAACCCAGTTCTAAACAAGTTTAACGATCTATCTGGCACTGGCTATTCCTATTGTCACCCATATAAGATCTAATAGTGAACTCTGATACCAACATTGTAGCGCCCCCAAAGCTAGCAACGGATTATTCCAAGAGATTAACTATAAAATGATGCACTAAGGATCTAAAACATTTACTTAAACTTTCAGAAAGAAGTTCTAAACAAAGATTAACCCGAAACTAAACCCTCTCTGAAATATATACAAGAACTCCTCTCAGATGATACATATATACTTGTGAGTTATTTTAAAAACAGAATATAAACACAAAATAAATATAGCGGAAGCTAACTAACTATCGTAACCAACTCCTCGAAGCTTTATCGCCACATGCACATCCTGATCTGTCTCTGAAACTGAAAGTGGGAATTGGGTGAGCACATCATCCCTAAAAGGGGTGCCCAGTGGAAATAACATTTAACTTTCAAGTAATCACTGAAATGATTTGGAAAACAATACATGTTTTCCCAAACATTAAAAGACAACCAGCTCACTGAATTAAACAATCATGTATATGGAACTAACTCCTTCTTTATTTCTGTGGTGACATTTATACACCGCGAACAATTATTTATGTGGTGACATTTACACACCGTAATATTGGTGACAATTACACACCTAGATAGTCTGTGGGTACACACCCGTAATATTGATGACAATTGCACACCTAGATACTCTTGGTGACAATTACACACCAAGATATGCATAAAATACAAATGAAGGAGCGTATCCTATATACCATAGATGGGAATTCTCATTTCCCAAACAATTCATAATGTCAAGCAAAACAATACAGGTCCTTTCCAAACCATGGAAAGACTAAAAGAAATCACAGAACTTTCGGAAAATAAATCAAATAGCTCAAGATAAAAGAACTAACAAAACTATCTAATTTAAATTAAACGATGCATGGAAAGCGCAACCAGACGATGCATGAGTTTGATAAACGTAAACTTATGTAAAGAAAACAACAATGGTCACAAAAGAGTTAAATGTAAATTCCCACCTCTTTTGATGACAAGCCACGCCTACCTCGAGATCCACGCTCCACTGGTTCATCCTTTGAATCGATCGTTGTTAATCAAGACTAACTGTTAATCACAGAAGAACTCTAAGAATTTATCCAAAAGGCTCACACAGGGCTCATAACATAATTTCATACAAGTTCCAGTTATAAGCTAAGTGAACTATCTAATGGTTCTAAGCCCATTTATGGTTCTGCACATCTTCATTATCCATCTCTTGCATATCTAAAAGTTTACTACTTCAATTAGATTGGTTCTATAGTTCATTAGTTAAGTCTTACGAATATCTACAACTTTGTAGAAGAAACCAAAGGCTAACTCAGACCACAAAGGTCCAATACAAGTTCATTAGAAAAACTGCCTATAATCCCAAGTTCACTAAACAAACCCATTAAGCTAAAGTCTGGTCTATCTGGTCAACAAACGGTCATTAACAGTCACAGGGTTCAACTAACAGTCCACGTCAAGTCAAAGTCCAGGGTCAATGGTCAAATAAGTCAAGGTATAACTATTATGGTCAAACGAGTCAAGACTGGGTTAACTCAGTCACTAAGACTGATTTAGGTGAGTCGACTCAGTCAGACAAACTGTGTCAGACTAAAAATAAACCGAGTCAGACTGAATCAATTCAGTCAGACAAGCTAAAGGTTCAAGCATAATCCAAAAGCACAAACCACAAACTAATTGCATCAACTTCTTCATTACCATACTAACATCATTCTATAACTCTACTTCACCACTACACATATCATTCATTTAAAACAACTTCATAACACATTCTCAAATTCAATTCAGCTAAACTTCATAACTCAATTACAATTGATAATTGGTTTACTCGCAATTGCGACTCTACGCAACACCTTCTCTACTAATTCTCATGAGCTGCAATACATACACACAAACAACACCAGTATAACTGCAGGTTCACTCCAACTACAAACCATTTTGTGGCATTCAACTTCAACACTTAACAGTGCACCATAACCTTCTTTCCCATTAAACACAAAGTTTCCTACAATTACAGTTGACAACTTCACTTCACCCATAACATCAACTTAAACCTAATATGCAACTTCCATTTTATATCACTCTTCACTCCCAACTGCAATTCAATCTCAACACCCCCATTTTAGTTCCTGCCTGCATAACAACAGACTCACTCCATTACTTAGCTCAACCATCTAAAGCTTCTTGTGCACACTAGTTCTTACCTCATCTCCATTCCCTGTAACTTAAACAATTCAGCTACAAGCAACCTTCATTTAACACCCATTCTCAGACCTCCGTATTTCAGTCCGAGCTTAACACAATCAACACAATAACCACCAACAGTTCATCTCTAACAACCAACCAACACACTTCTTCATCATCTGAGATACAGACTCAAGAATTCTACTAAAAGCACAATAACCAACTCCAATTTCTTCAAGAGCAGAACCAAGCCATGTTCTTCAATACAAATATTCAACCTCTCTATTCACAAATTTATAACTTAAACCAAAACTAAAACTTCTTGCAATCTATTCAACTTAAATAACCATTCAAGATTCATAAAAATCATACCCAATATACTTGAACATATTCAAAGCAGATGGAACCCTAAATTAACAAACCAGAATTACCTTTTCCCGTTGAATCTTAATCAACCATTCAAATCGGCATGACCATTTTCTTCTTCATGCTAAAACCTTCAAACGCATCTCATATCTACATTCAATAACATCAATCTCATCTTTTAATCTTCTCTAAATTCTTCTCATGAAACCCTAGTTCTTAATTTTATGAAGAATATAAACTCTAACGCACTGATTCAATCCTCAACAACCCCACATCTTCCATCAAACACCAATTAGAAACAAACCCATATTCTAGCTTCACCTTATTCGCCTTGATCGAATTCTTGAATCCAAATACAGAAACCTTAATTCAAATATCTTCAATGATTCTCTACTGAATCCACTTTCAATTTCCAATTAAAAACCAATCCATTCGATCTTCATCCAACAACAACTCAAAACTCCTCTTAATCGCTATTCCAACTCATGAACAAAACCCTAATTTGATTCAACAGCATTACTCCTTCTTCTCCGAACTCAAATAACATCAACAACACCAACATCAATCAATTCTTATCGATTCCCCTAAGTTTCTGATCTCAAATTCATGTAATCCTCCCACAAACTCACGAGCTGAGAAGAACAGGAGAAAGGAAGAAGAGGAAAGAAGGATAGAAAAGAAGAATGAATTTCTTCTCGATCGGTTTTGGAGATAAAGACAATCAAAATGATAAAAGCACCCGAGAAACGGATAATGGCAGCCATCGGTTATGTTAAGAAATGACAATTTTACCCTTCATATATATCCGAAGATATCTTCTTTGTCAGGTATCCGAATGACGCGTTCGAGTAGTCCATTCCGCGTAACTTTTCGAGATCTATCTAATGATACTAGTTTCATATCTAGATCGTTGTTAGATTAATTTCTATTAATTAACGTTCGTGTCAAACAGTAATCGAGTCACTAGCGGCTAAATCGAATCTTGACCATCGCTAGACCAGTCAAATAGCGTTAACGAGTTTGAGGGTCCTTACATTCTCCCCACCTTATTCATTTTTGTCCTCGATAATCGAACCACCTTCTAGTCTTCAAAACTCCCCACCTTATTCGGAAGTACTATTTCCCGTCTAAGTGTAAGTACTGCACATACTTACAATCTGCGCAAAAGCTCATCTCATTTAAAATGAGTTCGAAACAACAAGAAATGAAACACAAACCTATATGGTTTTCTACAACTAATTTTTAAAATTTGTGGCTCTAGGTTCAACTATACTGATTTAAGATCTATCCAAGAGGAAAGTCTAAGTTTCTTACACGAATTTCTATAACGAAAACTATAAATTTTAGACTTAAATTCTCTACACTAATTTATATTCCAAAAACTTACTGGTCCTAAGTACATTAGAAGGTACTCTATAATAAAGTTTCTATATGATGTTCAAGATCTATCAAATACACTAATCTCATTATTTTTTCTTAGTATTGGATTGTCTATGCGATCATAATTTTTAGACTAATTATTCTTAATCTCTATCAACTATTAGATTATAACACAATTGGCTTATCCAATAAATTTATATTCTAATAATTAAGTATCTCTAAGTTCTTTGCGCTAATATTTATAATCTAATATTTAGTAATAAGATGTGATTTCATGTTTGTTATATACTCATCCATGTAACTAATTCAAATTTGATTTCTCTTCAATTTATAATATCTAATATTTTAACTTTATTGTTACACCATATATAATTTTTTTTAAATATTATCTGTTAAAAGTTTGCTATCAACTTAATTACTCAAAATACTATTGTCAACTGCCTTATTATTCTCATTATTCTTACTACTATCGTTATTTTTTTGTTGATAGTCCAGTTGCTACACTAAGTCTTATTTTTTTTTTTCTACGTAAGGATTGATGTACTTGATTTTATTTATTCCTATTGAATCCGTATACTATATCTTGTAAATTATTGGCGCATACAATTTGAATATGTCCTATTAGTCTGTAGATTTTGATATTAAAGTGAAGTATCCTATTAATATACAAATTTATTCTCTGTCAAATCCAACGTTGTACTAAGCATTCAATTACTATTATTACTTCTTCATGTATATTTGTTTTCATTATACTAAGTTACTAAATCAGTTATTAGACTAAAGTTAATTTGGGTATTCGATTACTAAGAAATTTAGTCTTTCTATTGTATACAATATATCTGCATGTTCTTAAATCTTATATTAACTATCTGATAGTTATTTCAAATGCAAAAGAAAGTATTTCTAATTTTATTATTTACAAAATCTGACCGCATATAACTATTAATAATTTTTCGTAACTATTTGATTCTAGTTATTATTTTTACCGTCATAGATTTGCTAATAAGATTTTTAATAAGATAAAGTTCAATACAACACTATTTGATAAATGTTAATATTACTTTTATTATGATTATTAGTGATCTTATTATCATTTATTTGTAATGACATTAGTGATCGAACAATTATCTTAATCAATCTTACAATTTTAACTTCATTTCTACTTTAATAGATTAATGGTTCTAATAATGAGAAAAGATACTCTATTAGTTTCTAAGTAAAATTTGGGACCTATCAGTTCACTAATTGTTTATGGGTGAAAATTATTCCTGCCGGTTTTGGTAATTTGGGGTGTGTGGATGAGGAATGAATCTAAACCCTAAATAAATGCATTGCGCGGTGAGTGTTTGTAGATTCGGAAATCAATCTGTGCAAGTCCGGCCTAAACCAAGAAATGGCAGTTCCAGACTTGTTTCGGTCACAAAGTGAAGGAGATAGGGTTGACCTTCGGGAGGGAAGCGAAGAAGGTGTTGAGATTGTAAAGGTGTTGGCTTGTTTATGACTTGTAACAGAAAGTTGAACTGGCTTACGATTGTAAGCAATCGATTCGGTGTTTGAATACGATTGTATAAACACTTGCCTCTGTTGTCTGGACTTGTCTTGTTTCTCTTGTCTCTTGTTTTTCTCTTTTGTTGGAAAATAGGTAGGAGAATCTATTTATACAAGTCATTTGAGCCTTATTCACGTCTCTCGTGGGAAGTGGAGGAAGTGGAATGATGGAGTAGTGGAGGTGTGTGTTGGTGTTACACGACCGGTCTTGCCCACTTCTCTGTCATCTTTAACCGTCCATGACTTCCGACACGTTCTTGTGATGGCGCGTTGCCGCGCACGCTTGTAAAACCGCCGAGACCAATACCCCGGTATGTATCCCCGGTTTGTGACATGATTGATGTCTCGGAGTGTGTGGATCGTGGGATCCACAAAAGGTAGCATGTAATGCTAAGTTGAATAAGCTGCGTTATTCGGAAAGTTGATACTTGTGAAGTATCATGTGTATTTTATGCGGGTGCTTTGCATCATGTTGTGGTAGAGTGACGGGTGGTGATCACCATGACGCCTCTCAGCGACCAATTAACTCTTGACCGGGGTTGTATAACCAAGCCGGTGAAGTTGGACGGACGAGATGATCTTTGAGACACTCATCTGCGACCGTTGATGGAATCGAGGGTTTTGAAGAGGTGCGCGGCATCACTCTTGACTTGGTCGAAACCAAGCATGGGAAGGGTTTTGGGAAGGACCGACCGGGCATGCGTGTAAACGGCATGCCGGTGTACACGCCCGTACCTCATTACCCCATAAAGGCGCGATCTAGGCCACTCGATTTGGCCAGGTGAAGTTGGGTGGTTGAGATCGGTTTGTGACAGAAATCCATTGCCGCAAAGGAATTGGAAACCGCGTGACATGCCTAGTTTGGACGCGCGTTCCAAGATGACCAATCTTGGTCGGTCTTGGCCGATCGATCTGGGTGTGAAGGTGGTAGGCTGGTGTTCACGCCTATACACTGAATATCCCATGAAAACGTGATCTAAGCCATCCAAATCGTCCGGTGAAGTTGAGTGGTCGAGATCGGTTGCGATTTGGGAGGTGTGACCACGCTAGTTTGGGCGCGCGTCTTGGAATAACCAGGCATGATATGCCTTGGCCGATCAGGTGAGGGGATAGATGGGTCCACGGTGGTCATGCTGGTATGACCGGACCTGCTTAATCTAATCTTGGACCCTCCATTCGTGCCGGAGAAGATGGACGCTCGTGATGCTCAAAACCCTAATTTTGGGTTTCAAGGCCGTGCGACCATGCTTTATTCGGGCGCACGGTTGGGATAACCAACCATGGTTGGTCCTGACCGATTGGTCAGGTATGTAGGCGGGCCCACGGTGATTGTGTTGACATGCTCTGGGCCCTTTGAATCTACATCTACACCCTCCATCTATACCTGCGAAGATGGATGGTTGAGACTGTTTTGCGACACATGTAATATGCCGTAAACCCTAATTTAGGGTTTTCCGTCCATACGCTCTGGTTTGGACGTTTTTGGCAAGCTAGGCCAATATTTTGGGGAGGCCGACCATGCGGGGTCCGCGTTGGTTCGGCAGTGGATATTCCATACCTGCTTGGGGGTGATGGAATTGATCTGGGTCATCCAATCATGCTTGTGGAGTTGGATGAACGTGATCATATCCCGGACTGATACGGTCGGTCCGGATGCTCAATCGGGCTAGTATAACACACCGAGAGGGGCTCAATCGGGCTAGTATAACACACCGAGAGTCGGCATATGTACGGGTATTTCGTACATGGTTTCATTATAATGCTTGGAGGTTCGTGTTGCTCTGCTAAGAGCAACACTCGATCGTCATGCCGCACTGATAATGAGTACAGGAAATACAAGGATGATTGCGCATTAATTAATAATGCTAGAAATTCACAGGGTATATGGGATTGTTGCTACATGCTCCAACCTGGATGAATTTCATGTATTCACATAATGGGATTGTTGCCACATGCTCTATTCTAGGTGAATTAGTAAAGTGGAGGAGTATCCAACACTTATTAATGGATTTATCTTTTACAAGATGTCGGTAGCATGATTTTACGGTTTTTACAATTTTAACCTTAAATGAAAATCCACCATCAACATTAAGTCCCCTGCCTAGCACATAATGGTTACACTATTGTGGGGTAGGCATGAGATGGTGACATATACAAACATAAGAAGATAAGATAAAGGAAGTCTACCTGGAGGGATTCTGGCCGTGGGCAATCCTCCATACGTGCGCGATCTCAAGCCTTGATGGACCTGCTTCCTTCCTTAGGGTATTTGAATCAAAAGAGGAATCCAAACAAAGAGGAATCCTTGTTCTATTGGGATTCCCGGGCGTGGGTGCTTACACACTTTGCTTTGGTTGAATCGCTCGTGTATCCGGATGCTCTTCGATTCTTGATTAGGGCTCAAAAGAAAGCGACTTGGTCGGTGTCGTATCCCCATATATCGGGCGCCGTAATCGTTTTAGGGTTTCCTCGGCATATATGCAAGTGTAGAGATTACGAACCACTTTTACGATTTTACAATAGGGCTTTCTCCAGAAACTCCGTTTCCTTATCATGTCGAACACCGGTGGATCGTCTTCTTCATACCGTCAAGGATCTTCCATTAAACGTACACGACTGCGTCTCGAGCTTCATGATGGATCCCCTGCTCGTGTTCTCCGAGTCAAGAAGATAATACTGGGTTCGTCTCTTTTTTTTTTTTTTTTTTTTTTGTTTGAACAATTGCTTGTTCTTCATAATGACCAGGTGAATAATCTTCTCATTCTTGCAGAGATATCCTAGGAACATGTGTGACGGTTATCGATGATGATGACTTAAACAGTCCTCTTCCTTCAAAATCAAACACGCCTACCCACAATCGACCTCGAAGATGCTGATCGGGTGTCTCATCTTATGAATACCCCAATGCGGTCTTTCATTCGATGTTCGCATGAAATTTTTATCCTCCAGCTACCGAGACGTCGGTGGATTCTTAGTGCGGAAGGAGTTCGTGCCTCTGTACACGAAGTTATGGAGAAAGTATGGTCATATCGCAACCAGGAATGTGGTCCGGCACTGTTCATCTGCTCTGGTCACCACGGTAAACTGTCTTCTTCCCATGATTGCTGAGATGGAGAACATTTCTATCCGCAACGCGTTGCGAATCAAGCCTTGAAAAGTGGGAGAATATGGTATCTACTGCGAATCCATGGAGTTCAATGTGGGATGGCTGCGGCGGCGTCTTGATATCATCAAGGTTGATCGAGCTGGTATCCTCGTAAACGTTGTTCTGCTGCAAAGCTATCTTGGAAGAGGAAAAGGCTCACGGGCTGCGGAATCACGAGAAGGTAGAGCGGGCGATACAGGACTTGAGAAAAGGACGAGAGAGATATCGAGGCTAGGCTGGAGATGATGCTCTCAAGGAACTATAATCTACTAGATGGCCTTCTCTAAGTCGCATTCAGCTGCATTCATTTATGCCAAAAGTTTTTGAACATCTTTGTGGGATAAATTGTATTGGTTTTTGATTGGTGAAATGGGTTTTTTCATTGATGCATCTCTGAATATAATTGGTGATTCAAACATGTAATGAAAATAAATGTATTGTTGACAGAGCAGATAGTGGTTAGGCATGATATGCCTTGAGCCATTTTCCATTGATGACTGCTTCCAATTTGCCTCCGTCCACCTTAATGATCTTGTAGTAGCCAGTATTGTAAGCCTTGGTGACTGTGTAAGGACCTTCCCATTTCGGTGAGAACTTTGGTGCGGACATGTCTTGTTGGATGTGTTTGGCCGTTTTCAAAACCAAATCTCCCACTTTGAAAACACGTGATTTCACGGTTTTGTTGTATGCCCTGGAAATTCTATTCCTGTACACCTGAGTGCGTTCTTCTGCTTTGCTTCTTATGAAATCCAGAGTGTCTAACTCCGCTACTCTAGAGTTAGAGGTTTCAGCTTCATTCCAGTAGATCCCGGTTGCCGCTGCAATCCTGGCTGATGGGATTTTGATCTCTGCTGGCAGAATTGCATCCGCTCCGTAAACAAGTGAGTATGGGGAAACTCCAATGGAGCTTTTGGGTGATGTCCGGTATGCCCATAGCGCCATTGGTAACTGGTCATGCCATTCTCTAGGGTTATCGTGTACTGTTCGACTGATGATCCGGATCAATGTCTTGTTGGTACTTTCAGCTTGTCCGTTCCCTTGAGGGTAGTAGATGGTGGAGAAGACATGTTTAATGCCATACTCTTCAAGTAACTCTCGTACCTGTTTATTGGCGAAGGGAGTGCCATTATCAGTGATGATATGCTTAGGCACACCAAAACGACAAATGATATGTTCTTTAATGAAAGCCGCAATCGTTGCTCCTGTAGTCCCTCGCAGGGGGATGGCTTCTACCCATTTGGTGAAGTACTCTGTCGCGGTTATGATGTACTCGTGTTGCTTTGATGACGGAGGGTTGATTTTCCCGATAATTTCCAGTCCCCAGTTGTAAAATGTCCATGGACTGCTTATCGAGTGCAGAGGGGTGGAAAGCGCATGAACAAGGTTCCCATGAATTTGGCATTTGTGACGACTTTGAACGAAAGCGGCTGCGTCATCCTCCATGGTCGGCCAATAGTATTTCTCGTGTATACGGAGAAACAGTTTCCTCTTCCCTTGATGTTCTCCTTCGTGTGTCTCCTTCGAATGAGATGGGACTTCTTCCCCGCCCGGGCATCGTAGTAGATCACTTCCGAAGCTCTTGCGATACAGGATCCCTTCGTGCAATACGAACCGCTTGGCCTTGTGTTTTATCTTGATAGCATCCTTTTGATTGGTAGGAGTCATTCCGTCACGGAGATAACTAATGTATGGCTCTCTCCAGTCCCCAGTGTGATTCACGTTAAAAATTTCCAATTGATGTGGCGGTGCTTGGCAATTTGAGCGGGACTTGAAGTAGTCTGGATTGAGCCTCCATCCCTGGCCAGTAATAGCCCAGACGTTGGAGTCGTCGGTAAAGCGTTACCACCAGTGATTGTCCACAAATTTCGTTGTGAACATGATTCAGCTGTAGTTGTGCTTCGTCATCCCAAGACATCTTGACGAGGGAACCATCCGGTTAGATAATCAAACATACCATGAAGCATGAAGAAGTTCTGCAGGGTTTTAAGATTGACCTTTCCTTGGGAGAGTGAGCTGTTGAGCTCTTGAATGATCGGAGTTCGCCAATCATCGGTCTTGGTGTCTTTGTATTGTGATAACCATGTCGATTCTATGGTTCTCCTCTTTTCTTTGTCGGGTTTCTTCCAAACCTTCGAACTTCAATTTGGAAGCCGGTGTTGCTAGACAATCGGCGTGTTTGTTGTTCTTTGCGGCCCGACATGGGTTATGGTTGCATCAGCAAAATAATTCAGTAACCTCTGTGCTTCTGATCGATATGGAGCTAGCGTTACTTCCTTTAGTGCGTATACCCCATTCATCTGATTCACCAGTAACTTGGAGTCACCTCTTATCTCCAGGCGCGTGACTCCCACTTGCTTGGCTATTGACAACCCTATGAGGAAGGCTTCATACTCTGCTGAGTTGTTGGTGCATTCGAAGTCCAGCTTGAAGGAGTGTGAGAATACTTCCCCAGTTGGAGATACTAATACCACGCCCGCTCCTCCAGTATTACTGCTAGGGGTAGCATAGCCATCAAAATACAAGAGCCACACTTCTTCTTCCAAAAACAGAGACGTCTGGAAATTCTCCAGGGAGATCTTCGTGTAGCCCTATAGTGCCTTCTCCAGGAAATGCTGCCAGTAAGTCTGCAACTGCTTGACCCTTGATAGCTCTAGGTGACGCACACGTTATGTCCATCTATGACATTTGGAGAAGCCACTTTCCTGTCCTTCCAGTCAGGGCCGGCTTTGAAAGTAAAAACTTTGCAGGATCAGATTTAGACACGAGTATCACCCTATTAGACAGGTAGGTAATGCACGAACTTTTGAATGGAATGGATCAAGGCTAAACATGCTTTTTCCGCTCTGGGGTATACGAGTTCGGCATCTCTCAATATTCGGTGAAGTAGTATATGGGATGTTCGATTCCTCGTCGTCTTCTGAGCGAGTAGAGCTCCTCTTGCGGTGTCACTTTGAAGGCGTGTAGAGATGTAGCGGCTTTCCTTGTGCGGGAGACTTCATAATGGCTGGAGATGACGGTATTCGTTGAATCTTTCGAAAAGCCTCTGTTTGGGTTGTGGTCCAAATGAAGCTAGCTCCTTTCTTTAGCAATGGACTGAATGAGGCGGCAAGTTGGGCTAGACCCGGTATAAAACGTCGGATGTAGTTTACCTTGTCCATGAAACTCTGGAGTTCCTTCATAGTTCGTGGAGGTGAAATTTTGAGGATAGCTTGAGTCTTGGACGGGTCTACCTTAATCCCTTACGCGGTTACTTGGAATCCTAGAAATTTGCCTGAAGAGACACCAAAAGCGCATTTCAAAGGATTCATCTTCAACTTGTATTCTCGACACCTCTCGAATACTTGCCGTAATACGTTGGTGTGATCTGCTTGAGCCCTCGACTTGACCACGATATCATCTACGTAGTCTTATACTTGTTTATGCATCATGTCATGGAAGATTGCCGTCATAGCACGTTGATACGTTGCGCGGCGTTCTTTAAACCGAATGGCATAACGGTATAGTAAAAATTGCCAAGAGGGGTTCGGAAGGTCTGTCTTACTTGCATCGTGCTCATACATCCTTATCGATTGTAGCGCATTTGTAACCATCCATGAAGGAAAACATGCCGTGTCCGCTAGTGGCGTCTACTAACATGTCGATGTTAGGTAGGGAAAGTCGTCCTTGGGGCAGCACTTGTTCAAGTCTACGAAATCCACGCAACACCGAATACATCAGTTTTCTTCTTTCTTTACTAGGACCACATTGGCTAACCAGGTCGGATGATGAATAGGTCCGATGAAGCCAAAGACCTAGTAACTTCTGAATTTCTTTCTTGATTTGTTCTTCTACCTCATGTATGAATTTCCTCGGAGATTGCTTGATTGGCTTGGATCCAGGTATGACATGTAAGTGATGGGTGACCAATTTTTATCCAGACCAGGCATTTCCTCGTATGTCCAGGCGAACACATCTTGGTACTCCTTGAGTAGTTGAACAAGACTCGTACGTTCGTCTGTGGACAGAGTCGAACTGATAGAGACCGGCCTGGGAGATTCTTCATTCCCGATGTTAATAGTCTCGAGCTCGTCAGTCGTGGAATTGGTTCCATCTTGTAGTTGTCGCGGGGCGTCCAATACCTCCTCTTGTATTCCGTCGTTCTTGCAGCATTCAATTGGGCGGAGAGACTGGGTGCCAGTCTCTCCTGCTAATTGCTAACAGCGGCGCCGGTATATTGTCTTCCCCTTCTGGTCACGTTTTGCTTCAAAGGTGCGTTCCCTTTTGGTGTGAACGTGGGTTGAAGCTTCACTGGATAAAGATGGACGCCTCGTCAGAGAAGGCGTGTCGTGGTGCTTGGCCCTCAGTGATGCAAGTCGGTCTTCTTCCTGGATTGAAGCCCACGTGGGTAGTGGGGTGCACAGGACTTTGTCTGATCTTCCCTGCGAGGTATCTTTTGGCTCGAACAGCTCCACTCCGCATATTGGTGCGTACGGAGACAATGATGCAGGAATACGGATGACTTTCTCATTTAGCATGGTCTTCAGGCACTGGTGATACGTTGAAGGAATGACCTTGTTGTGGTGAAGCCACGGTCTCCCCAGTATCATATGGTAGTCCAACTCCTTTTCTATGACTTCAAACTTTGCTCTTGGTTGAACGGGTCCCTGCGGATAAATTGATTGACATACCCGTATGTGCTGGTCTGATTTCCTTCGAAGTCCGTCATCGTGGTGGGATGTCGTACAATCTTGCATGGGCTAACCTTGGCTGTCTTGAGAGTCTTGAGAGTAATTACATTCGAAGATGCTCCTGTGTCGACGAGGGCCCTCCTGAACTCTGAACCCTTGATGTGAGCGGTAACATGTAGGGCCCGGTTGTGACCTTCCTCTCGCCATCATGTCGTCCTCTGTGAATATAACATTATTTACAGATGTTTCCGATGCATTTAAGACTTCTCGACGAGAAGGAGTCAGATGTACGTCCAGAGCTATTTTATTAACTACAGCAAACGTCTCTGCCGTTGATTCTTCGAGAGGTGCAAGAGTTCACACAAGCTTAATTTCCACTAGAGATGCCGCTTCCTGATCCACCGGCCTCTGTTCGTAGTAAAGCTGTTGATCTGAGGGGACTAGTCCCGGTGTAAAGGTCTCTCCAGACGCTCATCTATGATGTCATCTTGATGAGGAGATCAAGTATGCCGTTTAGCGCTTCTTTGATTAGCTCCATGTTCTTCGTGTGAATCTCCTGTACCCGTGCTAGTTCGCTTAATGTTGGGAATCTCCTGATCATGTCGTCAGATACGCCGTTAGGAGGAGGGGTATCTCCGTTGGAGGAACCATCAGGATTTGAGACCGTCGAGGTGGTCCTACGACCAACCATCTCGAAATTGAATGAATAGTATTGAAGAAATTGACTTTACAACCGAGAGATCAACCTCCCACCGTGATCGCCAATTGTTTATGGGTGAAAATTATTCCTGCCGGTTTTGGTAATTTGGGGTGTGTGGATGAGGAATGAATCTAAACCCTAAACAAATGCACTGCACGGTGAGTGCTTGTAGATTCGGAAATCAATACGTGCAAGACCGGCCTAAACCAAGAAATGGTCGTTCCCGGACTTGTTTCGGTCACAAAGTGAAGGAGATGGGGTTGATCTTAGGGAGGGAAGCGAAGAAGGTGTTGAGATTGTGAAGGTGTTGGCTTGCTTATGACTTGTAACGAGAAAGTGAGCAGGGCTTACGATTGAGTAAGCAATCGAGTTCCGGGTGTTTGAATACGATTGTATAAACACTTGGTTTATGTTGTCTCCGGACTTGTCTTGTTTCTCTTGTCTCCTGTTTTTCTCTTGTGTTGGAAAATAGGTAGGAGAATGTATTTATACAAGTCATTTGAGCCTTATTCACGTCTCTCGTGGGAAGTGGAGGAAGTGGAATGATGGAGTAGTGGAGGTGTGTCTTGGTGTTACACGACCAGTCTTGCCCACTTCTCCCATCATCTTTAACCGTCCATGACTTCCTGACACGTTCTTGTGATGGCGCGTTGCGCGCTGCACGCTGTAAACCGCCAGACCAATACCCCAGTATGTATCCCCCCAGTTTGTGACATGATTGATGTCTCGAGTGTGTGGATCGTGGGATCCACAAAAGGTAGCATGTAATGCTAAATTGAATAACTGCGTTATTCAGGAAGTTGATACTTATGAAGTATCGTGTGTATTTTATGCGAGTGCACATCATGTTGTGGTAAAGTGACGGGTGGTGATCACCATGACGCCTCACTGACCAATTAACTCCTGACCAGGGTTGTATAACCAAGCCGGTGAAGTTGGACGGACGAGATGATCTTTGAGACACTCATCTGCGACCGTTGATGGAATCAGGGTTTTGAAGAGGTGCGCAGGCATCACTCTTCAGCTTGGTCGAAACCAAGCATGGGAAGGGTTTTGGAAAGGACCGACCGGGCATGCGTGTAGACAGCATGCCGGTGTACACGTCCGTACCTCCTCACCATAAAGGCGCGATCTAGGCCACTCGATTTGACCGGCAAATAGGGGTGGTTGAGATCCGTTTGCGGCAGAAATCCATTGCCGCAAAGGAATTGGAAACCGCGTGACATGCCTAGTTTGGACGCGCGTTCCAAGACGACCAATCTTGGTTGGTCTGGTGTGAAGGTGGTAGGCTGTTGTTCACGCCTATACCTGAATATCCCATGAAAACGTGATATGAGCCATCCAAATCGTCCGGCGGAGTTGAGTGGTCGAGATCAGTTTGCGATTTGGGAGGTGTGACCACGCTAGTTTGGGCGCGCGTTTTGGAATAACCGGGCATGATATGCCTTGGCCGATCGGGTGAGGGGATAGATGGGTCCACGGTGGTCATCTTTGGTATGACCGGACACGTTAATCTAATCTTGGACCCTCCATTCGTGCCGGAGAAGATGGACGCTCGTGATGCTCAAAACCCTAATTTTGGGTTTCAAGGCCGTGCGACCATGCTTTATTTGGGCGCACTAATTGGGATAACCAACCATGGTTGGTCCCGACCAGATTGGTCAAGTATGTAGGCGGGCCCACGGTGATTGTGTTGACATGCTCAGGGCCCTTTGAATCTACATCTACACCCTCCATCTATACCGCAAAGATGGATGGTTGAGACTGTTTTTGCGACACATGTAATATGCCGCAAACCCTAATTTAGGGTTTTCCCGTCCATACGCTCTGGTTTGGACGTTTTTGGCAAGCTAGGCCAATATTTTGGGAGGCCGACCATGCGGGGTCCGCGCGTTGGTTCGGCATGGATATTCCATACACCTTGGGGGGTGATGGAATTGATCTGGGTCATCCAATCATGCTTGTGGAGTTGGATGACTGTGATCATATCCGGACTGATACGGTCAGTCCGGATGCTCAATCGGGCTAGTATAACACACCGAGAGTGGCTCAATCGGGCTAGTATAACACACCGAGAGTCAGCCTGTACGGGTATTTCGTACATGGTTTCATTATAATGCTTGGAGGTTCGTGTTGCTCTGTGAGAGCAACACTCAGTCGTCATGCCGCACTGATAATGAGTACAGGAAATACAAGGCTAATTGCGCATTAATTAATAATGCTACAAATTCACAAGGTATATGGGATTGTTGCTACATGCTCCAACCTGGATGAATTTCGTGTATTCACAGAATGGGATTGTTGCCACATGCTCCATTCTAGGTGAATTAGTAAAGTGAAGGAGTATCCAACACTTATTAATGGCTTTATCTTTTACAAGATGTCGGCGCATGATTTTACGGTTTTTAAAATTTTAACCTTAAATGAAAATCCACCATCAACATTAAGTCCCCGCCTAGCACATAATGGTTACACTATTGTGGGGGAGGCATGAGATGGTGACATATAGAAACGTAAGAAGACAAGATAAAGGAAGTCTACCTGGAGGGATTCTGGCCGTGGGCAATCCTCCATTCGTGCGCGATCTCAAGCCTTGATGGACCTGCTTCCTTCCTTAGGGTATTTGAATCAAAAGAGGAATCCAAACAAAAGAGGAATCCTTGTTCTATTGGGATTCCGGGCGTGGGTGCTTACACATGCTGGGTTGAATCGCTCGTGTATCCGGATGCACTTCGATTCTTGATTAGGGCTCAAAAGAAAGTCTGACTTGGTCGGTGTCGTATCCCCATATATCGGGCGCCGTAATCGTTTTAGGGTTTCCTCAGCATATATGCAAGTGTAGAGATTCTGAACCACTTTTACGATTTTACAATAGGGCTTTCTCGTAGAAACTCCATTTCCTTATCATGTCGAACACCAGTGGATCGTCTTCTTCATACCGTCAAGGATCTTCCATTAAATGTGCACGACCTGCGTCTGAGCTTCATGATGGATCCCCTGCTCGTGTTCTCCGAGTCAAAAAGATAATACCGGTTCGTCTCTCCTTTTTTTTTTTTTTTGAACAATTGCTTGTTCTTCATAATGATCAGGTGAATAATCTTCTCATTCTTGCAGAGATATCCTACCGGAACATGTGTGACGGTTATCGATGATGATGACTTAAACAGTCCTCTTCCTTCAAAATCAAACACGCCTACCCCTGTCGACCTCGAAGATGCTGATCTGGGTGTCTCATCTTATGAATACCCCAATGTAGGTCTTTCATTCGATGTTCGCATGAAATGTTTATCCTCCAGCTACCGAGACGTCGGTGGATTCTTAGTGCGGAAGGAGTTCGTGCCTCTGTACACGAAGTTATGGAGAAAGTATGGTCATATCGCAACCAGGAATGTGGTCCGGCACTGTTCATCTGCTCTGGTCACCACGGTAAACTTTCTTCCCATGATTGCTGAGATGGAGAACATTTTTATCCGCAACATTGCCGAATCAAGCCTTGAAAAGTGGGAGAATCTGGTATCTACCTGCGAATCCATGAAGTTCAATGTGGCTGGTCACGGCAGCGTCTTGATATCATCAAGGTTGATCGAGCTGGTATCCTCGTAAACGTTGTTCTTGCCGCGAAGCTATCTTGGAAGAGGAAAAGGCTCGGGGTGCGGAATCACGGAAGGTAGAGCGGGCGATGATGACTTGAGGAAAAGGACAGAGAGAGATATCAGGCTAGACTGGAGATGATGCTCTTAAGGAACTATAATCTACTAGATGGCCTTCTCTAAGTCGTATTCAGCTGCATTCATTTATGCCAAAAGTTTTTGAACATCTTTGTGGAATAAATTGTATTGGTTTTTGATTGGTGAAACGGGTTTTTCATTGATGCATCTCGAATATAATTGGTGATTCAAACATGTAATGAAAATAAATGCATGTATTGTTGATGAAAGCGGATAGTGGTCGGGCATGATATGCCTTGAGCCATTTTCCATTGATGACTGCTTCCAATTTGCCTCCATTCCACCTTAATGATCTTGTAGTAGCCGTATTGTAAGCCTTGGTGACCGTGTAGGACCTTCCCATTTCGGTGAGAACTTTGGTGCGAGACATGTCTTGTTGGATGTGTTTGGCCGTTTTCAAAACCAAGTCTCCCACTTTGAAAACACGTGATTTCACGGTTTTATTGTATGCCACAGAAATTCTATTCCTATACACACGAGTGCGTTCTTACGCTTTGCTTCTTGAAATCCAGAGTGTCTAACTCCGCTACTCTAGAGTTAGAGGTTTCGACTTCGTTCAAGTAGATCCCGGTTGCCTTGCAATCTGGTGATGGGATTTTGATCTCTGCTGGCGAGAATTGCATCCGCTCCGTAAACAAGTGAGTATGGGAAACTCCAATGGAGCTTTTGGGTGATGTCCCAGGTATGCCCATAGCGCCATTGGTAGCTGGTCATGCCATTCTCTAGGGGTTATCGTGTCTTTGTTCGGCCGATGTTCCGGATCAATGTCTTGTTGGTGCTTTCAGCTTGTCCATTCCCTTGAGGGTAGTAGATAGTGGAGAAGACCTGTTTAATGCCATACTCTTCAAGTAGCTCTCGTACCTGTTTATTGGCGAAGGGAGTGTCATTATCAGTGATGATATGCTTAGGCACACCAAAACGACAAATGATATGTTCTTTAATGAAAGCCGCAATCTTTGCTCCTGTAGTCCCTCGCAGGGGGATGGCTTCTACCCATTTGGTGAAGTACTCTGTCGCGGTTATGATGTACTCGTGTTGCTTTGATGACGGAGGGTTGATTTTCCGATGATGATGTCCACCCCGACTATAAAATGGCCATGGACCGCTTATCGAGTGTAGAGGGTGGAAGGCGCATGAACAAAGTTCCCATGAATTTGGCATTTGTGACAGCTTTGAACGAAAAGCTGCGTCATCCTCCATGGTCGGCCAATAGTATTTCTCGTGTATCTGGAGAAAAAGTTTCATATTCCCTTGATGTTCTCCTTCGTGTGTCTCCTTCAAGATGACTGGGACTTCCTCCCCAGCCAGGCATCGTAGTAGATCACCTCTGAATCTATCCAAAAGGCTCATAACATAATTTCATACAAGTTTCAGTTATAAGCTAAGTGAACTATCTAATGGTTCTAAGCCCATTTATGGTTCTACATATTTTCATTATCCATCTATTGCATATCTAAAAGTTTACTAATTCAATTAGGTTGGTTCTATAGTCCATTAGTTAAGTCTTATATCTACAACTTTGTAGAAGAAACCAAAGGCTAACTCAGACCACAAAGGTCCAATACAAGTTCATTAGGAAAACTGCCTATAAGCCCAAGTTCACTAAACAAACCCATTAAGCTAAAGTCTGGTCCATCTGGTCAACAAACGGTCATTAACAGTCACAGGGTTCAACTAACAGTCCACGTCAGTCAAAGTCCAGGGTCAATGGTCAAATAAGTCAAGGTATAACTATTCTGGTCAAACGAGTCAAGAATGTGTTAACTCAGTCACTAAGACTGATTCATGTGAGTCGAATCAGTCAGACAAACTGTGTCAGACTAAAAAGAAACCGAGTCAGGCTGAATCAATTCAGTCAGACAAGCTAAAGGTTCAAGCCTAATCCATAAGCACAAACCACAAACTAATTGCATCAACTTGTTCATTACCAGACTAACATCATTCTATAACTCTACTTCACCACTACACATATATCATTCATTTAAAACAACTTCATAACACATTCTCAAATTCAATTCAGCTAAACTTCATAACTCAATTACAATTGATAATTCAGTTTACCTGCAATTGCAGCTCTACGCAACACCTTCTCTACTAATTCTCATGACCTGCAATACATACACACAAACAACGCCAGTATAACTGCAGGTTCACTCCAACTACAAACCATTTTGTGGCATTCAACTTCAACACTTAACAGTGCACCATAACCTTCTTTCCCATTAAACACAAAGTTTCCTAAAATTACCACTGACAACTTCACTTCACCTATAACATCAACTTAAACCTAATCTGCAACTTCCATTTTATATCACTCTTCACTCTCAACTGCAATTCAATCTCAACACCCCCATTTCAGTTCCTGTCTGCACAACAACAAACTCACTCCATTACTTAGCTCAACCATCTGAAGCTTCTTGTGCACACCAGTTCTTACCTCATCTCCATTCCCTGTAACTTAAACAATTTAGCTACAAGCAACCTTCATTTAAAACCCATTCTCAGACCTCCGTATTTCAGTCTGAGCTTAACACAATCAACACAATAACCACCAACAGTTCAGCTCTAACAGCCAACCAACACAATTCTTCATCATCTGAGATACAGACTCAAGAATTCTACTAACAGCACAATAACCAACTCCAATTTTTTCAAGAGCAGAACCAAGCCATGTTCTTCAATACAAATATTCAACCTCTATTCACAAATTTATAAATTAAACCAAAACTAAAACTTCTTGCAATCTATTCAACTTAAATAACCCATTCAAGATTCATAAAAATCATACCCAATATACTTGAACATATTCAAAGCAGATGGAACCCTAAATTAACAAACCAGAATTACCTTTTCCCGTTGAATCTTAATCAACCATTCAAATCGGCATGACCATTTTCTTCTTAATGCTAAAAACTTCAAACCCATCTCATATCTACACCCAGGAACATCAATCTCATCTTTTAATCTTCTCTGAATTCTTCTCATGAAGCCCTAGTTCTTAATTTGATGAAGAATCAAAACTCTAACGCACTAATTCAATCCTCAACAACCAAAGTTTCCATCAAATACCAATTAGAAACAAACCCATATTCCAGCTTTACCTTATTCTCCTTGATCGAATTGTTGAATCCAAATACAGAAACCCTAATTCAAATCTCTTCAATGATTCTCCACTGAATCCAATTCAAATCTCCAATTAAAAACCAATCCATTCGATCTTCATCCAACATCAACTCAAAACTCCTCTTAATCACTCATCCAACTCAAGAACAAAACCCTAATTTGATTCAACAACATTACTCGTTCTTCTCCCGAACTCAAATAACATCAACAACACCACCAACAATCAATTCTTATCGATTCCCCTAAGTTTCTGATCTCAAATTCATGTAATCCTCCCACAAACTCACGAGCTGAGAAGAACAGGAGAAAGGAAGAAGAGGAAAGAAGGAGAGAAAAGAAGAATGAATTTCTTCTCGATCGGTTTTGGAGATAAGGACAATCAAAATGATAAAAGAACCCGAGAAACGGATAAGGGCAGCCAGCGGTTATGATAAGAAATAAAAATTTTACCCTTCATATATATCAGAAGATATCTTATTTGTCCGGTATCCGAATGACGCGTTCGAGTAGTCCATTCCGCGTAAATTTTCGAGATCTATCTAGTGATACTAGTTTCGTATCTAGATCGTTGTTAGATTAATTTCTATTAATTAACGTTCGTGTCAAACAGTAATCGAGTCACTAATGGCTAAATCGAATCTTGACCATCAGTAGACCAGTCAAATAACGTTGACGAGTTTTCGGGTCCTTACAGGATCCTACCATTTGATAACGGTGAAAGGAGAAGTGCTATAACACCCATGGAATGCGATGTACCTGAAAAAGTACTACCCGGAAGAAAACTGAGGTAACTTAGGAGAAGAAGGGTAAGGGAAGTAACCTACCATGTTCTATCCCTGGAAAAAAAGGTATTACAAACCTTACTAATCAATGGAATAATCTTTAATTATTAAACTTAGCTTTCTGGTGCATAACACACCCAATTGATACATCGGGTTAGAATGAACACCCACCGTCAGGAGTGACGATGAGGTAGGGCAAGGAATAACTGCGCATATGTCAATCTCAGATCCTCGGGGCAAAGGCCCTTTCCACGAGGAATAAGAAAAAATAAGATATCCACCATAGAGATACCCTGTCGAAGTAAAGCAGCATTCGCGCTGAACGCGTAGGGTTACAGGAAAATTATTACCCACGTAGGGACCCTTGCCACCACGGTACCTTCTAGCCAAAGGATACCTTGGTAGGATGCTGAATGTTCTACCAAGGTTAAACATACCTTAGCACCTAGTAAATACTTGACTGTGGGACCAATTAGACACATTACTTCTAAATATAAGACTTATACAAAGTAAAGAGAATTGATATTTTCGATATTTTTACCAAAACATGCATAACATTTCTACCTACTTAAAAAGTTACATGGCAGGTGTCAAAGGAGTTTGCAAAGAACCAAACATTGTTTCAAAACATCAAACGGGAAACATCTCAGCTAAGGAAGACAACAAAGAAGAAGTTCAAACAGTTTAAAGAAATCAGGGATAAGGAAGACGATCAAAGGAAACACCCTCAACTTGACGCTCCACTTCAGCAAAGGTTTTATTGATGTAGTCGATAGCTAGTGCATTCCATCTCTCACTTTGTCTGAGCATCCTGAGTCGCCAGATCCTGAGATGACTTTTGATGAAGCTCCATCAGTTGAGCACTTAGCTGGTCATTGGCCTGCTGAAGTGCCTCTGCCTTAAACTTTAAAGCAATATCGAATTGGCGTTCTCTCTCCAAGGAGGATACCTGGTTCTCCAGACGAGCAACCTTAGCAGTCATACCCCCAAGATGTTCATGCAAGTCTGCATACATACAAGGAAGGGCTCAAGAGACACGAAGGATGCGACAAAAGGCATAAGGAGACTACGGAAACAAAAATACTAAGATACCTCCAGCGTGGTTAAGGGAATCTTATAAACTCTGTTCAGTTTCGGAAAGTTCTTCCTCACCAGCATTAAGATCCTCAGCCAAAGTATCACGTTCGGTCCGGAGATCATCAACATCAATCCGGAGCGAAGCGTTCTCGAAAGATAAAACTTGGTAAACATCCTCTAACTCTTCTAATATCTTGACCATAGTTGCATAAGACATGGAAGAAGAGAACTGAGAAGCCTCGGTGAGTTTGTTCCTAAGGTTACATACTTCGGAGGACAACACATTACGTTCGGAAGTCACTTTGGCTAAGGAAGCGCATGCATCTTCAAAATCGGAATAATACTTCTTACGGATGATCTCCTGAGCTGAGACGTTTCTCCAACAATACAAAATCCTTATTTTGCTTTAGTATGAGAGTCTCTTTCCATCTAAGGGTTTCCTCACTATCCTTGCGGAGGAGGGACATCTTCTTTATAAGGTATGCGTTATGAGCAGACTCAAGGGAGAGTTGGGCCTCATTATGAACAATCACGTTCATTAACCTATCATACTTCTTCTGATAATACCAAACATCGGAGGTCAACTTGGTCACTTGCTCCCAAAGGTGTTCGAGTTCACTGGAGATACCAACTGGCAGGAGTAGGTACTCTTAGGGCGTAGCTACCAGAAGAAACAAAAATAAAACTAAGGGGAAGAATGAACGAACCTATCACTTTTGAAGATTCAGAAGCCAAAGCTATATCGGCCGCCTTGCGCCCCTCTTCAGTAATCTTGGAAGCATCATTGGACTTTTTAAGGGTCAACAAACACATTTCTAAATACCTTTAAGTCTTTTTTAGCTCATTATCCAACAAAGTTACCTTTGTAGAAGAAGCTGTATCACCAGAAGCAGGTTGCTGAGCACTAACGAAGGAATAATCCTGACGAGTGTGCTCCAATAAAGCATTCAAGTGAGTACACTTGGCTATGTAAAACCTGAACAAGGTACAACCAACATCGATTTTCTTACAAAGCTGCAAGCAAGGAGGTATAAGAACGTACGATGGCCACAAATGGAACGAGAAAAGGCAAGGAAGGAGAAATGCCTACTAAGAACATGTAGAGACGAGGAAGGAAATCAGCATAATTGTCCATAAAGGCCTCCATCTCCTAAATACTACCTCTGCGGATTTCACCAAGGATCTGATAAGAACGGAGACAGTCTGGATAGAAGAATAAATTTTTGGCCATCTGGTACTGAGCCGTCAAAGCATCCAACTTAGAAGCAATCTCCAAGGAGTTACCCAGATGATGAGGGGCAACTCCGGTAGAAAACGGACCCTTGGAATCTTGAAGAATAGCTTCCAGGATGGCATCTTCAGAGCTCCCAAGGCTCAGGTTCTTAGGTAACTTACCTCTTCCTTGATCAACAAATGTCACACCAATCGCTTGGGAGCGAGCATGAGATACCAGTGCTTGATCATCACCACGAAAAAGAGTCGGCATAGTAGAAGGGCGGGGAACATGAACAGATGCTTTTCCAGAACTACTACTTAAATTCATGTCACCGATAGATGGAAGATTACCAAGGTTCATCCAATCAGGCGACGAAGGTGGTGGAAGGCGTAGGAACCTTCGACAAATGAACAGGGATCGCCACAACCTGACTAATTGCTGGACTCACCAACAAAGAACCACCATCAACATGAATATTATCACCTTCAATGGAACCAACACAAATAGGGCTAGGGCTTAACTTCGTAAAGTCTTCCTTAATATCATCCAAATGGGGGATAAGGACAGTATCCTCAACATCCTCTATGTCCTCCATACCCTCAAGTTCCTCTTCAGCAACCTTCGGATCTTCATCAGATGCTTCTACGTCAATCACAGCTTTCAACTTGTCTTTCTTCTTGGAAGACTGTAAAAGAACACATGCGAAAGCTAAGGATCAAGGGAAAAATACCTAGGCACCTACGTATACGAAGGTAGGGTTATAATCCTTACCTCCGCAGGTGTGGACTTGGCAGCTTCAATCGAAGCCTTCCTTTTCCTCGTACGAGTAGAAACCGAGTTACCAGCGGAACCATGAGCACTCCCAGTGGAAGTAGTAGGGGCAGGCTACAAAGAGAAACATTAAAATTTTCAGCCAAAGGCTCAACATAACGAAGATTGAAGAACAGAGACATCTACTCAAAAGTTACCTCGTCGAGAACAGAAGGGTTGAAAACCCAAGGATGGTACCCATCATACTTAGAAGGCAGCGATGAAGAAGCAGGACGAGGAACGTTGGGATCTACGGTAGTAAATACGTGGACCCAAGGACCAACCACATGAAGAGGGGTACGTTCCCAACTCTTATCATGATCAAGACGAATACGATCAGCCAAAGGTAAGAAGATCTTAGCAAATTAAGGGATTGTGGTCAGCCATGTATTATCAATCTCCTCCAATAAATGAAGGGTGCTACCCTCTCTGATCTTCTTAGCAGTAACATGAATATTCCACGGACCAACGCACTAAGGAAGAAGGTTTTTCTTTTGAATAGCATCAGCATGCATATCATTGAAGTTGGCAGGAGTAAAATCCTCCTGCTTACACCTCCCAGGAGCAAAAGGATCGTAAGACTTCAGAGTAGTCTTACCCTTGCTGAGGTACCAACACTCACGAAGGGCACGCCAGAAATTACCAGTATACTGCATCACCCCGTGCACATGAGTTTTGTTCGCAGAATCGTCCCTAGCGGACAAGACATCGTAGTAAAAGGGGTACTTCCTGCTATAACGAGGAAGAGGCATTCCTGCGGCTAACTCGTAAACAATAATCAGCAAGTTATTCTCATCATAAGGAAAGCTTCGGATCAAATACTCGGTGAGGATGTCAGGACCATCAACAAAGGAAATCTCCAACTTCTGCAAATGAAAATGCTTGGAGATCTCAACAAGGGACCATATGGAGTAGCTATCCTTGTCATGAAGATGTATCCTATGCAACTCATAGTGGGGCAGAGGTGGGGGAAGACTTTTGGCAGCAACCTCCTCTACCTCAGGTTCCTCAGCAACCTCAGGTATCTCAGTATCCTCAGTATCCTTAAGAGGCGGAGAAGGCGTACCATCAGGATGATCCATGCGCGGAAGAGGCTTAGAATCATATCTGGACCGGGAATCTTTGCGCGTAGGTTTCTTCGGAAGTCTCATTGTTCCTAACACCAACAGGAAGCAAAGTTCATCAAAATGGAAGGAAAAATTTGCAGATGACCCAAAACTCGATTGGGGCAATAACAAGCGAACTTTGGGCATGGGTTAAACTTAACCAACAAAAGGGAAGCAAACAAAGAAGCATATGACAAATTTTAGTGGAGCGATGGAGTATAGTTGACAATCATGATCAAACTCAAGAATGAGAACAATCATGTTGAAAATCATGGCAAAAACATAAACATAGAAAGACCCATTCTCTCAAACAACATAAATAAGGTAATGAAAGTTACAGTCCATGCATGCAAGCATTCAATCATCTCCAACAGCAGAAAGAGATGAAAAGCCGAAACCGAAAGCATGAAATAACCACGCAGAAGAACAAAAGAGAATGGAAGTTCACTTACTTGTGCGAGCAGATCGAGCACTGACAATGAAAGGAAATCTTTTGGGAGTCAATGGAGAAAGCCAAAAAATAGAAATGGAGAAGAATAAAATATTTGTGAAAAGGACAGAGAGGGAGAGCGGCAGTAGGATGAAGAGAAGGAATTTAATAAATATCCTTCCTTAAACTTCTTCTTAAGGCGGCTGGATAATCCAAGAATTTAGTTGTCCCGAAATCCAAGGGGCGGTTATTGCATGAAAGGACACATGGGACCACTAAATCCGTGCGTGCAAAAAATGGCGACGTTAAGAAGAGTTTTTTCTTCCAATCCCACCGATTGGTGGAATATGAAAGAAAATGGGCAAACTATGAATACCAATACCCTCTTAGGGCACGTGTCACGTATCTAGTGGTCATGTGCAAGTTAACAAAATAGACCTGGCGATGCACGGGTATCTGAGAAGTAGAAGATCCCTTCCTGATCTACTTTACCTCATCTCGAGGAAGGATACCTCGACGGCTTAGATGGTAAAGTAGATCCTAGCATAGGGAGGTGGCAGCTGTCGAATGGACAAAGATAGCTGACATATCTAATTAATATTTAATGTCGCGAGCCTTATCTACACGTTTGGTCAGCGCGTGGAGGAAAGTGAGATGGAATTGTCTGACTGGTGAAGGCATGCGGTGAACTAAGGCACAACCTGTACTAAGGTTTGGGAGTTCACGAGGGAACGTGGGTCAGCTGAGGTGGCAGAGCTCGACTGGAGAAAGCGTGCGGCCAATGAAGGTACCATTTTTACGGAAGATACATCAGGATACGATGGACCCAAGGACAACGAAGATGTTTCTGGAGCAGAAGGGGCTATAAATACCGAACTCCACCAACAAAT
Source organism: Papaver armeniacum (assembly GCA_023531295.1). NCBI lineage: Eukaryota > Viridiplantae > Streptophyta > Magnoliopsida > Ranunculales > Papaveraceae > Papaver > Papaver armeniacum. Next base: position 150,915 of record JAJJWW010001274.1, on the reverse strand, counting down.
AAGGGCATTCAATACCCGAAGGAAAGAAGATACAATTGTTAAAGCATAGCTCGGTTGAACCCACCAAGCTTTGGTATGTCAAGTTTGGTTGTCATATTTTAGTGAATCAAAACTCATTTTAAGAGTCGCTTGATTATGTACTAGAGTCAACTTCATATAGGTTAGCTTGAAAGTATTAGGATATGAGACATTAAAAGTATTGAAAAGACTTGAAGAAGTGAAGAAGTAAGAAGCTACAACGACAACATCATCCTTCCACTTAAGTTAGTGATATTTAACTCGAACTGTTTCATTCCCTAACGTATCTTTCAAGTCATGCATATTGAAAACAAAACTGCGAAGCATGAACACTCTAGATAGACATAGTATTAAGGAATACAATACGTGGTTTATTGCTTAACCATTAAACTTTATAGATAAGACATCGACATAATCGTTTGAATGCTATTGTGATTATGTATGGGTATGAGGTGAGGATTTCATCCTAGGAAACAATGTTTATACATGTGTTTTAAGGAAGTAAGTTCATAAACTTGTTTATGAATCGAAAAGGAAATCACCATGCGTTATTGGTATTGTTATTCATTGCATATCTTGTGGACAACCAATATATGTGATTTAGTATAACCGCTCATGACTTGTTTGTGTTCTTGGTAAAACTACTCACAAAGGCCTGACTTATGTATTGGTATGACTTTTATAAGTGAAACCGATCTTAAGTAATCACCTGAGATGGTATAATCGAGTTTGTGATTTGTGTATGACCAATTCGGGGTAAAGGGGAACCGATCTTATGAAGAGGTGCAACACATCACAAAGGGGAATCAATCCTTGTATGAGGTGCAACAATTTTTTAGCAGAAAGGGGAACCGATCCTATGGGCATGTGCAACACCTTTTTAGGGAAATGGGAACCGATCATATGGACATGTGCAACACATATAAGTTAGATACAATATATATGTGGGGAACCGATCCTAGTACCTAGTCAACCGAATTTTTGGAAGCTAGTGTGACTATGCACAGTACTCACATGGAGGTAGAAACGAAACTTGTTTTGGTAGAACCGTTAAACCCATGATTTGTGATTGAGTGTTTCTTGATCAATCGCATAGTTCTTGAAAGTCAAATGAACCAATTTTAAACTTGTTTGGAAGTGTGGCAAATCGGTTTCAAGATTGTAAGTATGAAAGAGGACTTACAAAAGTAAGGATGTCGGCATACTTTGAACACGTACAGTAATGTTTATCTTTTATTGTTCAAAGTTATTCCTTAATAGCTACAAGAAGGAAATCCCATGATCGGAACATAAATAATTTAAGAATCTTTTATTTAAGGTTTTTAATTTTATTTTAGGAAAACGAGAATTAGTAATGTGCATTTACTAGTTGAGATTTTCCAAAGAGATTTTTGGTCAATATTTTGGATGAGCATTTCCAGGGAATTATGGAAACCGAATTTGGAATATATTGAATATCTTTGAGAATATTTTCGGTTTTGGAAATTCCTTGGTGTCCAAACTTCCTTGTCTATAAATACTTGAAGTTTGCATTTCTAGCAAACTAATCCTTCGTAACAACAAACTTCCTCGGTTGTGTTGTTACTAGTGAAGCCGCCTATTCGGAGAGGAGAGTAACCTAATTAGGCGAAATCTCTTACGGCCGCTTAGTTTAAAGTCTTCTTTGGGATTGAGAAGCTCTATTAGTACCATTGATGGGAAACTAGATAATTGCGGGTTTATCTTATCTTTTTGATTGATTTGATTGACTAACGGTGGTTGAACTTTGATTGCACCTAGTTTGTTTATGCATGAGAATCTTCTCTTCTGATATAAGATTCACTCAAACTAGATCGAAGTTTCGACAAGGATCTTTAGAATGTTGTTAGTTCTAAAGACGATCTTGTGATAATCCATTGTTAATGACTCCGTTAATGCGTGATTGATCACAAGAGATTCAAGTTGTTGTGTGCAGGTGTTTATTGAAGATCTAAGAAGATTTGAAGACAAAGAAGATATTGAAGATTTCTGATTTGGGGTTCATAATCTTTGGTGTGAACAATACTTGTTTCGGTATAAGAGGATCCAACTATAATCGGTTTATCCTTGTGATAGATTGGATTGATTAGTTGTGTAGATCGCCATCAATACAATTCTTTGTGATTAAAAGTATTGATTACAAAATCTTAACAATTACCTTTGGTAGTTGAACATTAGATAGATCTAAGAACCTGACGAAGGAGTTTATTGAGATAAACAGAAGAGCCTTTGTCGAACTCACATCACTTGGTTGAAGAGAGTTGATACCAAACAGATTTGTTGTTCCTTTACTATTTGGAATACGAACCAAAGGAATTGTTCCAAGTACGTGACTTATTCACAAGTTGGAGGCGTGGGAATATAGACGGAACTAGGTGAACTATAGGTTTAGTTGCTTGGTCTCAACTATACGAAGTTGGTTTAATTTTGTGTAGCGGCTTAATCCTGAGAGTATTCAATTCTGGACAAGGTCCCGGGGTTTTTCTGCACTTGCGGTTTCCTCATTAACAAAATCTTACTGTGTCATTTACTTTTATTTTCCGCATTATAATTGATTTTATTATAATTAAAGTAAATTACACAAACGTTAATTCATATTTACTTGATAAGCAATCCTATTGTGTTTGGTTAAGTCCGAACCTTTTTATCAAGTAAACATACTTCGTTGTTGTATTGTCTCGATCTCATATCCATAGACGATCACACGAAGTGTGAACCAATTAGTTGCATTGTCTCGACTCAGTCCATAGACAATCACTTTCGGAGAAAGGACTTATAGGTAGGAAAAGTTTTAGCTTGAGGTATATTTGGGTACCCTCGCCTTTTCAATAGTCTTAAGCTTGTATACCTCTTTAATGTTTAGAACTTAAGTATTTACGATAGCTTGAGTTCTCTCTATTACTTTGGGAAGCATTTAAGATCTTTGTAACAATCACACTTAATACAAACAATCACTCATTACCCCGTGTATGTAGATGAAAGTCGAACCACGTAATCTCTTGTGTCTCTTGATAACTTAGTAGCCTTTACATTACCTCAGTATTGTTTGTTATTATTGTCTTTATCTTGAGTACCTTCTATTGCTTAACCATATCAGTTCAACTGAGATATTTCTACTACTTAGTATCAGAATCTCTAAGATGTTTACATTAAGTAGACTATGGGAAAAATAGTAGTCATATTAGTAACAAAGACAGGCATGACAAAGAGAGACATATAATAAACAGGTAAGCTTGCTAGAACATTTTTTATGAGAATTATTTTACATGCTCTATTCAACATAGTCATATTCCATCATGGCAGTCTCACAATGAATTTGTCAACCACTTTATCCCATTTATCCACTCCTCCACTTTTGTCACCCAAAGGCAGTCCTAAATATGTAGTTGGTGAATCTCCAGTATAGCAGCCCAACAAAGAGGAGAATTGAGATCAAACACCTGAAAAACAACTCCAAAAAATTTACTTTTTGCAAAGTTAATTTTAAGACCTGTGAGTTGTTCAAAAGCTAACAATAATAGTCTAAGATGCTTAACCTGTTCAATGTCAGCATCTAAGAAAATTAAAGTGTCATCTACAAATTGCAAATGACTGATAAGCTTTCCACCATTTGAGGCTTGAAATCCAGAAATTAAACCCCGATCCTATGCATTCTTGATCATAAAAGAGAGAGCTTTACCTACAAGCAAGAAAAAAAATGGAGAAATGGGGTCTCCTTGCCTTATACCCTTTGCTGACTTAAAATAACCAGTTGCAGAGCCATTGATTAGAATAGAAAATCTGACATATTTTACACAACATTTCACCCATTTATCACCAAAATTTATAAGAGCTAGAATATCATCTATGAAGTCCCATCTGACATGATCAAAGGCCTTTTCAAAGTCCACCTTCACAAGAATTCCTGCACTTCCACTTCTTATTATTGAATCAATTAGCTCATTAGATACCAACACTCCATCTAAGATTTGTCTTTTCTTTACAAAATCAGATTATTGAGAAGAAATAATATCTGGAAGAGTTTCTTTAAATATTTTAGCAAGAGCCTTTGAAACTATTTTATACATCCCATGAATAAGACTAATGGGTCTTAGATATTTAATCTCTTCAATTGTTTCTTTTTTTGGAATAAGAGCTATAAAAGTGTTTTAAGCCTCAAATCCAAGAAACATTTATTCTGTAATTCTTTCAAAACCAACATAATATCTTATTTTAGGATATCTCAACAAAGAACAAAGAAGCTTATAGGGAATCCTTCTGGCCCTAGAGCTTTATTTTGGCCCAATTTTTTCATTGATGACAAACATTCTTCTTCTGTAAAATCATTGTCAAAACCAAGATTTTTGATCATCAAAAATAGTGTTGAAGTTCATGTGCTCCATTGTAACCGTTCTACTAAAAGTACTTTGAAAAATATGCTAAAAATGCTCCATAATTCCATTTTTAATTTCTGCTTCCATTGTTGTGATTTCACCTTTTCCATTGTTATTGAGGTTTTAGTAATCTCTTTCGGGAACAAGATAAATAAAAATTACAAAGGTCAATCGGTCTTAGACTTTGTGATTCCTCAAGATAGATATCTAAAACTTTTCTTAATTGATTGGTTTAAGATTGTTCTTGAGATGTGGTTAATAATACAGTTTTTTTTAGCTAACTGAGTGTATGTATTCCGAATTTTTGAGGTTTTATATCCTATTCTATTGAAAACAGATTTCCAAGCCTTGATCTATTGATATAAAGGGAAATTATATAGGCTTATCTTTTAGAGGAAGATTAGTATCAAAAAATTTCACTTAGGCTGTAAATGACGTCATATTATAAGGAAATCAATTGTGTAGAGCCTTGAGAGGTTCAAGAAGAATGGGGAGGTTGACTGCAGCTGAGGGTGAATTTGGTTTCAACTACATTTTAGTCTGAAGTTCGATAGTAGGCTAATGTCTGTAACGGATTAATACAGTTCGGTGTTCAATTATATACGAGGTCCCATGGTTTTTCTACAGGTGTCATTTTCCTCGTTAACAAACATTCTGGTGTCTTGTGTGGTTTCCTTTTCCACATTATAATTTTATATTTAATCTTTATAATAGAATAACACAATATAATTCTAGTAGATAAGTCCATAGTAATTGTGATCGATTATGAGACTCGTTCTTGTAGATTTTGTATTAGATAGATAACGTTTCACACTTGGCAGAATTCAGATTCAATTATTTGGATACAACTAGGTTGATCTTGGATATTGATTTTTGAGATCATCCAAGTACTCTTCTAAACAATCAGGTTCACGGACTTTATTGTCTAGACTTTCTAATTGTGGAGAGATGGAGATATAAACTTTGTATTCATATTATCAAGGATCATTAAGTTAGTATACTTACAATTGTATTATGTATTGTCCTTATAGGTTGTCGAGCAAAAAATTTGGTGGTATACTTGGTACCCTTTCTTTTTCAATTGGTACCAGAGCAGGCAAACACCTTATGACCTAACAAGTATGTGCTTGTGGAGATCTGAATCTACGGACAAGAGTGGAATATCTATTAATATATTACCAGTTATTGAAAGCGTTGTCTTTATGGATTTTATTAACGAAATTGAGTCATCTTCTGTGTAGAAAACAGACGAACATTTTTTTCCATAAAACACTCTGGTATAAACAATTATTATCCATATTATCTTACTGACGATTTTTACTCGGAAGTGGAAAGGGAAGAAACCAAAGAAACTGTTGAGATTCTTAAACATCTTAGAATTCAGGCTTCTGGTCAATGGCATGAAAAACAAAGTCAATACTCTTGTTGGTAAGGTTAATGAAAAGGATTCGAGAATAAGGATACTTCTCGAAGAAAAGGCTGAAGTAGATATGAAAATAATCTCACTTGAGGCACAACTAAATAAAAACACGCCTTGGAAATTAGACGTCTATAGGATACCCCTTCTTGTAGGGTTTGTGAATCATAAAAATTAGCCTTATCCATGGCCTTTGGGAAAATTAATGTGTTAGCGAAAGTGATTACCAATGGTATTCATGATGACCTAACAAAATATCCTTCAGAAGATCGTGAAAAAAGTGTCACTAATTTGATAAAGGATAAACAGTTAGAATTCTATGATCAAGAAAAAATCGTTACCCCAAGAAAGAAAAGTTCTTCTGATAGTTCTTGTGCCAAGTCTACTCCTTCTGATCCCATCAGAACTCGGAAGCTCTACTAATTATGTAATATATAAGCAAATATTCGAATGAAATGTAATCTTGGACTGGAAAAGAATCTATTTGAGTCTATCCAAGACATCTAAATATCATTTTACAAGGTGTAACTGACATTCAAAATTTTAAACCTCTTGGTTTGAAAACAATCGGTACTAGTACACATATAAAATCATACTCAAGGAATGTTAGTTATGCTTGCTCAACTAATTATAAAATACAAAGCAACGGTAGTAGCTCAAAATGCTCTAATAAGATCTCAAAGAAGCCTTCAAAATATGGGTTCCTAAAAGAACTCACTATGTTATCGAATCTAAGGAGATACCAGTTAAGGAAACTGTTCAACTTGCTAACATGAACTTGATGATAACATGTTACAATGGTCTCATAGACAAGTTGTCATGCACCTTCAAGGAAAATCAGAAGTACTCAGGTAAACGTTCCAACTTCATCTCCTTTCATGATTCCACCAGTGAGCTTTATGATAACTTTTCTAGCCCAAAGGGTTGTAATTCAAAAGGTAGAGTCATACACAAATATAAATGTTGACATTTCTCTTGTGTTGAGTGTGAAAATACTCATTGTGTTTTCTAAGAAACAATGACTTCAATCCTCATCTTTAAAAATCCTGTAAGATGAGGGATTACCAAATAACAAGTGTTCTATTTGGTTCAAATACTTCTGTTGTGTGACTTCCTACACCTACTCCCTGAATGTTATTATTGCTCATTACTATGTCCATTTATTATGATCCATCATCTTGAAAAGATAAAAATTTAAATATCTTTCCTTGTTGAGCCTTTGATCCAAGAGATGTTTCCATCTTCAAACCGTTATGTGAGAGATTAAGTTGATAGGTTCAATGATGATTACATATTGTGTTTCATGGTTGTCTTGCTGAACCATCATTGTAAGTTTCTGACTTGGTGCAACCACATCTTGGCAGAAGTCCAATATGTGATGACTTCATATGGGTATCAACAAATCTTATGCTCTTTGTATTATTTTCCCAGCCTCTCCGACTCCTAAGCAAGAGATGAGAATAAGATCCATGAGAATTCTACATAACAATCTAAGATGAAAGTTATGCTCTTACAATTTTACAATCATCTAAGTTGATATTCAAACTTAAGCAGGATTTAATATGTGATTACAGAAAAGTTCTTCATGTTGGACTTTCACCAATAATATCCTTTGGGTTTTGGAAAATGTTTGCAAGGTCTCCTAAAAGATGTTTATGTTTTGATTAAAACTCTTAGTACGGAAAACGGTTCGTGAACTGTTTTCTAATCAAAGAGAAACTCTTTAGTTTCCTTCTTTGAATCTATTTCCTAAACACATGGTCACGAAACCGACCAGAACTTTGAAACTCCTCTTGCGTTTACCATTATATATAACACACACTTGAGTTTGTGTTTTCGCATTCAAGTCTTTCCTGCAATCAAGCATGTCTCTCGTGTCTCACGAAAACATGGAAAAAGTTTCTGGTAATAATTACAGTGGTATTTGATCAAAAGGGAAGAAGAAAAGAACTCTGGTAAAAACTGAAGTGGAAGATAATGCTGAGGATCATCCTGATGTAAATTGTTACTTTGCCTATGATCATCAATATGTGGAACAAGTGGAGATGATTTATACTAATGTTGTTTATGATTTTCTTAAACAATTTGAGGAAGCAAAGATTCAACTTGTTGAATCCTTGAAAGGTCAAGACATGTTGAGAACTGAGTTGAAAAATGTTTCCTCCGCCTTTGGTCTTATGAAATCACATGTCAACGATCTTCTCAATGAAGAGATTTTCCCTACAGATATCATGGATGTTGTTGAAGACAAACTCACATGCCTCAAAACCAATGATGTTCCCCATTGAATATAATTAGATTTCTTTGGAAAACTTGGGAAAACGCCCCAATACGAGGTGCAATGTTGGAAATCTTCCCCAACGTTAAAAATAGTTGGAAAAATGTCCCATTCCGTTAACATTACCATCCAACACAGTTAAGTCACATGTATAAGGCCACCATCACCACCACCAAAACTGTCGCCGCCACCACTTGAACCTTAGACACTAAACCTAAAACCTTGAATCTTGAATTCTGAACCCTGAACCCCGAATTCTGAAGGGTGTATTTGTCAAAAAAAAAAATCGCGTGTGTGGGCTCACACATGTGACTTAACTGGATTTTTGACGGAATGGGGGATTTTTCCAAACTTTTATATGTTGGGGCATATTTCCAATATTGCACCCCGTACTGGGGAATTTTCCAAATTTTCCCTATTTCTTTTGGTATTACTCCCTCCGTCTTTAATTAACAGTCCTAATTAAATTTGTCAAAATATTAAGGAAATCTTTGTCAAAATATTATTTAATGTTATGTTATTACCAAAACTAAAATTATGTAAGAATAAGTAGAAGTTTTATTAGGAATTTTATACCTAAATAAAATGTCAAAGATGACTAACCCTTGAAATGTAGTGGCAGAAATAGCCTTATTTAATGTTATGTTATTACCAAAACTAAAATTATGTAAGAATAAGTAGAAGTTTTATTAGGAATTTTATACATGTGCATAAATGTTTTTATTTATAAAAGGTATGACGATTAATACAAAGATATCGAATAAATATATATGGTGATAATATTTAATATTTTGAATTAATTTTATATTAAAAATAATTTTATGACTATATAAAATAAATCAAGAATCTTCATCTATTCTTTACAAAGTATATTTGATGAGTTTAATTCCTCTCTGCAATCCCAACCTGGGAAAAATTCTCGCGATGTCTCCGTCTAATGCTTGAAAATCGTGGCGCTGGTAAGGATCTCTATATCCTGATAACGTGAGAGATCCTAAATTCGAAACTTAGAGATAAAAAAGTACTCGGTAGAAAACTTTTTTGAAAATTATGAAGTGATAAATATGAAGAATGATAAATCAAAAAAGAAAAGAGAACGTTCCGAGATAAGATACTATGTTAGATATTGATTGGCACTCTGGCAAGAACAATGTTCCTCGCCATTCTAAAAAGATATTTCCTAGCTTTTACTCATTTTACAATCTTCATTTCCTATTATATCTAATCTTGCGAATTTTTCAGATCACCAAATTGAGAAAGAGTTACGAAAGAAATCCAAAGCGAGCACTCGGCGATACTTCGTTCAATCACGGATGAAGTAAGAAATATTTTTCTTTATTATTTTTAACAATATTGTTGCCTCTGTTTTTTTATCTTCATTCGTGTGCGAAGGTTGGCGTTGAAAATGATATTTACTCAAGTCTAAGGCCAAAGGCAAGAATAAAATTCCTCTTCGCAAGGATAAATCTTCTCGCTCATCTTCTAAAAAACGGAAAATCCATTCCTCTTCTCACTAATTCCCAAACCTAGCAAGAATTCGATGAAGATAATGATGAGGTTGACACTTCTTTTGCGAAGGAGAATCATTCGATCAGTGCTGCTATGGCGCAAGAACCGTCTAGTGTTTTCTCCGATTCTATGCAAGGAATGGGAGATGATCGTTTTTCTGCCACGTGCGAAGCTCTCGCAAATATCTGCGATGCCCCACCGCTAGCGGATAATGATTCTTTTCAGGGAGTTTCTTTCCTTTGTTGTTGCCTCGGATCTCGAGAAAAGGCGCAACAATCTCGAAAAGAAAAACCTTCAACTTAATGAAAAGAACAAAGAATTGGAGGTCAAAACTGCTTCGAAGAGAGATAAAGAACTTGGAAAATGAAACTGCTTTGTTCTTCGTGAAAAAATCAAACAATTGGAAGTTGAATCTTCTTCTCAGAAGGATAAAATATCTAGCCTTCAAAATGCAATCAACAACTTTATGGTATGAAATTCTTCTCCTTTACTTATCCTTATTTTGTCATTTACTTTTCTTTATCTGACTTATCATTTTCGGAGACATTTATAACCTTTCTGATGAAGCTATTCTTCTTCACACATTTCCCGAGCCTATGGATAACGATGCTCTTCTTGCCCATCTCAATAATTCTCTAAATAGCTTTTCAAATGACAGAATCAATCATCTTTCTTTGAACGAACTTCAATCCCGTATCCAAGAAGCGCGATCATAGATCTAGTTTAAGTTTATCCAACCAAATGAAACACCTGCATCTTAGTTCCCAAGAGAAAATTAGTACTTTAAGGAAGAAAGTTAGCGATATTATAGATGATAAAGTTCGCATTGCTAATCGAGGCGCTCAAGCATTAGCATAATTTCAAAAAGCTCTTCTTGAAGTTCAAATTGAGCGTGAAGAATCTATTCGTCAAAATACTGTTCTTAGCGAAAGAGAGAATCAAATTCGTTCTCTTCTTCTTATAAATAATGACGATGAATTCGCTTGGGCTGCGAAAGTTCTAGATAATGCCAGAAATAACTTAGGTGTTAACGTTAGCCTTCATGCTGATCAAACTGCCTTGGTTAAAGACATAATTTCCTTGTTAATGGTTCTTCTTTATTTTATCGCATCTTTTTGTGAAACCTGCTATTAAGTTATTAATCCATTATCATACGTTCGTTAGTAAGGCGAGAAGAGGTATCAAACAAGAATTGAAGAAATTGAATCTGAAAAAGAGTAGCTTGCAAAGGACCTCTCTCTTCGCAACGACAAGTATTCCAAGTTGAAGAAGCAACTACAAACTACTGTAGCGAATTTCAATAATGATGTTGTCCGTTTTCGCAATCAAACTATTAAGGCAGGTTTGCGATGACCACAGTGTTCCTCTTCTTCATATCCTTGTCTTCTTGATGAGGTTCCTGAAAATATACCTTCCTTGGATGTTTACGATAGTGATGCTAGCGAAGAAGAGGAATCCCAGATAAAGAGTCGATGAAAAGAAGAATGAATAGCTCCATTTTCCTTTTTTCTCTTCTGATATTTGTACATTTATCCTTCTATCCTTCCATTTTTGTAATCTCTTCTTTGTAAATCTATCATATGAAAATAAATAACAAGTTTTTACTCTAATCATTCCCATACTTGCCTCTGTTATTTATTTTCACATGAGAGATTAAATCGATAATCTTTAAGTGATAATACTTCTTAGTTTCGCAACTGTTGTTGCTAACTATTCACAAATAAATGAAGAGATATAGTCATTTTCGCAAGCTTATTTGCTTACTCAATTTCTTGTGTGGTCTTACTTTGCCTTCCTAGTTAAAGGTCTTATTTTGCCACCCCTCATTGCGACAAAATCTCAGGACGTCTTTACATTTCATGTAATGACCCATTGATCTTTCCTTATCATTTCTTTAGTATTCTTGCCTCTGCAGGATGTTTTTGTTGCGACAATATGACAGGCCTAAAAAATTCTCTCGAACTTTAAGCCCCATGACATTGCCGTCTTGCGACGAAATCGCAGGACGTCTTTACACTCTCATATAAAGACCCATTGATCTCGTCTTAACCTCGCGTTAGTATTATTGCCTCTTCAGGATCATCGCACAAATATGACAAGCCTAAATTTTCTTGCGAAAATAGTGCCTCATGACATTTGCGTCTTAAGACACTTATCAGCTCCCTAATGGAGGGTGCCGCCCTTATCATCTCCCTGGTTTCCCCTTCAAGGAGGCGTACATCGGCCATACAAGACTAGCTCCTCCCATCGGTCTTAACAACAACCAGATTGTTTTCGCAACCTCTTATCCCTTATACCTATAGGGCTTATGGTTACGAGACTGCACCCTAAGTGGAGTTTTCTTCGGCCGAGTCCAAAGCATGTGCCAAGACTTGCCAAGAATGGCCGAGACACTTCAAATGCCCTGCACTCTTGGCTCAACCGTGTACCTCGGCGCCTTGGTCATTACATCGACTCCTTGGAAGATGCATCTCGCCACCCCCAGGTACCTCTTAATAAAATAAATAATGATAAAAAAGACATTTTGCGCTTCTTCTTGGTTTTCTTCATCAGCATTTTACGGGTAAAATTCTCCTTCTTTCCTCTCTAACCGATCTTGAGCTTGACCTTTGTAGTGCTTCGACCTTACATTTTTGTAATCTCATGTTTTCCATCCTCAATTCATGATTTTGTCTTGTCAAATTTGCACGTTCCTCTCGCACTCTAATCGTCTTTCTTCATGTATTGTTTGTCTCAATGCCTCTAATGCTGCAATCTCTTCATTTCCATGAATTATTTCTCCAATCCCTTCTCGGTCTCTCTCCTCTTGTCCATTGTTTACTAATTGTTGTTATTCTCCCCTTTCGTCCATGTAACTGATATCCAAGTATGCACGCTTACTCTATCATAATCCACGTTCTATTAAACTCTTTGGTTTAATTGGTGATTGAATTTGATTTTCTTCATTATTCCTTATGTTCATTCTTGAGGATTCTCCCAGGGAGTAATATTTCCCTTCTTTATATTGTTACTAGGTAACTCCTTTTAAGGATTTATTCTTATTGTTTAAGGAGGATAACTACAGTTTGAGGTAGCATATTATGTCGTTACACTAGTTATCTCGAACAAAATCATCTTGTATGTTTAAAGTTTATTTAATTAAATTATATTATGGAAGATGACTCAGAATAGCTAATCTTATGGATTATACACATGAGGAGGATTTATGGACATTATTAATTTGTGCCATTTTCTCCTCAAATTATAATTATTTAGATGAAGATGACTTTACATCCCTACCAAAAATGAGAACAATTCGATAGAATATCTTAATCTGATGAGGTGGATTATGTGCCACCAAAATATTAGAGTTAAATTCATTGAAAATGGCGCAAATAATGTATGATAATGTCCATCTAAGAGTGTCCATGGATCCTACCATTCGTGGACACTCTTAGATGGACATTATCATACATGATTTGTGCCATTTTCTCCTCAAAATCCAAACGACAATGAATTTGAATCCAATATTTAGATGATACGTTACTTTTATAAGACTTTACATCCCTACCAAAAATGAGAACAATTCGAGACGTATAACACCACCATATACCACTTTGAATATCAGCCGTTAAAAGTTAACGATTGAAATTAAGATCGGTAGATGATGAGGTTTGGTATTTCAAGTTGCGTTCATTTTTGGTAGGAATGTAAAGTCTTATAAGAGGTATGTGCCACCAAAATATTAGAGTTAAATTCATTGTCGTTTGGGTTTTGCAGAGAAAATGGCACAAATAATGTATGATAATGTCCATCTAAGAGTGTCCATGGATCCTACCATTATTTATTATTAGAGCACTGCTCGGTCAAACTCGCAAGAGTTGCTATCTCAAGCTTGTTTGTCAAGTTTAGTTGTCAAAACTATAAGTCTTGATTTCTAGTCTCCTTATAGTTATGTCGCGGATTAGGATAGAATGTGTAGTTAAGCTTTAGACTTCACGGCGTTCATCGATTGAAGGCGAAGAACTACTAAGGGGAGATTGTGGAACTTCATCAATAAAAGGTATGTGGAGACTTGAACTCATATATCACTCATAAGTTTATTCTATTCTATCTCCTATTAAGACAAAGTCGTATAGCTATATAGACTTTACATTATACACATTTGATATTTCGAGTTGAGTTTAACTCGCTTATATATTTCTCGAAATATGTGTTGGAAAGCTTTTTTCTTTAACTACGTTCATCATTATTCTTGATGAATGTCAAAAGATGATCATGTGAAAATCAACTGGTAGCAACTTACATGATTTGTGTGAGACAGTCATTTGATGTAGACTCAGAATGTTTCGTATTGATCATTTGATCACTTGAAAATTGCTTATAAGCTAATAGTTCATGTGAGATAGCTATTTTCGTCTTCTAAGAATGTTTCAATGATTGAAATGGGAGTTAAGAGCTAAAACCTATGTCTGGATACATTACGGTTTGTGTACTAAGTGTACGAACTATTTTGACGGAATTCAGGATCTGAAGTTTGCATACCCGTTCGCAAACTTATTCAACTTTGTAAGTCAGGGTACTTAAGTTTGCATACTCGTTCGCAAACTGATTTAACTGTTGAAGTCCGGGAACCAAGTTTGCGTACCCGTTCGCAAACAGTTTCAATTGAGTTCGATCCGGAGCTAAAGTTTGCGTACCCGTTTGCAAACTGCCGGCTTGTGACCAATGTCCGGAATTTAAATTCATGTATCTGTTTGCAAACTTAATTGGTTCGAGTTCTTAAATCGGATTTCATACTTATTAACAAACACATTTATAAATTAAGGAATGCAATCTTGCAAACCGTGGCTAAAGTGTTCATGAACTGATTTTTTGAATTCATTCGATTTTGCTTAAATTGTGTCTTGTATATCAATTCTATGAGAATATAAACAATTGAAAAACTCTATGAGTAACACAATTAGATTCATTTGATTATCAATTGATCTAGAAGTGTTAAGATGAACAAGGTTAAGAGAAAAGTGTTCATATGGCCAACTTCGGTTAACTGTTATTGAGCCAACTCAATATACACGTTTAGGTACGGTTACCCATATCTAAATGAAAGTATATTTCATTTGTGTGTAACAATCTAAGACCATCTAACGGTGGAAATATATTATCTTGAATCTTAAATCAGGTTTCATTTAACGGTAAATATTGATTGCTTTGTTCCAAAGTTATCAAACCCTGATTTGAAGACTATATAAGGGAGAACTCTAGCAACTGGGAAACTTAATCCCCATACCTCATGTATGATACTAGTTGCGACTAGAGTCGATTCTCCTTTAACCTAGGTTTTTCCTAAAACCATTATAGGTTAACGACTTAAAGACTTCATTGGGATTCTGAAGCCAGACCTAACTATTTTCTCTGTAGTTGTGTGTTCTGATCTTACTTTGTTCTGAGTACTATCTTCTCTAAGATTTGCTTGAGATTTATCTCCGATAGGTAAGTGTTTGTAGGTGAAAACCGTTTTTGCTGATTTTGGTAATTTTGGGTGTGTGTGGGTGAGAAACAAATCTAAACCCTAAATAATGTACTGCACGGGAGTACTTTTGATTCGAGAGATCAATCTGTACAATCCTGGCCTAAATCAAGAAATGGACGTTCCAGGCTTGCTTCGGTCACAAAGTGAAGGAGAAGGGTTGGTCTTAGGGAGGGAAGCGTAGAAAGTGTTGAGACCAGAATAGTTGATTCTGGAAGTGTGGGAGTTTTGTGACTTGTATCAGAAAGTTGAACCGGCTAGATGGATGAAAAAGCTATCAGATGATTTCTGGATGTTGTATTGTTCTCCTGACCAACACTTGTCTTTGGTGGAAATAGGTGAGACCTATTTATACAAGTCATAGTGAAACGTACCCTTGTCTCATAGGAAGTGGAAACGATTGAGTGGTGGAAGAAAAGAGTAACGTGTAACTGTTAGACGTTATGCTTCCGTGATGAGGGAAGTGAATTTGTGTAACCGCCAGTTATTACACTTCCATGATGAAGGAAATGAATTGTTTACACCGCTACTTTGCACCACCACTAATTATCCCACTTCATGACACTTTCTTGGAACGGCGCATTGCACGCCGCATGCTTGTAAACCGCTGCACCAATACCCCCGATGAGCATCCCCCAGTTTATGACATATTTTGATGTCTCGAGTGTTTTCGTGGAAAACATGTAGCACTTTGATACGTGTGGCAAGTTAAAATCGAGAGACTTGCCGCAGGTAAATAGCATGTGATGCTAGGCTCGTTTTGGCTAGTCGCCTAAAACTTGTCGCGAGCTTACCGGTTTGGTGGCGAACTTTGATGGCCGAGATCGCATCTTATGAATAAGGGTAGCCGTTGATTGTGGATACCTTGTGTTGGCGCCTGACAATGGCGCAGTGGCATTGTGGCATGACTTGTGCATGCCAGTGGCACGATGGTGCAAGTGGCGCCTGGCGTAGCCATGGTCGTTGGGTTTAGGCTATTGGTGGCCTAAGAGTTGCCACAAGTCCATCAGTTCGGTAGCAAACTTGGATGGCTGAGATTGCATCTCATGAAAAAGGATGGCCATTGATTAGGGCCATATCTTGTTGTATAGCGAAGTGGCGTCAGCCACATGCTAATGGCATGCCAGTGGCGTAACGGCATGCTAATGGCGTAGCCGTGGCATAGCGGCATTCCAATGGCGTATCCGTGGCATAGCGGTATGCCGGTGATGTTGCGGTATGGCCAAAGCTAAATCCGTGGCCAAAGTTAGGGTTTGGCGTCGTGGAAGAATTCGTCGTGGAAGAATTAGGGCTTGGCGTGGCCAAGGTGCCGTGGAAGAATTAGGGCTTGGCGTGGCCAAGTCTTGGTTTTGGCGTCGTGGAAGAATTAGGGCTTGGCGTGGCCAAGGCTTGGTTTTGGCGTCGTGGAGTCGGGCCCACATGTGGCATAGCAACATTGGCCCTGTTGCCACGCCAATCCCATTACTCCGGGAAACGCTATTTGGCTTTGGTAGCAATTTGCCCGAATTAGGGTTTGGCATGTCGAAACCCTAATTAGTGCATGTGGCATGCGGCTGTGGCATGGCGCTACTTTTGTGCAAACGACGCCATGGCTATTCCAAAGAAACTATGGCAAGGCCATAGGAGTAGGAATTGCCGTGGGTGGCTATTTATGGCAGGTTGCCACGAAGTGGCATGTTTGCGAGGTAGCACGTTGTGAAGTTGGCATGTTGCGAAGTTGTCGCGGTAGAGTGGCATGTTGGCATGCCGACCAATATGTTGTTGTGGTAGGGCGCGTTTGGCTTGTCAGTTTAGCAAGGTGGCGCGGCAGGGTGTGTTTGGCCTTTAACATATGGTGGCAAGTTTAGAGCAACTTGATTGGCCACAAAAGGGGGCCGACCAAACACAAGGCGCGACCACACTTCTGGTGAGATTGTGGCGGCTTTGGCGCGTTCTGATTGGTCGATTAGAAGTGGGGCCGGCAAGCATGGGCCCATCCACAACTTGTGTGCGTGTGGCGAGTTTAAAGCTACCTGATTGGTCGAGAGAAATAGGGTCGGGGCGTGGCTAATGGCGCTAGCTAGCCTAAGGCATAGCCACGCCTCTCTTTGCTGCTACGGCTCCCTATTTTCTTATTTTGGGCGAGGTTCTGCACCTGCTAATCCATGGCGGATTAATTACTTAGGCTTAATTTTGAC
Organism: Papaver armeniacum; assembly: GCA_023531295.1. Classification (NCBI taxonomy): domain Eukaryota; kingdom Viridiplantae; phylum Streptophyta; class Magnoliopsida; order Ranunculales; family Papaveraceae; genus Papaver; species Papaver armeniacum. The sequence continues at coordinate 133,616 of JAJJWW010001274.1, read as the reverse complement.
AATCAAGGTCTGGTACATTGCGCGAGGCGCAAAACCCTAACTTTTGTAAGTTAGTCAGGACGCGATTGAGTTCGCTTTTCTGATTCGAATACATTATGCAAAGACCTTATCCTTGATACTTGGAGATTCGTGCTACTCTGCTGCGAGTGAACACAAATCGTCATGCCATATCAATATTAAGGGTTCAGCCGGAGAACATAGCAATGAAGGCATTCAGAGGAACTTATATTAAGTGAATATACGCGAGGCGCCGAAATTCACAGAACATCTGGGATGGTTACTACATTCGCCAGTCTGGATAAATTTCATGTAAATGTATTGAGCGGCTCAATAAGTATGCCAGTGGAGAGCTTAGCACACGTGGCTCTGTTTCCTTGCAGAGTGACGTCACATCAGATGCAAGGTTTTTTAACCCTAATCTAAAAACCACCATCAACAATAAGATATAAAAAGTAATCACAAAGCTTTTCGTCTCATTCTTTGTAATTCCACAATAACTTGTTTTACTACCATATAGTTAAGTTATTGTGAGGTGATTGATATTACTAGGTTATTCTTTGGGAATATAAAACCGGTGTATCAATTGGTTCATGTTCACCTTGATTTATCAAAAGACGGAACAAAAAACTTCGTAGGTATTTCTGTGGGAGACAGATTTATCTATTCAATAGACTTTTCAGTGTGAGACATATTTGTTTATCAATTCTTCGACTTTGGGTCGTAGCAACTCTTAGATGTGGATGAGATCAGCTAAAGGAATCAAGTGCGTAGAGTCCTGCTGGGATTCAGAGGCATAAGGAACGCGACTGTACCTTAATCAGTGTGAGATTTGTTAGGGCTCAACTACATTCCAGTCCGAAGTTAACTTGTAGTAGGCTAGAGTCCGTAGCGGCTTAATACGGTGTGGTGTTCAAATCTGGACCAGGTCCCGGGGTTTTTCTGTATTTGCGGTTTCCTCGTTAACAAAACTTCTGGTGTCTGTGTTATTTCTTTTCCGCATTATATGTTTATATAATTCAAATATCACAGGTTGTGCATATTTCAGTCAATTGGTAAATCCAACCTTCGTTGTTGATTGAAATTGTTTGACACTTGAACATTAGTCTTTGGTACCCGTTCAAGTTGTTTCTCATAATAATCAGGCTCGCGGATTTCTATCTGTTTGATTTGCTAATTACCTTGAGAAACATAGATATAACTCTTGAATATATTTTCCTTGATTGAGTCTGACTGTCTAGTTGATTCTCTTGGAATTATATTGGAGTTAGTCCATACAGATTGCCTAAACGAAATATTGGGTGTGGTTGTTAGACCCCCGCTTTTTCACTTATTTTGTGAGATTTGTTCTTTACTATCATATTTCTGTTGATTAGAACAAACATCTCATACGTTATCATAGGTTAAACTCTTAACTCTTTATGTTCGTCACTGGCTAAAATAAGAGTAATTTATTCTAAGAATTGCACTATTGAACCTCCCATGATTACATTTTATGTGATCACACACAGAACATAGTCCGTTAACAATGGATAACACTTGTCAATGTTGATCCCTTGATGTAGTTTGAGTGACCTTATGTCAGAAGAGAAGGCTTTCAAAAATAATCAAACTAGGTGCAATCAAGAGTTAACAACCGTTAGTCAATCAAATCAATAATTGAAAACTAAAATAACAAAGTAATAGTTTCCCACAAACGGTACTAGTGACGCTTCTTGATCCCAAAGAAGTCTTTAAACTTGCGTACGTAAAAGATTTCGCCTAATTAGGTTACTCTCCTCTCCAAGATAGTGTTATGAGAATACTATTAGTCGGCTATACCAAAACAACAAATATGAAGTTTTCCTGGCTCAGGACAAGTTTGTAAGAAGAACAAACTTCACTATTTATAGACCAAGGTAGTTTGGACACTAAGGAATTTTCATAACCGAAAATATTATTAAGGTATTGCAACAAAACACCTAAATTCGATTTTTTCTAATTCCAAACAATATCTAACTGTATAACCGAAATCTTCATGGACAACTCAATGTTAGCTAGCACTTAAGTAATATATCTTTCCAGAGATATGTTTTGATTGCTGGTAAAACTAAACATATTAATTTCGAAAATCTCAAAAAGATTCTCTACTATTTCGGTTTGGGATCTCAACTTGAGTATCAAAGAGTATCTTTGAACAATTAAGAAATAAAATTTTAGCACATGTTCAAATTACTCATTATATCGGCATCTTGAGCTTTCCTATTTTGCAAACCCAATTTCCAACAACACAAACCCTAAAATGTACGTGACAAACCGGTTTTGCCTATTGAAACTGCTTCTACCGTGAACAACAGTTAAGAAATAATATTTCCTTAAAATGTAGTAATGTAATTTGTCATGATCATTTTAATATGACTACATTTTTATTCTCTTGCACGTATTGTTCTTTTAGAATGTGATGTATTGCTCGTCAGTAAAAGAAATCCAGTAAAAGAAATAGACGGGCCACACTTACTCATTATCTAAGCCAATCACAAAGGGCAGCTTACATTACTGTTGGATCTCTTCTCAAGATTTTCTGCGGCCAAGATCGTTGTTTCAATTGTTGAAGTACAAATCCTAACTAATAGAATGAAAATTGAACTCTTATAAAACTGTCACCTGACGCATGTAGTAAAACTTCGAAAATTAATCCTCGATAAATTAATTACTTCGCTAAAATAATAAAATCCTCTGATCCAAATTAGACTTGGATAAGCTAAATTTAAACTCGATAAATTAATAACTTCGCTAAAATAATAATTTTCTTTGGTATTGTCGTTTAATGAATCCCATGATACTGAGATAGAGCACAATATTTCCTAAAAAAAAGTGTACCATTTTTCTTTCGGGCTCTATGCATTTTTGGAGGAATTTTTTCCATGATTTATTAAAAATTACTCTTGCTAAAAAGAGCGATCTACAATAATAGCACACAAATCTTGTAATTTGAGATTGGAAAAGGAATGGTACTCGAAATTATAACCCGACCATTTTGATAGATTTTCTTCTTAAAAAGGAGATGCTCATATGGTTGAGGAGTGATTTTCCCAAAAAAAAATTCATATTCAATGAATAACCCGAAATCCTAGATCCGTTTTTCAAAATTAGGTTCTACTCTTCTATATTATCCTATTTAAGTATTTATAGTGTTCCATTTACTTGTCAAATCAATAAATAACCAAACAACGTCGAGAGTTGCAAAAACCTCCCCTCCATTGGCCGGTCAATGAAACTCTCGCTTCTGATTGGCCGAAATCAAATTTAGCCCCCTTACATTTCGTGGCCGTTCATTTTTAATAGCATATGAAATCTGGACCTTCGGATTAGCCGCAAAATCTACAAGTATCTTTTGGGGAGAGCCCCGGACGATTTCTTTTCGGGGGGAAAAAACGAGAATTTCCATGTAAAAGGAAAATCAACATAGATAAGTTTTTTTACGAGATTTACATACCAAAGAAAAAAAAAAGTTTTTACGAGATTCTTTCGTGAGCAATTAATGGAAAAGAAATCTTAGAAGATCTTTAGGGTAATTGTCGAAACAATTCTAAAATCTTTGAATTTTTATTTTATAACAAAATCGTGATCTAAAAAAAAAAGTAAACGCTTTTTGAACGGCATGATGAATTAATATCTAATAATGAAAATTTTTATTAATTTCCATACTTTGATTTTTATACCAAATACATGTTAATCTATAAATAGATTTTCTTATCTTACGCTAAATTAAGAATAGTCGAATTTGGTCCATTTATTTTTGGCATGCTTAGACAAACCATATATTCTAAAATAAAATAAAATAAAGGTACAAATCTGTGATTCCTAACCTACCGTAGATACTTGCCATTCTTATTCTTATTGAATATAGATTTAGATTCCTATTTTAAGTATTGATGGTGATGATTTTCCTTTTAAGATCATATGCCAAACTTAGGCAACAAAAACATATTATTTTACCGTTTTAAGGAGTTTTCTTAAATTTTCTCATACGTTTAGCTAAATTTAGCTAAATTCCAAGTTTGGTTGAGAAGAACAAATATGAAAAATCATTGATATCCCTGCTTTGATCAAGGTAATTTTTGTTCTCTTCTTTTTTTGTTGGATTTTCGTTTTCTTTTTTTATGTCTGGGTTTTATGTTTTTTTAGTCGTAAAATTATATTTCTTCATAATTAATTAGTTTAGTATGATGATTATCTAACTAACCTGAATTATTGGGAGTTCAATCAAAATTACAGGTAGAACGCGAGTATTTCTCTATTTTACGAGTATTACAGGTATGTATGTAGATTGAATACTCTTTGATTTGGTAGTTTACATATTTTCTTTGTATATTTTTTTGGCACGCACAATCTTTTTTTGTTCTTTCGTACTTATCAAGACATCCATTGATATTGTTTTACATCTTCACTATTTAGGATCAAGTTCCAGTTTTGTAGTGTCTAAAAATATTATTGATTGTGCCAAGCACCAAAATGGTGTATAGTTGTTGTGCTTTTGCTCATATTAAAACATCATATCTTGGGATATATTGCAGCTGTATATTTTTAGGTGTTGGGATATATTGGTTGCATATAACCATTTCAATGCAGACAAATCAAAGACCTTGGATAGCTTTGCAAGATTGTATATCGGGAAACTTTGGGTGAGATTGAGGTTTGATGGTGATGTCGTGTCAGGAATGTTCCCGATGTATTGCTGGATGATCAAAGGTTGAGATTTCCTCATTTTCTCTGTTTTGATTTGATTTTTGACTTTTTTTTTTTTTTTGATTTTTGATGTTTGGTTTGTTGTTTTTGAAGGCTGTGCTGCATCTAAAGCTTGCAAATATACAACATTTCTTGCTCAAAAAATGATACAACATTCTATTGGTCCAATCAAATTTATACCATTCCAATAAAATTTTCCAAGGATATAGCAGCAATAACCATTGAATTGAACTATTGGATTGATTTGGTCACCTATATGATTTATGTGCTCTCTTAGAATTTGAATTTTATGCACACCAAATGTTCCAGATTTTGCATATGAGTACCCCTGGAAATGAGTACTGAATCAACTATCAACATGTATATTTTTTAAGAAATAAATATCCATACGGTGCAAAAATACTAAATATCCATACCCCTGGAAATGAGTACTGGAAACCACAATAGATACACACTTATGTAGTTTAGATTATTAATAAGTTACTTTACTTCCATTATATTTCTTATATACAAATGAATGAAAAGTTGGATCCAAAGTGCACTATGCGATAAAATTTAACAAATGACGGAGTGCGTGGTTTTTAATTATATGTAGTTATTTGTTCGACTCCGACAGATAGTCTAACGATGAGTTTTTTTTTTTTAGTAGTTACTGTAGAGGTAGCTACTAATGCTGCCATTACTTCTACTCAGAAGAGGTAAACTTTCAACCTCATTTACAGTTGTAGCTCACTTTCCATCCATCCAACAGCTCACATCCCTTCATAACTTTGATTCAATGATGGGTTGGTAGAGGCTTAGAGGATAGATCAATTCTAGGATTGGAAATTGATTTGTTGAAACCTGATGCCTTTGGCGTGCCTATCTCAAAGTCTATACTATCTCATATGGGTTTGGTTGGAATCCAGTCCAAATTTGGTTTCACCAGTGTAGGATCAAAATATCGCACAACACATTTGTTAGTGTACGAGATGCATTCATTTCCTTAGCCTGCGAGAATATAGCAAGAGTCTGCGAGAAGGTAGCAAGAACCTGCGAGAATGTAGCAAGAGTCTCATGAGAACGTAGCGAGAGCCGAGAGAACGTAGCGGGAGCATGAGACAATATGAGCTGTACTCCACTATATGTGAGCTGTCATCCATCATGTAAACACCTATATAAAGAGAAAGACAGGAGAGAGGAGAGGAGAACAAATAGGAGAGAGAAAGTCCATAGTTATTTTGATTTCCTTGTATTCATACTATTTTTGTAAGATTCATCAAAAAGATGATCATGGAATTTTGTTAGAATAGTGTATAATCTTGGAGGGGTGTGGTTGTAGGAAATCCTGCAACCACATATTGGCGCTAGAAACAGGGAGGAGTAAAGGAATTATCCTCCCTGTAACTTGTTGGTTCAAGAAATTTCCATAAAGATTAGCTACTGTTCATATTTTTCTAGATCTACAAAGTTTAGGTTCAAAAATGGAAATTTCATGGAAGAAATTACACTTTCGGGGAAGAAAACCAAGGTTTCAATAGAAGATTTCCATGTACAGGAGAAAAAGCAAGAGGCAAATTGTTGAAAAAAATTAAGGAAGGGCGAAGTGCACATAAGAGGCATACACTGCGGTTTTTGTCACAAGCGAATACTAGAACAAATGGTTCAAGGTTGAGAAAACACACAATAGGTCATGGGTTCGAGTTCGCACACATACATATTTTTCATTTTCTTCTCATTTTCAATGGCGAATAAAAGAAAAAAGTTATGCGTTAATTTCGCAGAGGGGTTCTTGAACAGTTGGTTCATAAAACAGTATGTGCGTTCGTGGTCGCAAGTTCGAATTCGCCTGCGAGCATAGTTTTCTTATTTTTACAGAGGGAGAAAAAATGAATAATTTCGCAATATTGTTTCATTCTTTCGCATCCAAGAGGCAGCACATTTGGTCATTTGCGAAGTTAATGAGTTCATTGTCGCGCGTTCAAATCCCAACGAACGTGTATTTTTCGCGTGGTCTCTGATAATTTCGCATGGATATTTCGCACAGAAGAAAGTGGATGATTATTTCGCACAAATACGCAGAGGCAGGGTTAGCACAGTTGGTTCAAGATGCAGACAATGCAAGCAAGCGGTCGCGAGTTCAATTCTTGCCTTTCACATCTGTTTTTGCTAAGCGACATTTATACTTCATGCAACTTATTTTTCATAAGCGAAATTGACAACAAAATCACATGAAAGCTAAGTACCCCTTTCCTTGCATATTTTACTTACATCAAATAAAAAGTTTTTGATTTGATTTACAAAAAAAAATCGCACGATTACAAAGATCAAAAATCTCATGAGATCAATTTATATATTTCAAGAAAAACCTCGCAGATCAATTTATATATTTCTCTTGAATATTTGCTTTGTTTCAAATGAGAATGATATTTAACATGGAGAGTAGTAGGAGGCAAAATAAGACCTTCCATCAACAGGCTAGTAAGACCTTCCATCAACAGGATGCATAAGACCTCATTAGGATCATTTCCATGAAAGATATTTATCAAATGAGACGAAACAAGTTATACAAAGGAAATCAAAACAAAGAAAAACGATTTGAACTTGCAATTAAATGAAAATTTTTGATAAAAGAAATGTTGAATACTAATATAAATTCTTATTTGCATTATAGCATAGCATGAGGCAGAGAACATGGAGTAGTAGTTTCATTCGCATGCTTCTTATTTGTTCGCATACTTCTTAATCGCAATCGAGGACATATACTTCTTATACTTCTTCAAGGATACTTCATACTTCATACTTCGTATACTTCAGGATGATACCTCTAATTACTTCTCAATGCTTCGGAACTTCACAAAATAATAGAGGCAAGTACGTACTTTTCAAGAAAAGTATTCTTCCGCATAGTTCCTTCATCAAAAAAGATCAAAGACTACTACAACAATGGATTTTTTCTTAAAGATCGCTCTTCAAGCAATATTCAAGAAAAAAGAGGCAAAATGTAGGATCAAAATATCGCACAACACATTTTTTAGTATACGAGATGCATTCATTTTCTTAGCTCATGAGAATATAGCAAGAGTCTCACGAGAAGGTAGCAAGAACCTGCGAGAATGTAGCAAGAGTCTGCGAGAAGGTAGCGGGAGCCTGAGAGAACGTAGCGGGAGCATGAGACAATATGAGTTGTACTCCACTATATGTGAGATGTCATCCATCATGTAAACATCTATATAAAGAGAAAGACAGGAGAAGGGAGAGGAGAACAAATAGGAGAGAAAAAGTCCAGAGTTATTTTGATTTCCTTGTATTCATACTATTTTTGTAAGATTCATCAAAAAGATAAATAAAGCATTGTTAATTGATCATGGAATTTGGTTAGAATAGTGTATAATCTTGGAGGGGTGTGGTTGTAGGAAATACTGCAACCACAACCAGTGCCTGGATTTTTATTTGATATTTTTATTAATTTTAGGGGCAAGCAATAGCCAAGATTGAGATATAAGTTTTCTTGGGATTACAGAGTTGTTGGAGCAACTATTTTCACTCCATAAGATTCTTTATTTCATTTTTATTTGGGTTTAGGAATTGAGTTATTGATACTTCCAGTGGAAAGAACATGTTGCGTTGCAAACGATCTCATTTTCAAATATTATACATTGTTATATCTGTTGATAATATTCATGCTACATGATAACGTTTGATGAAGAGTCGCTAAAATACTAGCTCTACTGTTTAGGCCACCTAATTAATAATATTCACTCCACGTTCAATATTCTATACGCAGCTATTAATATTAGAATTGAGAAGGCTTCGAATTATTACTAACTGTGAGGATGGAAATTCACCAGGTGAATGTTCTGAAACTGATGCAGAAGGGTATTTCCGCCCATCTAATGAACACAGTTTAGCAGAGTTCAAGGATGTCCCTTTGAGATGATTTCTTCCACTCAGAAAAACATTATCCAAACAAAATGTTGCTCAGCTAGAAAGACACTTAATTACTCCCCGTAAGTACCCCTTCAACCGATAAAACAAGATGTTCATCATTCCTAATGTGTTTGGCTTATTCATTTCTATGTAAACGTGATGGCGTGGCTGAGTCTGGAAATTGAAAAATATCGTTTCTGAAGTTGCTTGACATTGTCAAAACTCCTTCCTGATGTTTGAGTTTCCGAACAACACAAAATTTAAAACTTTATTCCTACTGACGGATTATGACATGTGCCACTACAAAGATGACCTTCTCAAGGTGCTAAATAACAAAAAAAATAAAAAAATAAATCACAGTATCTCTTTGCATCCATGGTTCCAAACTTATATTCCAAGTTATGTAGTTGTTCTTCTGCCAAATACAGAGCAACAAGTCGTCTACATTTCTTAAGTTCTCAGAGAAAAGAATTTCTAGACCTTTTTTCATTTTTTTAAACGTTTAGATACTTAGTTGTGGGTTCCGTGGATGGTAGGATATTAGTATCTACATGGGTCGCTACAGCGGCAGAACCAGAAAGTTAGCATGGGAGGGGATTTTTGGCTTCACCATTTGTAGACTACTGGCTTAGGCCTATAGTTTAGACCTATATCACCTCAATCAAAAATACTGAAAAGTCTGAAATAGGTAGAGAAACAAAATGATGTTTGGGCTTTTGTGGGTGGCTTAAGCCAGGTCAAGCCCAGCTGTAGTTCCGCCCCTGCGCTACTTGATCTTACTGAATTGGATGCTTAACTCCTTTTTCCATTATGTATCGTACTCATTGGATTCTCAATTTTACGGGCTTCTCATTGGGTGACTTAAGTCATCTAACTTGCATGGTATTGGCCAATTTTCAAGCTCCTACTAAAGGAAGCTGCTCGGTCAGGAACTCATGAAAATGAATCAAGTTTTATTCTTCTCTAGATTAATAAGGAGAAAGTCAAGAGGGTTATGTGGGAAAATATTTGGTGCATAAATGCAAGAGCAATGGAAAAAATATAAATAAAAGTATTATATACGAAATATTTATAAAGTTATTATTATTATTAAAGAATTCATATTACACGGGGTTGGATAGGAGCCTAGAAACAAATTGCGCGCAATTTATATACGATATAGGGGTAATGCTCTGATTGTAGCACCAAGGTCTAATACAAGAGGGATGTTACGATCACAATTTTAATTCTCATTTAGGTTTTTTTACCTGACATTTTTAGGGGCGACCCCAAAAAAATTAGGGGCGACACATAAGACAAAAACGGGTCACCCAAACGTAAAATGAAGCTATCCCTTATCTCTCGCTTTATTTAATGGCCAAACTACCCTTCATAATCGGTAGTTAAGTTTACAATAGGGAGAACATCATGAAATTTTTTAGTAGCCAAACTACCCAGAATCGGTAGATAATGGATTACCACGTCTACCGATTCTAAAATACTTAGTCAAAATATATTTATAATCGGTACACAATGACATTAATTGGCTTCCGATTACAATGTAGCCCCAAAATTGAATTGTATCAAAATTCTTAAATTTTCGAATTCTCTACACAAACAAAATTGGTAGTAAATGTAGTTTACTTAACTTCCGATTACAATCTGTAGTAAGTGAACTAACATAATCGGTAGTAAATGAAGTTTGTTTGACTTCCCGATTACAAAGTAGTCCCGAAATTGGATTTTGCCAAAATTCTTAAATTTTCAAATTCTCTACACAAACATAATCGGTAGTTTCATGATATTTTTTATCTACCGACTGTGGTAGTAGTCCCAAATTCAAAATTTTAAAAAACCAATGGAATTTAGAATTTCTTTATTTTCACAATCGGTAGTTTCGTGATGTTTATTTCAACTGATTGTACAATCGGTAGTTTCGTAATGTTCATATTCGACGAAACAATCAACCAATTTTCAAAATTTTCAAAAACCAATCCTGTGGTTCACTGGATAAATCAAGGATATGCATATGAAATAAGGCATTTAGCTACTTCTATTTCGTATTTTGTTGTCAGTCATGTAAAAAGAACAGCTAATAAAATAGCCCATGTAATAAGTAACAAGGCTAGAGCTAACAATTCCTCCTTTGAATTTTGGTGTAACATCCCTAACGAATTTGAAAATATGACAAGGGATGAAAGGAAGGTTATCAAGAAGTTATGTAATATTATGGCTTAAATGTAGGTTTTTGCATTAAAAAAAAAAAAATCAGGTTGTGGTGGGTTGTATATTAGATGGGTAAATTTAGCACGACTGGTAGGTTAGCCACTGAGACGTACATCCAGTTTTTTTTTGTGACCGAGACACAAAATCTACGTCGGGTAGGTTGAAAATTTCAAATCACGGGAACGTAACACTAATTAACCATAGCGGTAGATTTTGATAGAAAAACAAAAGCAAGGTAGCTTTTGATAGACAGTGCAGATTCTGGAATCGGTTCCGCAATTTTCCATTTCTCTCCAGTCATGTACTCTACAGTTTAACTAGATTTTAATGGATGCATAGGGGGTGCCAATTTGCAGTACTGGTACGATTGTGAAATTATGAGGTGATATTTTGTGCATCCTATTTGTCAGATGTACTTGAAGCTTTGAATGTTTTAGAAACTTTAGGTGTTGTTGTTTAACATATAGGCAGGCAATTACTAAGCAACAGGGGTCTCTCATCTCTATGCACTGTCTTTTGGGACTTCATCGTTGGGACTTTGCTGAAATACATCAGTGTATTGAAAATAAGAGGAATTCATAAGTTGTTCTGGTGGACATAGTGAACTTGTGTATCTATGCAATACTCAGGTACCTCATCTTTTTACTATGATATCAACTTCAGAATGCAACTTTTAATGTGCTTCCCTCTAATATTATTTTAATGTGTAAATGCGATTAATGGAAACACTAACTGTGTTTTTCTGCTAGAGTCGAGTCTCCAGTTAAGCACTTTGCATATTAGGGATTTCTAAAACAATAACCAGATGCTATAAAAGCACGCGCAAGGACATAGACCACCAATGTTGGAGATCATGACTTGGATCCACCTCACGAGTATTGTTCATACTCTGGCTCAAATGACTGAGGTGCTCAAACATAAATTTTCTAAGTCTTTACTCAATTGAAAGATAAGAAGTAACCAAAGTTTGGGATGGGTTATGGGTATATACTCTGAGTGGGAGTAAGGTGCATGATCATATATTTATGGGTTTCCAAGATTAAGGTCTCTCGCAGCTTTCGGAAAAGTCCTTAGCGTCCCGATATGAATCACCTACGAGAGAGAAATATGAGTGATTTTGAAGATAAAAAGTTCAGATTAAAGTTAATTATAATAGGGTTGAAGATCGGTAGTGCAGTTTCATTAAGTAGTGAAAGATAAGTGAGTTATATTGTAGGGTTGAAATTGTTGTTGTAACTTCTGTAGTTTTTTATTATTTGTATTACACAATCGGAATAATTGGTTTTTCTTTATGTTCATTTTATTCCTTTAGTTTAGTTCATCTTAATATTAGTTCATCCATTTACATCTTGATTTTATTTCTTTTCTTTATCCAATATCCATTCATATATTTCGTCTTTCTTTTGATAGTGGTAATGAAAATAGATTTTAGATTTTGTACCCAAACGACCGTTGATGTTTATCATTGTCAGTAGCAGCTAAACCGGCGTGGAAATTTCGGATTCTATTACCAATTTTATACCATGGATTTTTTAAATAGTTTCGTGCTAAAGTTAATGTAGGATGATCATGGTGCTTAGAGACATTGATACTGACCAAGGAATAATTGAAAGCATTGCATGATGATTTAATAAAACAGAGTCTTATCCTCCACCAATTTTTCTGTCAACCAAGCTTCATGTCACTATATAGATGTAGAGAGTGAAGAAGGCCTTCAATAGAATTCGTGATTAGAACAACATATTATTATAAAGTTGAAATCTTATAATACTTAAAGTACTCATGGCTTCCATGTGTGAAATTTTATTGCCTAGAAAATGTAAAAACCCATGAGAATTTCTCGAGTTAGAATTTAAGCTTGGATATACGTGTTATTTAGAAAACATTTGATATGAGTTTCCTAGACGTCTATTTTGGTACATTTTTTTTTAAAAGTATTTACAGAAGTTAGTGACAATGTTATTTAATCTTCCTAATTGTAGCTGTTTTGCTTATTACTTAATGCCTTCAGGAGAGTGATGGAGTCATTAAAATACCACGCTTTTTGCACGGGCTTTGCAACAGTTGACAGACTTTAGAAGTGTGTTTGGTTAGCTAATATGTAATCTGGAGAAGCATCAGCGGCATCAGACATCACTGGTGCTGACCTATTTGTAACTTATACAGCTAAGTAGGTCACTTTTACAGTACCGCAGAAGAAGAAAAAAATGGTCGCGGCAAGTTTAGTAAACATGGATGGGTTGCTTTAAGGCAGGGTTTACTGTACATAGTACAGTACTGCTATCGAATCACATCCATCTGGTTGCTTGAAAATGAGTCTTACTGGTCAAGCTGCATTTTTAAGTTCTCTAATTTGATTAACTTATTTTACAATTTAGGCAGGTAAAATTCTGAAGTTCTGGTCAATTATTACTCAAAACTGTATTACATTGCACAATGAAACATAAATACCAAGATTTTTTGCTTTATTTACAAGATAATGGACTTCCAATTTCTCAGTTGTTTTAGGTTGGGACATGAATATTAAAACTTGGCTTATTTTTTATCCATCTGCAGCTTCTTTCTTTGATAGTTGGTTATGTTGTAGTTTTTATCCAATTCTGATTTTTAAGATACTTGGCTTATTTTTTATCAATCTGCAATTTCTCTCTTTTATATTTGGTTATGTTGGAGTTTTTATCCAACTATGATTTCTAAGATACCAGTTGATTTTAGTGCTTAAAATATTCACGGGAACCCATAAACTAACTTAATGACATTCAGTTCAAATATCTGCCTAAAATACAAGGATACTCAACTCTAACCCTAACCCTGTATAATTCACCTGGTAGTTCTTATTTGATAATGTGAGAGTTTCATTCGCATGGTAATTCTTATACTATCTCACAATTTATGCACCAAATTTATTTTATAAAACCTAAACAACAATGTATTTGAAGCTAAATTTCAAAAGTTTATTTTCAACGGCTAATTCCAAGTGATGTATGGCGGTGTATGTCTCGGATTGTGCTCATTTTTGTTATGAATTTAGAGTTTAGATGAATATATTCCTAATAAATTTAACGCATTTCGAGAGTTTAAACTCAATCATATCTACCAATTTAAGTTTCAACGACTAATTTTTAAATCGATAGATGGTAGTGTTATACATTTTAGATTGTACATCTTTGGTATGAATGCAAAGCTTTATAAAATGAACATGTTATCTGATTATTAACTTTAAATGCATTGTCATTTGGATTCTTGAAAAAAAAAATATGTTGAAACTGCGAGATAACATGAGAATTATCATGTGTACGTGAGGATCCTCCCGTTAATGGTTTTTTTTTATGTTTCAACTGATTGTACGCTTCTTTGATTGATCATATTGTGGCATTTGACTAATATTAGTTATATTAATTGTTCGTTGTTCTCTTGCACAAAAGTGTCTTTGCGTATTAGTCCACGTAAAAAAAAAAAGGAAACCGAAATGCACAAATCATATTCAGTTGCATAATAAGATAACACTTTTTGGTTTCGTTCTTTTACAATGTAAAGATTTAGTATCTATGGATGTATGAGCGTGTTTAAAAAAATTATAATGAAAAGATTAATTTTATTATCATTAGTATTGTAACGCATCAGGAATACTACGGGAGCGGGGCGAAGCCCCGCCACACCGAGTCAATAATTCCCATTGGACCCATTGGAGTGGCAAGTTACATGATTATTTTGATTTACTGATTTTTGAAATGGAGATGCAATATGATAGCGAGTGAAGCGAAAGCTATCCTTCATGATCCTATTTTCCAACTTTGATGGATACAACTTACGTTGGTAGCTTTGTTAATGCTTGTTCTCTTCTATATTTTGATTGTTTACACCTAGATCGTCTGGTTTTGGGTAACCTAATGATATTAGTAAAGACCATCCAGTATCTTCACACTAACAGTTATGCTGAATTTATTAAGTTATTGAGGTAGGTACTTCCTAGATTTTTATGCTGAATTTATTGATCGAATAACGGTTATGTATACCAAGCTATGCGCTAAAAATAATTTTCTTTCATAGTCACGCCACTTAAGTGTTACTTATTCACAGGGAATCAGAGACCAAGCTGAGCTGAAATTATATTTTTTGTTACATGGCTTGACCATCTTTGTTAGGTGATGCCACCAGAGAGGTCATTGGGGTTTAAACTTCTGCTAGGATGAATTAATGTTGAAGAACAAGGAAGAAAAGTTTGGTGAAGTGAAGTTGCAGTATTACCAGATAAGTAGGAATGCCAGTGTTTACATTTAAGTAAGTTTCCCTGTTGGAGTTAATTGGTTGGAAATTACCTTATTATGAAAAAAAATTCTTTAGGATGGTAATATGACTAATTTTGCATATTATCACATCTTTGACCCACAGAATAATCAAGGAAGCTTGCATGACTCAAATTCATTAGTATTTAAGTGTAGAAAAGCTCCAATGGATGCTCTAGCTACTTGAAGAGCCTTCACAGTTCCAAAACTCGGTCTCCGTCAAGACTTTATGAAGCGTTTAAAATTCTCGGTAAGTTAGCGATGTATTCTTTTAAAATGCTTGAGATGTATCTAGGACTTACAAGTTACAACTTATTTTAATAACGAGTTTCCCTTTGCAGTACCTCTTCTACCAAAACAAATTATGACCTAAAAAGTTGAAACTGATACAGGTTCCAACGTTATGTTGATCCCTCACCTTTAGCATATGTTAATCTTAATCTGATAGACGAGGTAGAAGTATACTCCGTACATCATAGATGAGGTAGATGGCGCTTCTTCTTACATCCAGTGGGTAACCTACGTATCAAAGGGAAGAGGCGATGAAAACATAGAATTTAAAGAAGTTGATATTCCGCTTTTTGTGTTTCCTTTCATTTTCATACTAATGCAAATAATAGAAAGAGCATTCTATGTTAGAACAAGAGTATAAACAAGAACATTCTATGTTATAACAAGATTTTTCTTTTTACTGAACATGAAGTTGATCCTTCATCTGTAGTATGAGTCTTTGAGGAACTCAAGACAAATGCTCCTACAACTGCTAGCGGGAACACTTCGGCTTTGATATAAAATTAACGGCTCTTCCTTTATCTTATTCTTTCTTCATCTTTTATTAATCTTGCTTATTATTAAATCTATATTGAATTACAGGTGTACGTGTATCCCAAGGAATATAAGACAAGGAGCACATAATAGAGCAGTTGTTGAAAACTCATATGAGGAAAAGAAGTCCAAACCATTGGGAATGATCAGGGTGGTGGTGGTTACCATCAACACATGATTACGACATGAAACCCTCTGCGAAATGGAACAACATAATCTTTAATTTGCGTTTACTAAATCATCCTTAGGCAACATAAGAATTTTCCAACTCTTGCTTTAGTCAATGTTTCCTAAGGATGATGCGGATGTAGGTCAGAGCAGGTAACTGAAAAATGTGGGAATTCTGCTAAGTTGAAGGCTGCAATTTAATGCTTTATCATTCATATTTTTTTAGAATCACCAATGATTTATCTTTGAGTTATTATTATGATTATGATATGATGCAAGGACTGGAGGTGAACATGCATTTTTGTTTACTATCGATGATGCAAGGGCAATCTGTTCTCAAAATGTTTCCTTTCTACATTATGTTTTTAGTTAATGCTATTTTTATTTGGTGTTATGTATCCTACTACGGGATGTAATTCATTTTAGGAAGCAAGTGGAATTGATTACTGGGATTGGAGTGTATTGTACACCTAAATTTTAAGAGCGGAGTCGCAGAGTGCAGGTGCTTCTACATTTACATATCTTTAACCCATTTTAATTTGGTTATGTAGATGATATCTAAGAATGAAGACGGCTAGAAGTTCTTTGAAGATGGATGAATTGGTTTTCATACTTTGGGTTTTAATGATGCAAAAGTAGGACTCTTCATACTTTGGTTTAGTTGATTATTTTTATTAGTATTCTTTGATGAGTACGAAATCAAATTGTTGACTTAGCTCAACTGGTAGAGCACATGGTTTTCAGCCATGTAGATATGAGTTCGACTCCCACGGGCACAATGTTTGACTCCAGTCAAATGGCACAGTAATATTGTTGACTTGAACCTTATTATATTTCAGCATCGGTAAATTGTATATCGATACAATAAGTAGTTTAAGAGCGTTATATCTATTTATTTTTTGTATGTATCTTTTTTTGATATTTGGTTTTTGTTTTATATTCGGTGTGTGACACTAACACCCCGCACTTTTGAGAGTAAGTATTACACCTCGCATTTTGACTAGCTATGAGACTGTGCGGCTCAAGATAGGTAAGTGGGATGCGCTTACTATTTCACGATAGAAAGAATAGCGAATAACCGTCTTTTGTATCCAATTCAGTGCTGGAGTTAAAGCATGTTGTTTAAGGTCGGTGCTGGAGTAAGCATTGATAATTTTCGATGCAAGTAAGGTTTGTAATCAATCTTATCTACTCTGTAGATAAATTGGGGTTTAAAATTAATGTTATTCTCGGTTCTTAGACTGACGTAAAAAATAACTTATGTTGAGTTACTTCTATAAATACTATCTTTACTTTCCATTAATGTGAAGGCAGTTGATTGAATATGGTGTTTCACCTAGCCTAATATATTACTAAAAAAAATATTAATTCGCAATTTCCGTTTAGTTGTTTCCTGTTGAATTAATTGCTTGCAATTGAGGTTCCCACTGGTATATTGAGTCGAGGAGTAATTCATGTTATTCTGATGTGTAGGATTTTTTTGTTTTATCATTTATTGTTGTGCAGCGTGGGATATACTTTGAGATATCGTATTCCTATTTTATTTCTTGAAATGGTTACGGGTTTTAATCAGCACCAGTTGTCAATGCATGAAGGAATTTTAGAACCTCCCGCGATGTCATCGAAGACATCTTAAGCCGTTACACACTTATACTTTTGTTATCAAATTACCGTTAGACTTCATCTCATTTTAATTTTTGACTTCATATCATTTTAATTCTTTTTGCTGTGTTTTAATTGTATAAATTTTGAAAATTTTAATTCTAATTTTTATGATTTTTGGCAGTGGATGACTGGTGGTTTCTCTATATATAGTAACTATGATTATGCTTAAGTCACTAAAAGAGTTACAGTCGCTTATGATGATTATCGGTATGTAAATGTAAATTTTTGTTAGGAAGGTAATGAGTCATTAATTGATTGGTTAAAAAGGGTTATCATGTTCATACTGTGATTGTACTCACCATATGGCTCATCACTTTGATTATCCAAAATGCCTATATTAGATACTGGATGTGATTGCCCATTCAATTCGAACAACAAGGTAATATTACTCATCCATTCATGCTTACTTATTTTTCATATTTTAGTGTTTTTCCAAAGAAAATAGAATTTTTGCTCCAATTCAATTTTCTGTTTTTTTTATGGTGGTCTCAGAGAGATTTATTTTGGTGGTTAGTTGTGGTGGTGACGGTGATTATAGTGCTGATATCACAGAGTAGCTACCTGTCAAGTTGAATATGATTATTCTACTTTCAAGCTTCAATCAAACCTGGTGGTACTATTATCGGAATCTCTAGGGATTA
The DNA here is from genome assembly GCA_023531295.1 of Papaver armeniacum. Lineage (NCBI taxonomy): Eukaryota > Viridiplantae > Streptophyta > Magnoliopsida > Ranunculales > Papaveraceae > Papaver > Papaver armeniacum. Next base: position 115,192 of record JAJJWW010001274.1, on the reverse strand, counting down.
AACGGATCCTTAATTGGGTCAATAACCACCGATAATTTCATTGGTCCTAGCGTGATCTGTTGTCTACTACATATTTTTAAGGTAAATGTTATAAGGTTAATGGTTACCGATTTTTGGGTTGGCTGCATCATTTGTAATATAAGTTATAAAACCCGCTTATTGCAAATCAGGCTTAAAACGATGAAACAACGACTTTCACAGTGACCATAGTGGCTATGATAGGGTGTAGAATACATCCTATTTACTATCTATTGTTTATGCTTTCTTTGTTATTTTTCTTGTAAATTATGTATTTTACGCTTGTTTTGAGTTTTATAGCTACTTTGGAGTCGCACGGAGGAAAAGAAGAAGATATCACCCAATTTGAGCCAAAAGGGCAAAAAGGTCATTATACAGGCGATTGATATATGGAGCCCAGTTGAGGCTAAGGGGAAACCCAATTTGGAGGAGTACTAAAGCCAGGCCCAGTCAAGGCTAAGGGGGGTTGTCATCAGGGTACCCCTTATCATTTGTCAGAGGGTGTAATTATCCCTGGGGTATCCCTTATCTAATAAGTGGGGTGGTCCCTATCCCTGGGGTGTTAAAATCCCACCCAAATCATTACAACCCTAAAAACGAGAGATTTTCTCTCATTATTACATACTTGAAATTGAAGTCTGCGCTATAAAACGAAACCAGGAGAATCGAATCGAGAGAAGTCTCCCAATCGCTCATTCATTCACTTCCACTCAAACTAAAAACAAGCAAACATGATCGCTGTCATTGTTGAATCCGAGAAATCGAGATTAGGGTTTGAGTTGCACCGAGAAGGGTTTGCGATGGATGAACTAGATGTCACAAGCCGTAAATCGAAAGATGCAATCGAGACTCGAAAGCAAAATCAAGAGAGATGAGCGATGAGAAGAATCAAAGCTCGAGAAGATTTCGGACGAGATGAGATGTTAATGGAGATGAAGAAGATTTGGTCCTGTGAGATCGATAAGAGTTGAGAAATCGAAGATGAGTTCGACCGTGAAGAGATGCCGTTGATTCTTGAGAGATTCGAAATGGGTTATGAACTGTGGTTGATTGAGTGAAATTGAAGGAGGTGATATAAAGAATGTTGGTGTTGTTGATGCTTGAGAACTCGGATGGGTTTGAAAATTTCGGGAAATGGAGATGAAGACAGATGCAACGGGTGATGGGTTTGGTAGCGAAAGAGATTGAATGTGGTACTTTCTTCAACTTGTTGTTTGAGTGCTGCCCGAATCGAGAAGAGTACATATGGGTTCAATTTGTGTTAGCCTGAACTCAAAGTTTGAGATATTGATTTTCAAGGATGTCTTTGGGTTAAATCGATTAGTGAATTGAATTTGGTAATGGCTCTAATGGTTGCCGTAAAGTTGGTGTTGAATTTGTGAATTGTGAAAACAAGAAAGATGTGAATGAGGGTTGTCTGCGAGTAAATTGATTTACTGAGGGGAGCTTGAATGGGTTGTGGAAGAATGCTTAGATGTATGTCTTAGAATTTCTTAACAGTGAAGAAATGAGGCCTCAAATTGGCCGGGAGTCCTGTAAACATGACCAAGACTCAGCCTTCTCTATTCCGCGAGTCGACTCGATTGTCCGAAATGACCGATCCCGGTGACCGATCCAGAACGAGTTCGAAGAGCCGATCCGACCAATGAATCACCAACTCGAAGCCGACTAAGAAGGCGACTAAGCTAACTCGTCCTCCTTTGACTTTGACTGACGGTTTGACCTTTGACCGTTAGTCCTAATCGTGGACCCGACGGAATATTCCCTTACCACGGAGAAGAATCTCAGACACGGCGGCGACGGATTTCGGTCGGATTCTACCATAATACCAGTTTTCCTAATGACCAAAAATTCCAGAATTTTCTATGGACTTCTCTCATGGGTGTGAAGACTTGGACTAGGAATTGGATGGAGAATTGGACTCAAATTTGGAAAGAGAAGATGGAAGATGAGAAAGGCTTGGATTTGGAAATTGAATTGCTAAAGGAAAAGGATTCTATTCCTTGGAAGATTTGGAGAATATTGAAGCCTATAAATAGAGAAGTCTACACATCTTTTTACACACCTCTCTACACACACAACACTTGTGTTTTTGTTTTCAAAATTCTTCTTCTTAATTATTTGTGTGAACTTAAAATTCTCCTTTTAATTATTATTATTTGTGTGAATTTCAAAAACATGAGTAGCTAATTTTATTATTGATTGAGGATGAATTCCTAGTTCTTAACATGTTTTGAGTTTTGTTTCAATTACTATCTTGAGATTTTTCACATGATTATCGATTGTTTTTACTAATAGGAATGTTTATTCATTCATTCATGATTGATAGATTGTTTAGAGTGCACGCTAAATTGATTTGTTAGTTTAATCTAATTCTAGTACAAGTTAGGGAATAAGTAATCGTTCTCGACACTTTACACAAGTAGAAAACACGAGACCTTGAGGGATTCCGTGGAGCGATTGTGTGTAAAAACAACGCTAGAAAGTGGACCAAGCGAACCGAGTTTAACTACTAGTACTAAACCTAAATTCATAGATCTTAATGCATTCGAGAATTACATCTTGTGTTTAACCTCAAGGTGGTTCTTTTGAATAGAATCGATAACTAAGCGGACTTGTTACTCAAAGTGAAATAAGGGATTTTGGGGCTAGCTAAGCGGACCTCGCTATCCTACTACAGTGATAATCAGACTAATAACATGTGGATGAAAAACATAACTTTAATCATTATTTTGCAACGAAAAAGGATTCCTTGATCTTGTCTCTCTTATTGCTTTCAACTTTCGATTTTAATTGCTTTGTTTATTTTCTTTTGCTTTTTACACCCCCCTTTGTGACAATTTTTACAACTAGAATCTCTTGCTCCTCGTGGGAACGAACTTGACTTCCATTATATTATTTTTAATTGAGTGGAAACATTAATTAATTTGATTGCACCTACGACACGCATCAGTTTTTGGCGCCAAGTTAGGGGAGCAACTGCGGAAATCCCACACTACACCCCTTACTCAATTTTGCTTAATTAATCCATTGAAAGATGTAAGATCAAGAATATTTATTGATTGAGTTCATGAAGTGTTTACACAGGAAAAATAGAATTACACTTAGAAGTTAAAACACTCTTAAACTTTCTCTCTCCTAATGACTTGCTCAACAATTCCCCCCAAAGATCCCCCTTTCAACAGACTCATTGTGCCCTTTATATAGGGTAATACATAATGGATGACAGCTAAGCTATCCTTTATTTTCGGGAATGTCTCGCGAAGTGTCGCAAATGCACGAATATTCATTCTCGCGACACTTCTTAACTCTCGCCAGGTTTTGTGTCTTCCAATTGTTTTGGGTGTCGTTATTCATCGCGTCGTTTATTGTAGCTCCTTGCGACTCCCTCGCGACACCGCTGTTTATTAATCCCGCGAGCCTTGTACGTTGCGATATTATGATCCTACATCTTGCCTCTTTTTCCTTGAATATTGCTTGAAGAGCGATTTGAAGGAAAAATTCGTTGTTTGTAATATTCCTTGGTTTCAATTGGTGAAGGAACGAGCAAAAGAATATTTTTCTTGAAAAGTACGTACTTGCCTCTATTCTTTTAGCGAAGTTCCGAAGCTTCTTTGTGGTATATATATGAAGTTCTATCTCCTGTCTCTCCTTATATCTCCTCTCGCGAGGGGGAGAATGTATGAGAATCAATATTTTGATTTGCCGCAACTACTTATCTTTATCTGTTTCGGCTTCGTACTATTACACAGATTTTGACTATTAAAGTCTTTTCTTGACACGTCTCTTCCAACCATTTATTCTCGACCGTTCATGTCTCTTCTCGCATTAAATGCCCTCGTTTTTCTCAAGAATCTTTTTAATTTTTCTATATATAGTTTTCTTTTCCTCCTCTTTTCTTCCTTTAGTTTCTCTCTCTGCAACTCTTCTTGACTCTCTCCTTCCGCAATTTGCGCTCCCGCATCAAATCTTTTCTTCATCCCTTCTAACGCTGATCCTAATCTCCAACCTCCCATCCATTCCCATACTGATAATGGCTTTCATTAGTCGTGCATACAAAGCTTCTTTTGATGAAGTTCAACAGAAATTGCTTGAGAAGGGTTTTACTCTATCAACCATTCCTGATCAAGAACCTTCATCTATCCTTTCTGCAAAGCTGTTTTCTGATCATCAATGTGATGATCAAAAAATTATAGTCTCGCTAGGTCAGCTTCTCGCAGGACTTCCCATTCCCTTATACAATCCTGAGATGCCCTTATTTTATGAAATCTTGGCCCATGAAAAATTCTCTCGAGCTGTTTATCAATTATGTGGCGATTGCATTCGCCTAATGCTTGAGTTCGCGAACCGTGGTGCTGGCAAAGGATCTTTATACCCTAATACTGTTAGAAACCCCGAATTCGCAAACTTGGAAATAGATGCTGAGAAATACACCGTAGAGAACTTTTTTGAAAATTATTCAGTGATAAAGATGAGGAATGTGAAATCTCACTGGGGCATTCGCCTGAAAAAGAAGGATAATGTCCCTGAGGATAAATTACTCATGCAAGATATTGACTGGCACCCGGCAATAATACTTCTCCTCGCCACTCCAAGGATGAGAAGTGGTGGGTTGTACCCTTGATTTTAAATGGCCCTTACATCGCGGGTTCGCATATTCTTCCCGCGAATCTCGCAGATATCATCCTTGGGAATTCAAATGGCCTCGATAAGGCAAAAGAGGTATGTTTTCCACTTCAAATCTTGCCTTCGCAAATTTCTTTTTATATTTGCTAATTTTGTGGAACTTTTCAGATCGCCAGATTGAGAAGAAGTTACAAGGATGACCCGTTGGAGAGTACTCTGACGATACTTCGATCGCTTACGAGTGAAGTAAGAAACATTTCCTTTGTTATTTTGTTAAACAATATTGTTGCCTCTGTTTCTTATCTTTAACCGTATGCTTGCCTCTGCTTTCTTATCTTTAACCGTATGCGAAGGTTGAAGTTGAAGAAGCCGCAGCTGCGAAGATTAAAAGTAAGGGTAAAACCGTCGCTCGCAAAGGTAGATCTTCTCGCCCCTTAACTAAGAAACGAAAGACTCAGTCTTCTTCTCGCCTTAGCTCAAGCTCCGAATCTTATGACGAGGATAATCGTGATTCGAATCCCTCTCCTACTAAAGAGATTCCATTGGCCGGTTCTTCTATGGATCAGCTTATCTAGCATCTTCTCAGACTCTTTCCAAGGAATGGGAGATGCTCCCCTAGCTTCCCTTTGCGGGGTTCTCGCAAATGTGTGTAATGCTGCTTTACTAGAGGGCAATAATTCTTTCAATGGAGCCTCTAGAACTGTGTCTCCTGACTTCTTGAACGCACTTGGGTCTTTGGTATGCATGTAGTCATATTTCCCTGTTCATTTTAAATTTTTAAATATATATGCATTAACGATTTTTCTATCTTCTTTCATAGGTTGGAAGAACTTCTTTTGTAGTTGCCTCAGATCTCGAGAGAAGACGCAATAATCTTGAAAAGAGAAATTTACAATTGAACAAAAAGACCCAAGAGCCGGAAGTCAAGTCGCGTCATCTCGCGATAGGGTTCAAAAATTAGAAGCCGATCCGGACTCCCAAAAGGATAGAGTATCTACTCTTCGAACTCAAATCAAGAACTTTACTGGTATAGTAATTTTCAATTCTCAAATCCTTGTCATGTTATCTTCTATCTTTCTTTGTCTCGACTATTATTCTCGCAGACGTATATAATCTCTCCGAAGAATCCATTCTTCTCCATTCATTTCCCGAGCCTATGAATGATGATGTCCTTCTTACTTACCTCAATCAATCTCTAAGTAGTTCCTCAAATAAAACTAACCTCCTTTCATTAAAGGATCTTCAATCCAAGCATCATCTCTTAGAAATCGAACACAGATCTAGTTTAAATTTAACTAATCGCTTTAAACGAATGTACCTTGATTCCGAGAAGAAAATCAAGACTTTAAGGAAGAAAATTAGTGATCTCATAGATGAGAACGATCGCATTACTAACAGAGGTGCACAAAGTTAGCAGAATTCCACAAATCTCTTCTTGGTGTGCAAGTTGAACGAGATGAACTCCTTCATCAAAATACCATACTTAAGCAAAAGAAGAGCAAGTTCGTTCTCTTCTTGTTATTAATAGTGATGATGAATTCGCCACGGGCTGCGAAAGTTTTAGATAATGCCAGAATAACCTAGGTGTTGATGTTAGTCTTCATGCTGAGCATACTTCCTTGATTAAGGATATGATATCTGATAGAGAAGGTTATCTATTATACCTTACTGCTTCTTACTTTTGTAATATTGCTTGTAAATTATTAACTTGTTGTTGCTTATTTGCAGAATCTGAGAAGAGGCTTCAGATTAGAATTAGAGAACTTGAATCTGAAAAAGAACAGCTCGCCGGGAATTTTCCAGCGAGAATTGAAGAACTCGAAACTGAAAAAGAACGGCCGAAAGAGTCTCTCCTTCGCGAGAATAAATATTTCAAGTTGAAGAAACAATTTCTAACGACAAAGGAGAACTTTAATAATGATGTGTTCGCTTTCGTAATGGAGCCATGGAGTATGTTTGTAAGGACCACAATATCCCTCTCGCATTCATATCCCCGGCTTCTTGAAAAGGTTCCCGAGAATCTGCCTGTCTCGGGACGTTTCGATAGTGAGGCCGGCGAAGAAGAAAATTCTCGCGATGAGAATAATCAGATCAAGAATCGATGAAGGAGAAGAATCACCAAAGAGATAGTTCTTTTTGTTTTCTTTCACCGTCTGTAATATCTCGTACATTTCGTATCTCTTTATTATAGTGTACTTCTTGGACTGTTCCCCTAAATTCAATCTTTACTCCCCTTTTTTGGTAGTTCTTCTTTGTAATATAATTGGCTAATATTATTGATGTATAACTTTTTCATCGAAGATGAATAACAATATTCCATCTTTTCCATTCCCATACTTGCCTCTCGTTATTTATCTTCGATGAAAGATTTTAGTTGTCATCATGTATTTTGCCTCTTATTATTGAAATATATCGTTGCGACGAGGTCGCGGTATCTTTATAAATCAAGAATCCTACTTGTCTCGCCTTACCATTTCGGTAGTCTTTGTTTTATCTTTTCTTGTTGCGACAAGGTCGCAGGCCGCCTTTACATTTTCATGCAATGGCCCATTGACCTTGCCTTATCATTTTTGTGTGGTCTTCCAAGTCGACCTCCCTAATTAGAGGTCTTCCCCGCCACCTTTTCATCGCGACAAAATCGCAGGACGTCTTTACACTTGCATGTAAAGACCCATTGATCTTGCCTTATCATTTTCCAAGTATTTTTGCCTCTCGCAGATGTTTTAGTTGCGATAATATGACAGGTCTAGATATCCTTGCGAACATAAAGCCCCATGACATTGCCGCTGTGCGACGAAATCGCAGACGTCCGTACACCGTCGTGTAAAGACCCATTGATCTCGCCTTACCCTCGCGTTAGTATTATTGCCTCTTCAGATCATTGCACAAATATGACAAGCCTAAATTCTCTTGCGAAACATAGCCTTATGACATTTGCGTCTGTTTTGACACCCCCTAATGGAGAGCGTCGCCTTATCATCTCCCCTGGTTGCCCCTTCAAGGAGGCGAAACATCGGCCATACAAGACTAGCTCCTCCCATCCGGTCTTAACAACAACTGTTGTTTTCGCAGCCTCTTATCCCTTATACCTATAGGGTTTATGGTTACGAGGCTGCACCCTAAGTGGAGTTTTCTTCAAGCGAGTGCAACATATGCCAAGACTTGCCAAGAATGGCCAGGGTAGGTTCATCCATCCCGGCACTCGGCTCAACCGTGTACCTCGGCGCCTTGAGCATACACTCGACTCCTAAGAAGAGACCCTCGGTCGCCCAACCAGGGTATAACCTTATATATATAGTTGGGAATCCAAGGTACCTCTTCCGGATAGGCTTTCATGGGCCCCAAATTTTCATGACTCAGCTTCAGAGCGGTGTAACCTTTCCCCGAGCCATGTTGAGAGATACCCCTTATATGACGCACTTTAGGTCTTACATTTGCCTCTTACGAAATGTTATTCGCGAACTAGGGTGCACGCCATAAAGGTTCGTCCCATTCTTTTACTCATTCATATTTGTTAAATCATTCAATCATTCATGTTTCATTACTTGCTGATATTGGTTTACGAAGTATTCGCACAAAATTTCATTTTTATTTGTTGTATTTTCATTTTTCTTTCTTAACCGAATTCCCATATATTCTTGGCTCATGAGATTCTCGCACATCATTTCTTCAATTGCTACTTTTTCTCCTGTTTTTGTTGATTATTCACTTCTTATGCCTTTTGTTCCTCACATCCTTTGCTTCTTTATTACCATAATATTTGCCTGTCTCTAGGCATTCACCTCGCGAGGTATGTTCAAATCCTTACTTCTATAACATCCACCATCAATTTTTCCTTTCTCTCGCTCATCTCTCACATGTTGCTTCCAACCTTTTCTTTTGGCATTTCTTTCTTCGCAGCTTTCTACATCGACCTCATGACATTGTTGCGACTCCTTCCAATCTCCCTGTATAATACCAATGCCATTTGGATGTGGAAATTTTATACATTGATGATATGTTGATGCGACTCCCAAGATTTCATGAAGCCATGGCCTCCCAATCAGCGCATTATATGGAGATTCCACGTCAACCACACAGAATAAGATATCGCTTGATAATCCTTGTAGAGGTATTCTCATGTGAACCTCTCCCTTTGGTTTGTTTGCAAAGTGCCATTAAAGCCATATATCTTGTATGTCGAGGGGATCAAATCCTCATCTTTTCCTCCCATCGTCTTGTAAGTATGGTAAAAGAGAATATTCACCGAACTTCCTGTCGATTAGATTCGGTTGATCGCCCAAAGAAGCTTCGCGCTTCATCATCTTCCCCATCAACTCGGTTTCTGGTTAATCTCTAGTTTCACAACCAACGGGCTATCATGTGTTTCTCTTCCTTTTGGCACTTCATCTCGCAGAGAAAGAAATAGTCTTCACCGCCACTTTTCTAATCAAGCGCTGTTCTCGCCGTACTCATTATTTCTTTATCGTTAGCATCTCTCGCAAAGACTCTACCGAGCACGTTGTCATGAAAATCTTCGATTGTGCGATAAGAGTGGACGATAGAGTTGCAATTCAAATTTTTAGCTTTTGTTCCGACTTCTATCACAAATGTTTCCTTTCCTTTCGCCGACACTCGTGCTCGTGCATTTCGGTGGTGGTGGTAATGTCCGGCCTTTTTCTTCTCCCTTTAGAAAGTGATTCAGCCTTCCTTGATCAATCATCCCGAGAATAATTCTCTTTACGTTTCGCAAATCGTTTGTTTGATGTCCATGGAAGCGATGGTAAGAACAAAACTCATGACTTCGTCGCCCGGCGGTGGTTCCATTCCCACGTTCCAAGGTGCTGGTACATCTTCCATCACAAGTATAGCTTCCCGATCTTTTCCACACTAGCATTCAATGGAGGCATCTTAATCTGCTCCCATACTATTCTCGCGACTTCTCTCGCCCTCCATGGTTATATTGCCTTCGTCCACCGTAAGTTTCTTGCACATGATCTAGCCTCCGAATCTTATTATTGTCACATTACGGTTATAGTAGTTCTTTTCTCGTTCAAACTCTTCTTGGTCGTGGCTTCCCATGGCTACTATCTTCCGCCGTCCCTCATCGCCTTCCCCCGCTTGCTGTCCTTGCGAAGTGCTCGCCACCGTATTTATGAATTGAGGCAACAAGCTTGCGTTCGCAGCATTCGAGTTTGTGTTCGCGATCGGATAAGAATTCATTTCATTCTCGTCTTTCTTCTAAGGCGATATATTCTTCCCGTAACTCTCGCAGCTTCGCCATCGTGATTGTATTTTTGATTCTAAAATTTGAATGTATAACAAGTTAGTCGCGAAGAGAGCATTCACAAATGAGAGGATGAGATATCTTTCCTCAACCCGTCCCCGCCATTTCGCTACACATGGTTCTCCATCTTATTGTCAATCGCCTTAAGCTCTCGCCAACCCTTTGTTTCAACCCGAATACATCTTCAATACCTGGTCGTGAAGAGTTGTTACTTATGTATGCTCCCAGAATGTGGCTTGTAAATGATTAAATGATGTGATTGTGTTCCTTGGTAGACCCTCAAACCATTTTAGTGCTTCTCCAATTAGGCTTGATGCGAAATATTTGCACAAAGATAGCATCATGATTCTCCCACCGCAACATACACCTCATATAGGCCTTGATATGTTGTACCGCACAGTGTTGTTCCATCGAAGATGTTTGTTAATGCAGAAGATTGCACTTAGGAGGTATTCCTCCCATCTCGTACTTCTAGCGTGAAGGGATTCTTCGCAGCTTCTCGCGATGGCTTCATCCAATTGTTTCCTTCCTCCTTCCCTTCTATTGTTCAAAGAATCCTCTCATTTCAGCCAGCTTCTTAAGATTTGTTCATTTGCCTCGAATTTGATTCTACCGGTCTTTTTAGCTCGCTTCTCTCCTTCTACGCTCGTGCCTCGTTTTGACCTTCTTGCTCGCTATTTTCTTCTCTCCTTTCCCGCGACGCTCTTCTTCGTTTCTTTCTTCAATTCGCACGCCATTATATCGGTTGTTCTCTCTTCTTGGCTGTCTCTCACCTCTCATCTCGCGCCTCTCATATTCTTCATTAATATTTCTATTGGTACGATTTTGTTCCCTCCTTCTTTCTGTTATCATGGTTATTCTCACGGGATTGCCTCTTCCATCTCTTGATTTTCCATTTCTCGCTCTTATCCTTTCTCTCTCGCGAGCTAACCGTGCTTGTTCAATGTAGTGCCTCTCAATGTCATCCTCAATCTCTCGGTTTCTTCTCAATTCTTCTCTCCCGTGCAAGATTATTCTTCCTTCAACAGCTGGGTCATTCGGCCCTTGGAGTTGCATGTTTCCTTGATTTTCCCTATTCCGCTCATCTCGAAGATTTTCGGGCTGAGGAACATAACGATCTTCCATCTCCCCTCTTCTCTCGCCATGCTCCGTGCTTGGATTTTGTGTTTCTTGTTGGTTTTCTTCTTCGGTACTTTCTGTTGGCAAAACTCTCCTTCTTTCTTCCCTAATCGATCTTGAACTTGATCTCACACTACTTCTTGATCTCCTATTTTGCAATCTCATATTTTCCATCCTCAACTCATGATTCTGTCTTGTTAAGTTTGCTCGTTCCTCTGCCTCTAGTCGTCTCTCTTCATGTATAGTTTGTCTCAATCTTTCTAACGCTGCGATCTCTTCGTTTCCTGGATTCACTTCTCCATTCATACCTTGCTCTCCTCCTCCTTGTCCATTGTTCACCAACTGCTGCTCCTCTTCCCTTTCGTCTTCAGAATCAGACCTCCAAGTATGTACACTTACTCTATCATAATCCTCAGCCGCGTTTGCTACTGGGGAGATCGGTGGCTGATTTTGATCTTCTCCATCATTTCTCCTATTCATCCTTGATGATTCTCCTGTTTCATTCCTCCTTTCTCCAAAGAAGTCTCCCACTTCTTCTTACAATCGTTGGTTGCCCTTGTACATTTCTTCTTCTAGCCATTTTTCTTTTTCAATGAATTCTTGAGTATCTTCTCCAAATCTTTTTTCTCGTTAATCCAAATTCTTTCCAATTTCTACGTCAATCTCTCGCTCCGTCCCTCGTTTCTAGCGCATATGTAGTTGCGGGAAATCCCACACTACACCCCTTACTCAATTTTGCTTAATTAATCCATTGAAAGATGTAAGATCAAGAATATTTATTGATTGAGTTCATGAAGTGTTTACACAGGAAAAATAGAATTACACTTAGAAGTTAAAACACTCTTAAACTTTCTCTCTCCTAATGACTTGCTCAACAATTCCCCCAAAAGGATCCCCCCTTCAACAGACTCATTGTGCCCTTTATATAGGGTAATACATAATGGATGACAGCTAAGCTATCCTTTATTTTCGGGAATGTCTCGCGAAGTGTCGCAAATGCACGAATATTCATTCTCGCGACACTTCTTAACTCTCGCCAGGTTTTGTGTCTTCCAATTGTTTTGGGTGTCGTTATTCATCGCGCCGTTTATTGTAGCTCCCTCGCGACTCCCTCGCGACACCGTCGTTTATTAATCCCGCGAGCCTTGTACGTTGCGATATTATGATCCTACACGAAGCTCTCCACCCAAGTGATAGGTCTCTTCTTGACGCCGCGGGTGGTGGTGCACTAATGAACAAGACTTTGACCGAAGCTAGAGAGTTGATTGAAAGTATGGTGGCAAACTCGCAACAATTCTACACAAGGTATGAACCAATGGTTAGGCGAGTGCATGAAGTTAGTGATTCATCATCACATCTTGATCAAAGGATGAGTAACATGGAGATAATGATTCAAAGGATGGCCGCGGTAATTATTCCGGATGGTGAGACCGAACAAGTGAATGCTTTATATCCAAATCAAAGGCCAAGGTACGATCCATACTCCAATACCTATAATCCTGGGTGGAAGGATCATCCTAACTTTAGTTATGCAAACAAGCAAGCGGCGGCTCCTAATCCATATGCGCAACAAGGAGGTTTTCAACAATCACGTTTCCAACCTCAACAACAAGGTGGTTCTCAACAATTCCAACCTCAAGTGAAGGAACAAGGATCTTCAATAGATGATAAGCTTAATGTCATGATGCAAGGTATTACGTCATTGTTTCAACAAAATCAACAAAAGACCGATTCGGCCATCAAGGATTTACAAACTCAAATGGGACAATTGGCGACCTATGTGAACCTATTAAAATCTCATCCACAAAACTTCCTTCACAACCATTTGTGAATCCAAGAGAGAATGTTAATGCGGTTACTTTAAGAAGTGGAAGACAAGTGGAGGGTCCAAGTTATCAAGAAGAAGCTAGTGAGGAGGTAGTCAATGACAAGGAGGAAACCGCACCAAAGGAGAATTCAACACCAACCGACCAATCCAAGGAACCGGTATCTACTTTCACTACTCCACCTCCTTTTCCTAGTCGTTTTTCTAAATCCAAGAAAGAAGCTCAAGACAAGGCACTTATGGATATCTTCAAGAAGATTGAAATCAACATACCATTCATTGAGGCCATTAAGACAATTCCAAGGTATGCCAAGTTCATGAAGGAATTATGCATCAAGAAGGATAGGTTGCTTGATAATGAAATTACTAAAGTTGGCGAGAGTGCGTCGGCTATGCTATTGAAGAAGATGCCTACAAAGTGCACGGATCCCTGGTTTCACGGTGCCAATTACTATTGGTAAGAAAAGGTTTGAACATGCTTTACTTGATTTGGGAGCTTCCATTAGTGTGATGTCGGCCAAATATATGACTCCTTGAATCTTGGACCTTTGAAAGAGACAAGAGTTATTATTCAATTAGCAAACAAGTCTAACATATATCCAAAGGGGCTTGTAGAAGACGTGCTAGTGCAAGTAAATGAGCTTATTTTTCCGGTGGACTTCTTCGTGGTGGATATGGACAACAATGAGAACCGATCATCTAGTTCTTTACTTCTTGGGAGGCCATTTATGAAAACCGCAAAGACGAAGATTGATGTTGATAAGGGTACACTCACTATGGAATTCGACAAGGAGATAATACACTTTAATATATTTGATGCCATGCGCTACCCAAGTGATGTGCATTACGTTTACTCCATTGATGTGGTTGATTCATTAGCGCAACAAATGGTGGAATTGAACCAAGAGGATGAACTTGATGTGGTGTTGCAAAAGAGCATTGAATTGGACGTCCATGGCTTGTCTAACTTGGATGTTGAAATCTCCAAGGAATTGGTGGAGATGTGTGGTGCTTTGGCGACATTGCAAGAAGCTAAAAAGGGTAATGTTTCATATATTTCTTTACCCGTGAATGATGAAATACTTGTACCATCTATTGTGAAGGCGCCCAAGCTAGAATTGAAGCCACTTAGGACCATTTGAAGTATGCTTTCTTGGGAGATGGAGATGAGCTTCCTATGATTATTGCAAAGAACCTCACACCCAGACAAGAAGACTGCTTGCTTGAGTCTTGAAAGAGCACAAAACGGCTATTGGGTGGACAATTGCGACATCAAAGGCATTAGTCCATCCATGTGCATGCATAGGATTCTAATGGAAGAGAACGTGAAGCCTTGACGTGATGCTCAACGTCGGCTTAATCCTCCCATGATGGAGGTTGTGAAAAAGAGATACCAAATTGCTAAGTGTAGGGGTAATCTACCCAATTTCCGATAGCAAGTGGGTTAGTCCTAGACAAGTGGTACCAAAGAAATCCTGAGTCACGGTTGTTCAAATCAAGATGATGAACTTGTTCCTACAAGAGTTCAAACCGGTTGGAGAGTGTGCATTGACTATAGAAAGCTTAATTCCGCAACCCGAAAGGATCACTTTCCTTTACCTTTCATTGATCAAATGTTGGAGCGGTTAATGGGGCATTCTTATTATTGCTTCTTGGATGGTTATTCGGGATACAACCAAATTGTTATTACACCTTGGAGGACCAAGAGAAGACCACTTTCACTTGTCCGTTTGGAACGTTTGCATATAGACGGATGCCGTTTGGTCTTTGCAATGCGCCTTCGACTTTTCAAAGATGCATGGTGAGTATATTCTCGGATTATGTGGAGCGCATCATCAAGGTATTTATGGATGACTTTAGTGTTTATGGCAATTCTTTTGATGGATGTTTAAACAACCTTGAACTAGTTCTTAAACGATGCATAGACACAAACCTTGTCCTTAATTGGGAGAAATGTCACTTTATGGTAAACCGGCATAGTACTTGGTCACATTGTGTCCTCTCGAGGGCTTCGAAGTGGACAAGTCAAAGATAGATTTAATAAGAAACTTACAATATCCCACTTCGGTGAGGGAAATCTGTTTTTTCTTGGCCATGCAGTGTTTCTATAGGCGGTTTATCAAGGATTTCTCCAAAATCTCCATGCTTAGATGTGCAAGTTATTACAAAAGGAGGTACCTTTCGACTTCAACAAGGAATGCGAGGATGCTTTTGACAAATTGAAGGAAATGTTGACAAGTGCGCCAATTATCAAATCACCGGATTGGAATCTTCCATTTGAATTAATGTGTGATGCTAGTGATTATGCGGTTGGAGCCGTTTTGGGTCAAAGAGTTGACAAGTTGTCCCATGTTATCTATTATGCATCTAGGACCCTTAATGATGCACAAATCAATTATTCTACCACGGAAAAGGAGTTATTGGCTATAGTTTTTGCATTGGAAAAATTTCGATCATACTTGGTGGGTACAAAGGTTATTGTGTATTCCGATCATGCCGCACTAAGGCACTTAATAAAGAAGAAAGAATCTAAGCCAAGATTAATCCGGTGGATCCTATTGTTACAAGAGTTCGACATAGAAATTCGTGATAAGAGGGGTGTGGAGAATACCGTTGCGGATCATCTTAGTAGACTTGTTATGTCTCAAGAGGAACTTCCATTACATGACCGCTTTCCGGTTGAACTTGAACATAAGGCTTATTGGGCGATAAAGAAATTCAACATGGAGTATGATGAAGCGGGGAAACAAAGGAAGTTACAACTAATTGAGCTAGAGGAGATACGTAATGATTCTTACGAGAGTGCCCGGATTTACAAGGAAAAGACTAAGCTTTTTCATGACAAGATGATTTCGCGGAAAAGTTTTGTTGTGGGCAAAAAGTCCTTTTATTTAATACTCGTTTACGTTTATTTCCGGGAAAGCTTAAGTCCCGTTGGGTGGGACCATTTGTTGTTACTAATGTTTATGCTCATGGTGCAGTTGAAATTGTTAGCGACAAAAACAGGACAACATTTGAAAGTCAACGGCCATAGGTTAAAGCCATATTATGAAAACTTTCCAACGGAGCATGTGGACGTAATTGGACTTCAAGATTTACTCCCTCTGGAGGAGTAATGTGCAGCACGACCTAAGTCGGGCCGTCGACTTTAAAACAAGCGCTTAATGGGAGGCAACCCATAGGTTTTGTATTTCTTATCTTTTTACTTTTTGTTATTTCTTTTTCTTGTTTCTTATCATGTTAAAATTTCCCACCTTGACTTTACTAGGAGGATTCAATTACATTGAGGACAATGTAAGGTTTAAGTGTGGGGGAGTGGTTAAGCATGTTTTTAAAAAAAAAATTACAAAAAAATTAAAAATATTTTGAAAAAAAAAAAAAAAAAGTTTTACATAGAAACTCCAACTTTTAAAGATTTTAGAGTCACTAGCATACTTCTAGGTATGTTTACATAGAGATTTTGACCGACATAATTGAACTTGGAAATGTTAGAGAACTACATTCGGATTTCTTGTTTGTTAGAGTGTTAAATAATGGATTTAATCATGCCGGTGATGCGAATTTGGTGCAGGGAGAAATGCATTATTAGAGTTGCTGATCAATCATTAGTGAAGACTACCCGTATTCATATCATGTGAGGCAATCGACCAGAAATTTTCCATCTACTAAAGAGCTTCTTTTGAGTGTGTGTCACCGTACGTCAATTCCGGGTAGAATGGTGAGCTACCCAACCTCCCACCAATAGAAGCACTACTCTTTGATCTCTTGAGTGCTAATTTTGTCAATCATGAGGGTGACGTCTGATAGGTGTCGTAAAACACCTAATTTTATATATAGTATTTATGCTTTCTTTGCGAGTTTTCTTGTAAATTATGTATCTTATATTGGTTTTGAGTTATCAGGTGTTTTGGAGTCATTTGGAGCAAAAAGAAGTAGAAATAGCTACAAAAGTAAAGTCACAAGTGGAGAAAGGCCAAAGACCAATTGGAACTCGTTCAAAGGACGAGAAGACGAAGGCAATGGCGAAAGAACGGAGTCATTCCGAGTTCGTATGAAAGAAGTTATGAGCAAAACAAGAACTTGGAAGACCCGAAGGGCAAAAGGGTCATTTTCTAGGTCAGGTGCTATTGGAACCCCACTGTACGTTAAGGGGAAGTCATCCTGTTAAGGGGTGAACTTTTTTCAAAGGGAATGCTAAAGGAGTCCGGTCTTTTACCTAGGGGGAAACCAGAATTCAAATGCTATTTAAGGCACCGGTCTATTTACTCAAGGCCATCATCTTCTAACAATTATACTCGATGCAACGCAGGTTGAGTTCCACGACCCGATTCTACCCATTTTCGTCTTTGCTGCATTACAACTATTTTCGGTGCTAGGAAGAACACGGATTTGTGTATGAGATTGGCAGGGTTTTGGATATTGTTTGAGCACGACAAAACCAAGAGAGGAAGTGGTTGTGGCTGTTGGTTGATCGGTGATGATCACCATTAATGGCCTCGCTCTCGAACTCGTAAGAAACGAAAGGTGAGTGGTGGATGGCATTGGCAAGTGATGATAAAGAGATGGTGTCATTGATTATCAAATGAAGTCATGGCGAGAGTACGAAAGCATGGATAACGAAGATGGCAGAGATGTGATGACCGGAGATTTATCGACTCTGTGAAGAAGATGTGAGTCAGGGACGGAGATGAGTGATGGGAATCAGTCGAGCTAGTAATGATCGAGGCTTGGAGTTGTTTGCTGCTGCTGTGGCTTGGTGGGCTCTTTGGCGAGACGAGATGGAGTTGGAATGAGGATGTTGTGACGCACCCTGTTGGGCTCGATATCCGAAGAAGCAAGACGGCTTCGCCATCGGTTTGGTGGTTAATTGGCGTAGAACGATGCTTGCGAGACGAGAATGATTGAGTTCGAGTCCGAGTGAGAGAAGAAACGAGACTATCTCGTTTAGGAAGGTTATCAGGGAGATGAGGTTGTGTAAGGAGATATACAGGAAGAACGAGTTGAGCATGCATAGAATAGAGAACGAATCGTTTGTCTCGATGGAGAAGAGATCATGTTGCCATTACGGGCGGTGATGGTGCTCGAATCCGTAGATGATAATGGCATTAACGGAGCAAATGTGGTGCTTTTAACGAGAGAATTCAGGGAAATATGAGCCGCTCACTCTCGTTCTCAATGATGCTGTGCTCGATGGAGCTTCGTGACGAAGAAGAGAAGGAATCTTCTTGTGCTTTCGATGGCGTGATGATGCTTGCCATTACTGAGAGATGAAGAGAACCCGAGCTTGGTTGATGAGCGGTGATCGATGGGAGTTTATGTTGGAGGTAAATGAGGTCAGTAATGAATATGGTGCTGGAGACGAGATAGAATTGAGTTGAACAGGGGATTACGTTAGTGTTTCAGTAGCCGATGATGGTTGGAGGTCGATCGCAACCATATGGATTCTCAAGAAGTCGAACGGAGTTTGAAGTCGGGTCGTGATGATAACGTACTGCTGCCAGTGATGATAACGTACTGCTGCCAGTGATGATGGGATGATGGAGGTTTGAAGATGGGTTCTAGTAAGGAGCTGACGATGAACTAATGAGCTCGATGTTTGCTGTCGATTGAGAAGAACTCGGATCATACAGGGATTAAGGTATGGATGTTCAACTCGAGGTAAAGAGAACGGTAGAGAGCATAACAGGAGATGGAGAGAAAGATAGATGAGGTTGGCCGAGTCTGAGAATGGACGTAAAGGTTGCATGGCTTTGAGATCCTGATCGAGACAGGAAGGTTTGGATGCTGTCATTTCATGTGATGATGGTTATTAATGGGATCTAGCCGCATCCAATGAAGAATATTTGGGCTGGATTGTTGCAAGCCCATTGGACTGGTTAGAGATTATCACAAGTGGGATGGCCGTGACTTATTTTGGCCAGAGTTTGGCAACCTACTTTGCACGGGGTATGATGCACGGGACACAGTTTTAAGGAGGTGCACTTTCCTATTTTTATTAGGTTTCCTAGTTTCTTCAAGAAGAGGTTACAAAACTCTATATATAGAGAAGCCTAAGCACAATTTGGGATATCTTTTATCTTATATCTTTTTCTATCTTATTATCTCTACTTTGTTCTAGGGTTTAGAACCATGAAGTCTTTTCTCTTTCTTCTTGTGATGAACTCCTTGAATATGAGTACCTAAGTTTATTATTGGTTATGGAATAGTTGGATTTCACAAAGCATGTTTCTTTTGTTCAATATATTAGTTTTGTCTCATATTTATCGTTTGCAATTCTCTCGAAAATATTGTTTTATGATTGATTGATTGTTTTGTCAAGTTGCAAATTGGTAGAACTTCTAATCACATCTATTGCTAGTTTAGGGTTTATTATACGCAAAAGTGATATTCCTTGGATACAAGTAGCATAATATGATTATAGTTTGTAGTGATATATTCTTATGATCATATGTGAATCGTAACCTTTGTTAAATTGAATTAGTGCGCTTTCCACGTTCAATTGCTTTGATTGGCCTGATTTCATAGAACTTAATGCATCTGGGGAATTAAACTTGATTAGTGCTTTTACACGTTAGGTTGTTCCTTTAGGTAGAATTCATATTCGCATATTTTAATGTGTTTGTTGATGACATGAGGAGATTTGCGATATTCTTGCGATCAAGGTATTCTAGGGTCTTTGATAAAAGTTGAGATTAAAATATAAATTCTAGTTATTGTGTTGAAACCATGTTTGTGAATGAAAACGAAATCCTTAACCAATACTTTCTTATCCTTGATTTGATTTGTTTGCTTTGCTTTATTTGTTTTATTTAGTTTATTATAATCACAAAACTATCGGTGTTATTTATAGGGAACCAAAACAATTTGACAACCTAGACCTCTCTGTGGGATCGATCCTTTCTTGCCCTTGCTATATTTATATTTTGAGTAGTAAGAAAGTGTAATTTATTTTTGACGCTTACGACCGCGATCAACGTCTATAGATGAAAGCTTCCTTCTTATAGTTCGATTTGCAGTCAGCACCATTCTCTCTCGCGACAACAACGGGTCCATAGAAATACCATCATCATCAACAAGGAGCGACACCAAAATCTAAAGTTGGAAAAGTTCAAGGTTTACAAGCAACGGAACGAGAAAAAGAGCAAATTTCAAATACAAGTAAAGCAACATACAAAGAGCGGATTTTACATATATGTTGAGGACTTACAATACAATGAGGTAATTTTATATTCAAGTATGAAGACTTATTCACAAGAGCGAAGAAAATTAAAAGGAGAAAATTTTTGAAGTTTATGATTTCAAGACGATACAAGTTGTGAAGAATCAAGCGGTAAAATACTTCTCCCACGGCCATGGTTTATTTTCATGGTTTTATTTAATTTCTCTTGTTTCAATTCAAAAAAAAAAAAAAAAAAAAAAAAAAAAAAAAAAAAAGAGACAAGAGAAATATTTGTTTTGTTTTTATTTGAATGAGCCGTGGGGAAGGAAAAACTATAAGGTAGTTTCAAGCGACAAGGATTTTAAGGTAAAAAGAGTTACAAATTGTTAAGGATTTATGAAATTCAAGAGTTTATCACCAATAGTTGAAACCGAAGACGAAGACCAAGGAGATCAAGACGAGGAGCGGAAGACGTTTCTATTGGATGCCGTGAGTGGTGTTATCATAATTGGCGATCGGATGTGAAGGTGAGTAAGTAATCTCATCCTCAATAATATATGGTTGATTTCCTTTCTTAGAGATCGTCAGAAAAATGGTTTTTCAAAATATTAAAAGATGTGGGTTTTTAAAAATATTTCGGAAGTTGTCCTTCCCACCATTCAACGTGTCGCAGGATTTTCTCTTCATTCCTACTCCACGTATGTGAGAACCATAAAAAGCCGTCTTTTTGAGTGCAATTATCATAAAATCCTTTTTGGTGAGGCAGAAGTCGAGGCGAAATGCTTATTGATCGTTTCTCAAACACGCGTTCTCTCATTATGGTGTGGTTATTTCTCACTCAACATTTAAGAATGAGAATATGTTCTTTAGTATTTCTAACTTCTTATTACTAGCATGCGAAACTCTATGTCCTCATAACTCTTTGGATGCTTGGGACGCTTGAACGCTTTGAAGTTGTGAGTTTTAGTTTGATTTGCTCGAGGACTAGCAAAGTCTAAGTGTGGGGGAATTTGATAGGGTGTAGAATACATCCTATTTACTATCTATTGTTTATGCTTTCTTTGTTATTTTTCTTGTAAATTATGTATTTTACGCTTGTTTTGAGTTTTATAGCTACTTTAGAGTCGCACGGAGGAAAAGAAGAAGAAATCACCCAATTTGAGCCAAAAGGGCAAAAAGGTCATTATACAGGCGATTGATATATGGAGCCCAGTTTAGGCTAAGGGGCAACCCAATTTGGAGGAGTACTAAAGCCAGCCCCACAAGGCTAAGGGGGTTGTCATCGTGGTACCCTTATCATTTGTCGAGGGTGTAATTATCCCCGGGGTATCCCTTATCTAATAAGTGGGGTGGTCCATCTTATCCTCCCTAAATTGTTAAAATCCCCTCCCAAATCATTACAACCCTAAAACGAGAGATTGTTCTCTCATTATTACATAGGTATAAGGACGAGCTGAAATTGATTCGTAAGAAATTAGGGTTGGGATGAACTTGCCATTGCGAAACCAGGGAGAATCAATCGAGAGAAGTCTCCCAATCGCTCATTCATTCACTTCCACCTGAAACTAAAAATAAGGATTTATGTTGAACAAAGAAAATGGGTATGAGTCTAAAGAGGCTCAGTTGCTGGTGAAGTTGGAGCTGCTGATGTAGGATCATAATATCGCAATGCATAGGGCTCGCGAGATCAATAAATGACAGTACCGCGAGGGAGTCGCAGGGAACTAAAATGAACGACGCAATGAGAAACGACACACAAAACAACTGAGAGACATGGAACCTGGCGAGGGTTAAGAAGTGTCGCGAGATTGAATAAGTTGTACACTGGCGACACTTCGCGAGACATTCCCGAAAATAAAGGATAGCTTAGCTGTCATCCACTATGTATTACCCTATATAAAGGGTCGAGTGAGTCTGTTGTAGGAGAGATCTTTTTGGAATTGTTGCGCAAGTCATTAGGAGAGAGAAAGTTTAAGAGTGTTTTACTTGCTAAGTGTAATTCCATTTTCCCTGTGTAGATAACTCATGAAATCAATCAATAAACATTTACAATTATGCATCTTTCAATGAACTAATTAACCAAAATATAGTGAGGGGTGTAGTGTGGGAAAACCTGCTACTACATATGCGCTAGAAACAGGGACCTAATCTTGTGGGTTTAGGAAAGAAAATCGCAATTAAAGTTGTTTAGATCAAGAAAATGAGAAAGGAAACTCTTAGATCGGATGAAGCAGGAGAAAAAGATATGGCATACAAAGACGGGTATGAGAGTAATGGTTAACGAATTTCACGAGAATATCGTAGAGGAAGGATACACAAACGAGATTTTGAAGGAAAGAAGATTACAGATCGAGAAATAACGTCACCTTTGAAAGATTGGGAAAAGCAAGAGATAACATTCGCTACGGAGGAAATATCAAAAGAAAACTTGGATCACATGTCTCCACCGGTGATTGCAATAAACGTGTATAAGGAAGGAGAGAAATCGGAGAATACGATGGAAACATGGGTGATGAATGGAGTTTTAATCGATACAGGAGTCCGTAAACATCATGTTTTATCACGCTTACAAAAAGATGGGATATAAAGATGAAGATATGAATTTCATGGCATACAATATTCAAGGTTTTGGTAAATCCATAACAAAAGTTAAAGGAGGTAAAAATACGTATTCCGTTAGAAGGAATTGAAACAAAGGTGACATTGAGTGTGGTGGATATGGAATCACCATATAACATGTTGCTAGGAAGACCATGGGTACATGCAATAAAAAGCCATGGCGTCGACGCTTCATCAACGTATCAAATTCCCTACACCAACTGGAATCAGCGAGATCAGAGGGGACGCCGCCAAAGGAAGAATATATTATCAAAATGAAGTAAAATGTTGCGAGGAACAAATAAATAAGCGAAAGGACATATCAAAATACCGCAAAAAGATGGTGAGGGAGGCTAAGAAAGAAGAAGAGTTCAAAGTTTACATGATCAAAGCGAAGGAAGGAAAAGGCATACCCAATGAGATCTCGGAGAAGAAAATAATCCCGCGAAGGAACCGAAAGGACCAACCCCTATGGGAGAACCGAAGGCCAGTTACGTTGCGGCAGAGCAAACCAAAGAAGTGAATATTGGAACTAAGGAAGAACCCAAGATGCTGAAGATTGGAACTAACATGGAAGCGGATGAAGAAGAGAGAATCGTTGGTCTGCTGCCGAGATTATAAAGATATCTTCGCGTGGGATATGGATGAAATGCCTGTATAGATCCATCGGTAGCTTGTCACAAGTTGGAAATCGATAAAAATGTAAAGCCATTCAAACAAAGAATTAGAAAGATAGCAACAAGATATCACCCTCGATAGAAGAAGAGTTGCGAGAAGATGTTGGACGCAGAATCATTAGACAAGCAAAATATCCCGAATGGATAGCGAATATGGTTATAGTTCCAAAGAAGAACAAAGGAATAAGGATTTGCATTGATTTTACCGATTTAAATAAAGCCTCGCCCAAAAGACAGTTTTCCATTGCCGATATTCCCACCGGTCGAATCAGCGGCAGGGAATGAAAGGGTATCCTCGCTGGATGGATACAAAGGTTACAACCAGATCCCACTCGCCGAAGAAGATCAAGAGCATACTGCTTTCTTCGCTCCAAGAGGATTATACTGCTATACTAAAATGCCATTCGGTTTGCGAAATGCTGGAGCGACATATCAAAGGATGGTAGAAGAGGTATTCGCAGAATGGATACATAAAACACTGGAAGTCTATGTAGATGATATGCTAGTAAAAAGTAAGAAGGCAGAAGATCACGTGCGAGACCTGAAAGAAATTTTTGAGCAAATGAGGCGTTTCAACATCAAAGTCAACCCAGAAAAATGTACCTTCGGAGTTGCGTCAGGGAAATTCTTGGGTTACATTGTATCAAAGGAAGGAATACACGTTGACCCGGAGAAAGTAAAAGCAGTTCGCGACATGCCGACGCCGGCGACAGTAAAAGATGTTCAAAAACTAAATGGATTGTTAGCATCACTAGGAAGGTTCATCTCACGATCGTCTGATAAATGTAAACATTTCTTCAGTGTTCTAAAAAAAGGATCGAAATTCGAATGGACGGACGAATGTGAAAAGGCTTTACAAGGAATTAAGGAGCATTTAATGGATATATCCATTATGCAAAAGGCAGAACCTGGAGAGGAATTATTAATATATCTCGCGACGACTTCGCACGCCTTAAGCGCAGTTTTATTGCGAACAGACGCTGGAGTGGAAAAACCAATCTATTATATCAGTAAAACTTTTAATGCCGCAGAAAGAAATTATTCAAAGATTGAAAAACTAATCCTAGCGTTAGTCTATGCGTCATTTAAACTTCGCATATATTTTCAGGCACATACTGTTAGGGTGGTAACAAAGGTACCAATTGAGTCAGTAATGAAAAATTCAAAAAGATCAGGAAGAGTCGAAAGATGGAATGCTCAAATAAGTCATTGCAAACTCAAATATGAAATATTATCTTCAACCAAGTCCCAGGTCGTCGCAGACTTTCTGGCAGAATTTCCCTTGGAGGAAGATGAAGCAGTGGATGAAATGATGGATGTAGAGGAAGAACATGGAGACCCAAAAGATTTGTTAACTGAGCCGAACCGGTGGGAAATATTAGTGGATGGATCATCAAATGGAGAAGGTAAAGGAGTGGGAATTGTTGTAATTTCACCAGAAGGCAATAAATTAGCTTTTGCTTTTAGATTGGAATTTGAGTCTACTAATAATGAAACGGAGTATGAAGCTATAATACATGCTTTACGATTTGCAATAGAAATGAAACTGGAGAATGTAAGAATTACCAAATGACTCACAATTGGCAATTCGTCGATAACAGAAAAGTATGCTACAAATGATCCATCCCTACAGAAATACAGGAAGCTTGTAGAAGTGTTGTCAGCACAGATACCGAAAATAAAATGGAGGCACATATCAAGGAGAGATAACAGACTCGCAGACGCTTTTGCCTTTATATCAAGCATGATGACAGACCCAACTGCGAGGAATATCAAAATACAGACGCTATTGGCGCCATCAATTAATAAAGAAGAGGAACAAGAAGCAGATATAATGATGGTGGTAGATGAGATGCAAGGCCGCGAGGAAGATTGGAGAATAGAACTTCACGCGTATTTAATGAAAGGCGAGATACCAAGAAATAGATTGGAAGCACACAAGTTAAAGAGCCGAGCAACAAATTATGAATTGCGAGATGGCGTGCTTTATCGGCGTTCTTTTGAAGGGCCTTCGCTTCGATGCCTGACAAGGAAAGAGGGAGAAACCATATTGAAGATGCTGCATAGTGGGGATGCAGGAAATCATAGTGGCGGAAGATCTTTGGCATACAAGGCAAAGACGCAAGGATATTATTGGCCATATATGCATGAGGATGCGAGAGCAATAGCGACGTCTGCGAAGATTGTCAAAGACACGGAAAAGATACATGCACCAGAGCACGCTTAAATTCTTCAAAAAGTGTGTGGCCTTTTGGAAAATGGGGTTTAGATATTGTGGGACCATTTTTACCAGGAACTGACAAAGGAGATACTTAATTGTCGCAACGGACTATTTCACAAAATGGGCGAGGTGAAAGCGGTCCAAAGACATTCGTGATAAGGATGTTTTTACTTTCATATTCGAAAATATCATATGCAGATTTGGGATCCCCGCGCAATTGGTATCTGATAATGGGAAGCAGTTTGAAGGGCAAAATATAGAATTGCTGCTCAATGCATTTCAGATAAAATGTGGAAAATCGACTCCATTATATCCACAAGCTAATGGCCAAGCGGAGGCAACAAACAAAACAATTGCCGATATATTGAAGAAAAAGTTGGAAGGACACAATAAGGGATGGTGCGAACAAGTACCCAATGCAGTATGGGCCTATAATACAACTAGAAGAGAAGCCACAGGAATGTCCCCTTTTTGCCTAACTTATGGAGTTGAAGCAAGATTCCCAACAGAGGTCGTGATTCCGACAACCAAAAGAGAAGTCCTGGGAGAAAAATCTTAGCGCAGTAATATTCTAGTCAAGTTGGATGAATTGGAAGAAAAACGAGAAAAGCCTTGCGACACATGGAGAATTACCAAGACTCAAGCTAGAGAATATAACAAGCGTGTAAAAATACGTGAGTTCCAACCGGGCGACTTGGTGTTAGAGAAACCCCGAGATATCAACGTGAAAACGGAGGCAAACTGGCGAGAAAATGGGATGGACCTTATATCATCAAAGAGGTAGTTGGTACAGGGGCATATAGATTGATGGACCCCGAAGGAAGAGATGTGGGACAAAAATTGGATAGACCATGGAATAGGTTATATTTAAAGAAATATTACCCGTAATAACGAAGGATAACAAAAAGAATCAAGATGAAGTACTTCTTCGCCAGATATTTGCGACATTCAATAAAATGCAGAGAGAATCCGCGAAGAGATCGCAATAAGAATAACACAAAAGTCATGAATGGCTTAACAAAAAAACAAGAGATAAGGAATGATTAAATGAATAAATCGGCGAGTATCTCGCAGACAAAATAGCAAATGATGAAGAATGATTGAATAAAAAGAATGAATGAATGGGACGAACCTTTATGGCGTACACCCTAGTTCGCGAATTATATTTCGTAAGAGGCAAATGTAAGACCTAAAGTGCGTCATATAAGGGGGTATCTCTTAACATGGCTCAGGTGGAAGGTTACACCGCTCCCGAAACCCGGGTCATGCAAATTTGGGGCCCATGAAAGCCTATCCGGAAGAGATACCTTGGATTCCCAACTATATATGTAGGTTATACCCTGGTTGGGCGACCGAGGGTCTCTTCCAAGGAGTCGGTGGATGCACAAGGCGCCGAGGTACACGGTTGAGCGAGTGCCCGGATGGATGAACCTACCCCGCCATTCTTGGCAAGTCTTGGCATGTGCTGCACTCGCCCGAAGAAAACTCCACTTAGGGTGCAGTCTCGTAACCATAAACCCTATAGGTATAAGGGATAAGAGGCTGCGAAAAACAACTGGTTGTTGTTAAGACCGGATGGGAGGAGCTAGTCTTGTATGGCCGATGTTTCGCCTCCTTGAAGGGGCAACCGGGGAGATGATAAGGGCGGTACTCTCCATTAGGGGGAGTGCCAAAACAGACGCAAATGTCATGAGGCTTTGTTTTCGCAAGGAGACTTAGGCTTGTCATATTTGTGCAATGATCCTGCAGAGGCAATAATACTAACGCGAGGGTAAGGCGAGATCAATGGGTCTTTGCATGAAAGTGTACGGACGTCCTGCGATTTCGTCGCACGACGGCAATGTCATGGGACTTTATGTCCGCAAGGATATCTAGGCCTGTCATATTGTCGCAACTAAAACATCCTGCAGAGGCAAAAATACTTGGAAAATGATAAGACAAGATCAATGGGTCTTTACATGCAAGTGTAATGACGTCCTGCGATTTTGTCGCCGAAAAAGATGGCAGGGGAGGACCTCTAATTAGGGAGGTCTAACTCGGAAGACCATACAAAATTGATAAGGCAAGGTCAATGAGCCATTGCATGAAAATGTAAAGGCGGTCTGCGACTTTGTCGCCACAAGAAGAGATAAAATAAAGAATACCGAAATGATAAGGCGAGAAAAGTAGGTTTCTTCACTCACGAAGATACCTGCGACCTCGCCGCAGTACAAAATTCGACATCAATGAAGAGTACAATACAAAGATGATGATGACTGAGTAAAGATCATTTCATAAAAATGCAAGCGAACAAGCTTGCGAGATTATAGTCATAATTAAGAAGAAGAAAATAAGAGGATTATCCAACAAGGGATTTAATCTTTCAAAACAAACAAACAGTTGTAGCAAGAGTTATCAAACAAGTTAATTCTCTACATCAATTTTATCATCTTCACCAATTACTTTCTCAGCTTCACCTTCGCCGGTAAATGGATGTTCATCAGAAGTATTTTCAGCAACTTCATTCTCGCCAGTTGATGGATTTTCATCAGCAGTTTTTTCAGCTAGATCTTTGTTGACAACTTCAATATTAGCGATATCTTCGCCACTTTCATAGTCATAATCACTATCAGGAGAACCGGGGACTTCATCATCACTTACTTCCAAAGGATTGACATGAATAGGATTAAGAGACCTCGACAGCAAAATATCATTCACAAGGACTTCCGCTTTAAGATGGAATTGACGAAGCAGCGCCTTTTGACGATTTTTACTATCTATATCCTTACAATCAGACATATAATCAAACCTTCGCTCTGCACGGTCGCGAGAACGAGCAAGATGTGCGGTGAGTATCCCGTTTTCCTTGCGAATTTTAGCATAATCAGACTTGAGGATGGAGATAGTGGAGCGAAGCTTTCTCTCAGAGTCTGCGTAATAGATACACAAAGTTAAAGAAAATTTTATCGAATATTATTGGCAATCTCAGGATGATAAAGCATTCATGGGAGAAATAAAAGTATTGAGATAGTCAAATAATTTGACTACCTTCCTTTTGAGAAGAAAGATGTTGAATTAAAGCTGCGAAATTATTCCCCAGGCGGTCCATGACATCATCAAATGAATCTCCCACTAAGCCTTTCAGTCGAGATCGCAAATTCTTTTCATTGGACACAAGTATGGAGTTTTCGTTCGCCAGAGTAGAGTTGGATTTTTCTAAATTGACACATTGTTCTTGGAATTGCTTCGCTTTTACACTCAAAGTTATTCTACCTTGAATAAGTTTATCTCTATCGGCAGTAATTTCTTCAAGTTGGTTTTTCAAAGAATGATTGGCTTGCTCTTGTTCTTCAAATAATTTTTGGCAAACATCATACTTCTGCGAGTAGCTCGCCACCTTATTCAACAGAGAACGTTTCTCTTGAGAAAGAGTTCGATTCTCATCTGATAAAGTTTCCAACTCCAAATTAGTTTTAGTCAAAGCATAAGAGAGGCGAGATAAGTCATTACTTAATGAGTCTTGCTTTTGCGATAAATCAAAATTCTCTTTCGATAAGTTATTTATTTGATCAGTTGCATAGGTATGAAGATTATCTAAGAGATTATACTGCTCCATCCAAGAATCTCTTTCAACTCGAACTTCTTCCATGATAGACTCCGTCTGATATATCTCCATTATTCGTTTCTGGTTTAATACTTTGAAGACGGGCAAGGATTTGAGTTCTCAAAAAAAAAAAAAAAAAAAAAAAAAAAAAAAAAAAAAAAATATGGGGGGACGGCGAGAGCATACCTTTTAATTCTTCATTCTTCTTGCGAAGGTTATCATGATCAAGGTGGAGACTATTGCACTTCGCGGTCATAACCTGGAGATCATCCTTCAGCTTGCTAATTTCTTGAACCAAAGATGCTTGCGAGACCTTATCAGAACCAAGGTGCTTACTTAAAATCTCGCAGACGTTGGATTTGATAGGATCAGCGGAATTCCTCTTGGCATCATTCACGAGACCTGAAAGAACCTTAAAGGCCACATCTATACCCTCCAAATTTTCCGCCGTTAGAGGAATTTGCTCTACTAAAAAAGATGAATCATCCTTTGTCAAAGGAACCTCCTGAGGAGAGGAAGTTTTAGGGAGAGAAGTGATTGGAGAAATAGTAGGGACATTGATAGCAGAGGGTGGTATAACATCGTTGGTAGGAGGACAGTTATAAGGAATTTGATCTATGAGGAGTTGAGGCATAGGAATATTGTCATTGGTAGTAATACCAGAGGAAGGGGGCACAAAGTTATCTTGCGAAGTTTTCGCAGCAGGAGATGAAGGTGTGAATGAAGGAAATGGAACGTCGGGAGTAATAGGTTTGGAATAACGAGGCTTTTTGGGAGCATGACCAGTAGTTTTATCATCCTGTGAATGACAAATTAAATAAAAAGCAGAGGCAATAATGTATTGTTGATAAAAAATAAACGTTTCTTAAATACCTTGTCGCTCGCGGACTGTCTTTTTGAAGCCATAGATTTTGGTCGCGAAGTGGACTTTGGTTGTGCGACGGGTTCTTGTTGCGAGGAAGATTTCGATGGCGAGCCCAAAGAACGAAGAGGGTCCTTCACGATAAATCTAGTTCTGGGTTGGTTCTTGCTAAACAACAATGGCAGAAAAAGAACTACCAAGTTAATCATACCAGTATGATTTCAACAAAGAAAGCTAATTTCGAATCTGATCAACAACAAAATCAGCCAGATATGGCAAAATTAACAAACCTGGACGTCATAACAACTGATAGAAAATAGCTAAAGTGATGAAGAAGAAGAACACTTGCAGAGTGATGAAGAAGAAAAACACTTGCAGACGATGAAGAAGATGAAAAGGAAAAGAAAAATTCTTCACAGGGGAGCTCCTATAAATAGATGAGAAAAATATTATGACCGGATAACATTAAATGCACCGGTAAAAGAGGTAAAGATAGACACGTGTAAACGGTCACTACCTGAATCCAAGGAAGCTTGGCGAAAAGAACTTTAGCAGAATTCAAATATACAGCATATTTCCTAATAGGCGAGAAGGGATTGCGAACTCGATTATTCTCTGTAACACATGAGGCAAGAAATGACACTTCGAATACAGGAGCTTCGGAACTTCGCAAAAGAATAGAGGCAAGTACGTACTTTTCAAGTACAGTATTCTTCTGCTCATTCCCTCATCAACAAAAAACCAAAGATCACTACAACAACAGATTTTTCCTTAAAGATCGCTCTTCAAGCAATATTCAAGGAAAAAGAGGCAAGATGTAGGATCATAATATCGCAATGCATAGGGCTCGCGAGATCAATAAATGACGGTACCGCGAGGGAGTCGCAGGGAACTAAAATGAACGACGCAATGAGAAACGACACACAAAACAACTGAGAGACATGGAACCTGGCGAGGGTTAAGAAGTGTCGCGAGATTGAATAAGTTGTACACTGGCGACACTTCGCGAGACATTCCCGAAAATAAAGGATAGCTTAGCTGTCATCCACTATGTATTACCCTATATAAAGGGTCGAGTGAGTCTGTTGTAGGAGAGATCTTTTTGGAATTGTTGCGCAAGTCATTAGGAGAGAGAAAGTTTAAGAGTGTTTTACTTGCTAAGTGTAATTCCATTTTCCCTGTGTAGATAACTCATGAAATCAATCAATAAACATTTACAATTATGCATCTTTCAATGAACTAATTAACCAAAATATAGTGAGGGGTGTAGTGTGGGAAAACCTGCTACTACAGTTGAATCCGAGAAATCGAGATTAGGGTTTGAGTTGCACTGAGAAGGGTTTGCGATGGATGAACTAGATGCTGTCAAGCCAGAAATCGAGAAGATGCAATCGAGACTCGAGAGCAAAATCAAGAGAGATGAGCGATGAGAAGAATCAAAGCTCGGAAGATTTCGGGGACAGAGGAGATGTTAATGGAGATGAAGAAGATTTAGTCTCGTGAGATCGATAAGAGTTGAGAAATCGAAGATGAGTTCGATCTGTGAAGAGATGCTTTATTCTTGATTCTTGAGAGATTCGAAATGGGTTATGAATCGTGGTTGATTGAGTGAAATTGCGGAGGTGATATAAAGAATGTTGGTGTTGTTGATGCTTGAGAACTCAGATGGGTTTGAAAAATTCAGGGAAATGGAGATGAAGACAGATGCAACAGGTGATGGGTTTGGTAGCGAAGAGATTGAATGTGGTACCTGCTGCTGTTGTTTGAGCTGTGGCTGTAATCGAGAAGAGTACATATGGGTTCAATTTGTGTTAGCCTGAACTCAAGCTGAAGATATTGATTTTCAAGGATGTGATGGGTTAAATCGATTAGTGAATTGAATTTGGTAATGGCTCTAATGGTTGCTGTCGAAAGTTGGTGTTGAATTTGTGAATTGTGAAAACAAGAAAGATGTGAATGAGGGTTGTACTGCAAAAATTGATTTACAGGGGAGCTTGAATGGGTTGTGGAAGAATGCTTAGATGTATGTCTTAGGATTTCTTAACAGGTGAAGAAATGAGGCCTGAAATTGGCCGGGAAGTCCTGTAAACAGCCAAGACTCGGCCGGTTCTCTATTCCGGCGAGTCGACTCAGTGTCTGAAATGACCGATCCCGGTGACCGATCCAGAATGAGTTCGAAGAGCCGATCCGACCCAGCGAATCAGCCAACTCAGAAGCCGACTAAGAAGCTGACTAAGCTAACTCGTCCTCCTTTGACTTTGACTGACGGTTTGACCTTTGACCGTTAGTCCTAATCGTGGACCGGACGGAATATTCCCTTACCGGAGAAGAATCTCGGACACGGCGCGACGGATTTCGGTCGGATTAGGCCATAATACCAGTTTTCCTACGACCAAAAATTCCGACTTTTCTATGGACTTCTCTCATGGGTGTGAAGACTTGGACTAGGAATGGGATGGAGAATTGGACTCAAATTTGGAAAGAGAAGATGGAAGATGAGAAAGGCTTGGATTTGGAAATTGAATTGCTAAAGGAAAAGGATTCTATTCCTTGGAAGATTTGGAGAATATTGAAGCCTATAAATAGAGAAGTCTACACATCTTTTTACACACCTCTCTACACACACAACACTTGTGTTTTTGTTTTCAAAATTCTTCTTCTTAATTATTTGTGTGAACTTAAAAATTCTCCTTTTAATTATTATTATTTGTGTGAATTTCAAAAACATGAGTAGCTAATTTTATTATTGATTGAGGATGAATTCCTAGTTCTTAACATGTTTTGAGTTTTGTTTCAATTCTATCTTGAGATTTTTCACATGATTATCGATTGTTTTTACTAATAGGAATGTTTATTCATTCATGATTGATTGATAGATTGTTTAGAGTGCACGCTAAATTGATTTGTTAGTTTAATCTAATTCTAGTATAAGTTAGGGAATAAGTAATCGTTCTCGACACTTTACACAAGTAGAAAACACGAGACCTTGCGGAGGGATTTCGTGGAGCGATTGTGTGTAAAACAACGCTAGAAAGTGGACCAAGCGAACCGAGTTTAACTACTAGTACTAAACCTAAATTCATAGATCTTAATGCATTCGAGGAATTACATCTTGTAAAGCGAACCTCAAGGTGGTTCTTTTGAATAGAATCGATAACTAAGCGGACCTGTGACTCAGTGAAATTAGGGATTTTGGGGCTAGCTAAGCGGACCTGCTATCCTACGGTTGGTGATAATCTGTGACTAATAACATGTGGATGAAAAACATAACTTTAATCATTGTTTTGCAACGAAGAAGGATTCCTTGATCTTGTCTCTCTTATTGCTTTCAACTTTCGATTTTAATTGCTTTGTTTATTTTCTTTTGCTTTTTACACCCCCCTTTTGTGACAATTTTTACAACTAGAATCTCTTGCTCCTCGTGGGAACGAACTTGACTTCCATTATATTATTTTTAATTGAGTGGAAACATTAATTAATTTGATTGCACCTACGACACGCATCAGGCTACAACTTAAAAGTAGGATTAAGATTTATACTATTTTAGCTTGGTGTTCATCGTAATTAAGACAAACCAACTGACACTCTTTAAACATGGAGTACATTTTGATTGAGTCCTGTTATGTTCAATCTTTTTTTTTTATGTCTGTCAAACGTATAAGAAAGCAACGAGGGTCTCACGCAGTGGTGTTGGAAAAATATTATGCAATATTAATTTATTGGATGGTAATTATGCATCAGTTATACCATGCAGTTTCTAATTTAAGCTTGCCTTTTGTTTCTCATGTTGATTTTGACCAAACCCAAACAATTTACAAAAAATGGGGTCTGTTGTAATTTTCATGCCTTATGGTTTTGTATGGATGGTGATTGATCAACCAACAATATTTGAAATCCTTTCCGGCAGCTACGGTTCCAACAAAAAGAGGATGTGAGAAAAAATATTTCGAGAAATTGTTGTCATTAACTTTTCTAAAAAATTTCAAATTTATGCTAAAGTTGTTCAATGCTTCCTCGGCTCCTCTCTCCCTCCTTAATGATTCATCGGTGATATGAGAGGATGCAAAGAGATCTGTGGATTTGAAGTACTTAAAGCAGAGTCAAAGCAGAGTCAAGATGGCAGATAACTCTTTTTTTTTTGAAGCATGGCAAATAACTCTATCTACCAACGACTGTGTTGTATTTAACAAACTCTACCGTTAATGACTTGAAACTTCATTCTGCTTTAAAAAAACATACCCCCGAACTGCTCAAACTTAAAATCATTGATTTACTTACATACAAACATCAATTTAATGATTGTTCTTTTCTTCTTTCAATCAAGAGATTCACGGGTTCGGCAATAAAATTATCATCTCTTCATTTATTCAAATAGTTCCGTGAGAGAATATAATGCATACCTCTGCAGAGATCACCGATATCAACATGCACAACAACTGTCCTGCCAAGAATTGAATGCTTCCAGCTTAGTGGAATCTGCAATTCACAAGAGAACAAATGAGAAAAACAAACCTCCAACTTAGTTTACTATATGTCTTTAAAAAAAAAATCTAATCAAAGTTATTTAGAAATAATTCAATGCATTTGACCACGGGTGCGGGGCGAAGCCCCGCTACACTAAATTGGCTGATCTCATCATCCCCGGTGCGTAGCACGGGTTACATACTAGTATTTACAATAATCCTTGCTAAGAGAGAGCTAGACCAAAATCTTCTCTCAAGTATGATTCAGTATATGTTTTGCCTGGCTAAATTGGGGCCTATGCCCATTAATTTGGGCCTACGACTACATGACAAAAAAGGTCATTGAAAAGCATAAAAAACCACCCCTTATCCAATTATTTTAAAAAATGGCTAATTTACCCCTTGATTAATTAGCGTTAATCGGGTGATTAATTGATGTTTAATCAAATTAAACTAAAAATTAATTAATCTTGATTCTTCATCAAAACGTGAATTTTTTTATTTTTTATTATTTTTTAAAACAAAAATCAAACCAGAATCGATATATGTTCGTGCTCTCATAAAACAAATTCTGGGTTAATTTTTTCAATTCACAAAAAAAAAAAATCAGAATCGGTTTTTACAAATATTTAAATCATACTCGATCTGAAAATGAGTATGATTTCATACTCGATTTCAGTTCGCGTATAAATTCATATACTCACTTTGAGATCGAGTATGAAATCATACTCGTTTTGAAATTGTGTTGTTGATGGTGGATTTTCACTTAAGGCTAAAATTGTAAAGGCCAAATTATGCGCTAACATCTTGCAAAAGATAAATCCATTAATAAGTGATGAATATTTCTTCACTTTACTAATTCACCTAAAATTGAGTATGTGGCAACAATCCCAGTAACTAGTGAACTAAATACACAAAATTCATCCAGGTTGGAGCATGTAGCAACAATCCCATATACCCTGTGAATTTACAAACATTATTAATTAATGCATGACCAAATTTGTATTTCCTGTACTCATTACCGGTGCGGCATGACGACTGAGTGTTGTTCTCAGCAGAGCAACACGAATCTCCAAGCATTAATAATAAAACATGTACGAAATACCCATACAGGCTATGACTCTCGGTGTGTTATACTAGCCTGATTGAGCATATTTGAACCTGAACTGACCATATCAGTCTCAGAAAACGATCACGACCATCCAACTTCACCAAAGATGATTGGATGGCTTAGATTGAATCCATGACCCCAAGCGGGTATTGGAATATTCACTACCGACCCAACGCGGGCCCCGCATGGTCGGTCTCCCTAAAAGGGTGGCATAGTTTGCCAAACCGTCCAAACCAGAAGCCGTATGGACAAAAAACCTTAAATTAGGGTTTGCGGCACATTATATGTATCGCGAATCAGTCTCAACCATCCATCTTCGCAGGCATAGATGGAGGGTGTAGATGTAGATTCAAAGAGCCCGAACATGTCAACCCAAACACCGTGGGCCCGCCTACATACATGACCGATCGGTCAGGACCAACTATAGTTGGTTGTTCCGATTCAATGCGCCCAAACAAGGCATGACGCACGGCCGGTGAAACCCCAATTTGGGTTTGAACAATCACGAGCGTCCATCTTCTCCTGCACGAATAAAGGGTACGGGATTAGACTAAACAGGTCCGGTGCGCATCAACATGACCACCGTGGGCCCATCTATCTCCACACCCGATCGGCCAAGGCATATCATGCCTAGTTGCCTCGGTCGCACGCCCGAACTAGGCGTGGTCGCACCTCCCGATTACAAACTAATCTCGACCACTCAACTTTGCCGGAAAAATTGAGTGGCTTAGATCACGTTTCTATGGGATGTTGAGATATGGACGTGTATACCAGCTCGCCGTCTGTATACCAGACTAATCGAACAAGACCGTCCAAGCTTGGTCGTCTTGAAACGCGCGCCCGAAGTGGGCATGATGCGCGGATTTTGCGGCACCAGATTTCTGTTGCAAATTGATCTCGACCACTCAACTTCGCCGGAAAAATTGAGTGGCCCAGATCACACTTTTACGTGACAATGAGATATGGGCGCCTACACCGTCATGTCGTCTACACACATGCAAGATCGACCCTGTCAAAATTGTATCCCAAGCTTGGATTCGACCAAGCTGAAGAGTGATGCTTGCGCACCTCTTAAAAACCCTAATTCCATCAACGGTCGCAGATGAGTGTCTCAAAGATCATCTCGTCCGTCCAACTTTACCGGCTTGGTTATACAACCCTGGTCATGAGTTAATTAGTCAGTGAGGTGTCATGGTGATCACCACCCGTCACTCTACCACATCATGATGCAGTACCTGCATAGAATACACACGATACTTCACAAGTATCGAATTCCTAAATAACTTAGTTATTTAATCTAGCATTACATGCTACTTTCTGTGGGTCCCACGATCAACACACTCGAGACATCAATCATGTCACAAAATAGGGGATACATATTGGGGTATTGGTCTGGCGGTTTACAGCGTGCAGCGTGCAACGCGCCATCACAAGAACGTGTCAGGAAGTCATGGATGGTTAGAGATGACGGAGAAGTGGGCAAGACCGGTCGTGTAACACCAACACACAACTCCACTACTCCATCACTCAACTTCCTCCACTTCCCACGAGAGACGTGAATAAGGCTCAAATGACTTGTATAAATACGTTCTCCTCCCTATTTCCTAAACAACAAGAACAAGTCCAGACAACAGAGGCAAGTGTTGATACCATCGTATTCAAACACCTAATCCGATAGCTTACATCCTGCAAGCCAGTTCGGCTTTTTCGATACAAGTCATACATAGCCAACACCTTCACAATCTCAACACCTTCTTCGCTTCCCTCCCTAAGATCAACCCCATCTCCTTCACTTTGTGACCGAAACAAGTCTGGAACGGCCATTTCTTGGTTTAGGCCGGATTTGCACATATTGATTTCTCGAATCTACAAGCACTCCCGTGTAGTGCATTTGTTTAAGGTTTAAACTCATTTCTCATCCACACACCCCAAATTACCAAATCCGGCAGGAATAGTTTTCACCCATAAACAATTGGCGACCACAGTGGGAGGTTGATCTCTCGGTTGCAAAAAATTGATTTCTCAATTCTTCGGTTTTCATCTCGCGATGTATCCTCACCCGGAGACTATAGGTGGTTCAGATATCATGGAAAGTGTAGCTAGAATGCTGGAGGATGTCTTGGCAAATCAAGCCGGTATCGCTAGAAGACAGAGCGAAACATTCCGCCTTTTGAATGATATAACGACACAATTACAAGAAGGGTCGCAGCATCTACTCGAACAATACAAGAAACGCTGAATCCTTATCTAGGAGTCATACCTTTACCAGTAGAGATGCAGAAAGAGCGCATAATCACAGGGGACCAGCTTTAGCACTATCATATGCATCATTTCTCAACTCTTCTAACTCATTGAGTTGAAGTTTCCTATGGGTACCAGCTTTATCAAGATCAAAATTCAACTTCTTCACAACCCAATATACACGGTGTTCTAACTCAACAGGTAGATGACATGCTTTACCGTACACAAGTCTGTAAGGAGACATCCCAATGGGAGTCTTGTATGCAGTTCTATAGGCCCATAAAGCATCATTTAAGCGCAAAGACCAATCTTTCCTAGAAGGATTGACGGTCTTCTCAAGGATATGCTTAATTTCCCTATTAGAAACTTCTACTTGGCCACTTGGTTTGAGGATGGTAAGGTGTTGCTACCTTATGGGTGATTCCATACTTGCGCACTAGTGATTCAAAGGGTCTATTGCAAAATGACTACCTCCATCACTGATTATTGCTCTAGGGGTTCCAAAACGGGAGAAAATGTTTTCCTTAAGAAAAGAAAGAATAACTTTATGGTCGTTGGTTTTGGATGCAATGGCCTCTACCCACTTAGAGACATAATCGATAAAGAACAAGAATGTATAACTTACCTTCGGAGTTAGGAAATGGTCCCATGAAATCAATACCCCAAACATCAAACAAATTTCAACAATCAAAATGGGTTGTAAGGGCATCATGTTTCTCTTAGAGATACTTCCTAATTTCTGGCACCGGTCACAAGCAACACAAAAAGCATGGCTATCCTTAAATAGTGTTGGCCAATAGAAACCGCTTTGCAAGATCTTTGCAGCAGTTTTCTTGGCACTAAAGTGGCCTCCACATGCATGGTCATGACGAAAAGAGATGACGTCCCTTTGTTCAGAATCGGGGACACATCTCCTAATGATTTGGTCTTAGCAGTACTTAAATAGATATGGGTCATCCCAAAGGAAATGTTTAACTTCAGCCAAGAATTTAGAACGGTCTGTTTAGACCAATGCAAGGGCATTCTACCTACCCGTAGCAAGGTAGTTCACAATATCAACAAACCAAGGCATTTCGAGACACAAGCATCAATTGCTCATCGGGGAATGATTCCTAATTATCACAGATTCATCAGATTCAACATTCAACCTAGACAAGTGATCAAAGAACAACATTTTCGACCCTTTCTTATCTCGAATTTCGAGGTCAAACTCTTGTAACAAGAGTATCCATCGAATTAGACCAGCCTTAGCATCTTTTTTTTTTTTACAAAAGATATCTCAATGCAAAGATGGTCGAATAAATGATGACCTTAGACCCTATCAAATAAGATCTAAACTTATCTAATGCAAACACAACAGCTAGCAACTCTTTCTCAGTTGTGGAATAATTCAGTTGAGCATCATTAAGTGTTTTACTAGCATAGTAGATCACATAAGGGAGTTTGTCTACTCGCTGGCCCAAAACAGCCCCTACAGCATAGTCAGACGCATCACACATAATCTCAAATGGTAATGTCCAATCAGGGGGTCTGACTATAGGGGTAGATGTAAGGAGAGCCTTCAGTTGCTCCCATGCTTCCTTACAAGCATCATCAAAGACAAATGCAACATCTTTTGCAAGAAGATTGCACAAAGGTCGTGAAATTTTACTAAAGTCTTTGATGAATCGGCGGTAAAAACCTGCATGGCCTAAGAATGATCTGATGTCCCTCACAGAACGAGGTTGAGGCAAGTGTTGAATGAGATCTACCTTGGATTTGTCTACTTCTATGCATTTTTTCGAGATGATATGCCCTAGAACAATGCCTGAGTTAACCATGAAATGACATTTTTCCCAATTCAAAACCAAATTCTTCTCCTTACACCTAATCAGCACACAAGTGAGGTGATGCAAACACTCATCAAAAGAAGACCCAAACACAGAAAAATCATCCATGAAAATTTCAAGAAACTTATCTACCATGTCAGAAAATATGCTCATCATGCAACGTTGAAAAGTGGCGGGTGCATTGCACAACCCAAAAGGCATACGACGATAAGCAAATGTTCCATAAGGACATGTAAATGTGGTCTTCTGTTGGTCTTCGGGTGCTATGTGAATTTGGTTGTAGCCCTAATAGCCATCTAAGAAGCAATAGTGACTATGTTTGGCTAACCTTTCCAGCATTTGGTCAATGAAGGGAAGGGGAAAATGGTCTTTCTTGGTTACTGTGTTCAGTTTTCTATAATCAATACAAACTCGCTACCCTGTGGTCACACGGGTGGGGACAAGTTCATTCATCTCATTTTGAACTACAGTAATGCCAGACTTTTTGGGTACTACCTGAATGGGACTGACCCACTGGCTATCTGGAACTGGGTAAATGATACCCGCATCAAGCAATTTCAGAATCTCACCCTTGACCACATTTCTCATGTTGGGGTTAAGTCTCCTTTGCATTTCCCTAGATGGTTTAGTGTTATCCTCAAGGTTTATGTGATGCATGCAAATTGTGGGACTTATACCCTTAAGATCGGAGATGGTCCAACCTAAGGCTCCTTTATGTTCTTTAAGTACTTCTAAGAGTCGACTTTCCCCTGTTCCGTGTCTAAACATGATGCAATAATCACGGGTAAAGTATCGAAGGACCTAAGAATGCATACTTCAAGGTATCAGGTAATGGTTTCAAATCAAGCTTAGGTGGTGTGTCAAGAGGTGGGGCAGATTTGGTATCAGAGAGTGGAAGTGGTTCCACTGCGTTCTGCCATTTAGCAATATCCATGTGCGGCACAGACTCTAGCAAAGAGTGGACTTCACTAATGTACTCAGAATTGAAGAGATCTAAGTCAAAATTATCTAAACATGCTTGCAAAGGGTCCACTGACAAAATATCGGGCAAAGAGTCTTGGATCAGACTCTCAATCATGTTAATCTCATGCAAATCAGTATCATCACAATCAATGGGTTGTTGACTAGTGTTAAAGACATTCAGCTCTACGGTCATGTTACCAAAAGACAATTTCAACACTCCATTACGACAGTTGATGATGGCATTGGACGTCGCCAGGAAAGGACGTCCTAAAATCACAGGAATGTGATTACTTGGGTTTTGCACAGGTTGAGTATCTAAGACGATGAAGTCCACAGGAAAGAAGAATTTATCAACCTTGATTAACACATCTTCGACAATACCAC
The DNA here is from genome assembly GCA_023531295.1 of Papaver armeniacum. Taxonomy (NCBI): domain Eukaryota; kingdom Viridiplantae; phylum Streptophyta; class Magnoliopsida; order Ranunculales; family Papaveraceae; genus Papaver; species Papaver armeniacum. The sequence goes on along the minus strand of JAJJWW010001274.1, from coordinate 74,247 downwards.
GGGGGATTCTCACGGATCTGTCCGCTAATTGTAGCGTAACAGGTGTGGGCTTCAGCTCCCCAAGGCCCAATTGCACATACACAGAGTATGGCAATAGATTTACACTGGCTCCTAAGTCTAGTAACGCCTTTTCGACCGTATGGTCACCTATGGTGCATGTAATCATTGGACTACCTGGGTCTCTAAACTTAGTTGGAATTTTGTTTTGGATTATGGAGCTCACTTGCTCAGTGAGAAAGGCACGCTTATGCACATGAAGCTTTCGCTTTTGTGTGCAAAGGTCATTCAAGAACTTAGCATAGGTGGGTATTTGTCCGATTGCTTCGAGAAATGGAATGTTTATGTTAACTCTCTTGAACATTTCCAAAATCTCATTGTATTGGTTACCCCCTTTCTGTTGCACCAACCGTTGTGGAAATGGAGCAACAGGTATATGACTCGGCAAAGGAACATCTATATCAGTAGGACTCTTGGGTTTATCAACATGCTCAGATTCTTTCTCTACAGTAGATGTTTTCTGCGGTGTTGTGTGTACTGGTGAGTCTGATGTAGACTCGCTTGACTGTGGTACACCTACATGGTTCTCAACAACTCTACCACTACGGAGAGTGGTGACAGCATTCGCATGACTATGTGAAGTTTCATTGCGGAGTAGGAGCCTCGCTTGAAACACATTCTTTGGATTTTGTTGGGGTTGACTAGGAAGTTTGCCTTTTTCTCTCTCATTCAATGCATCACTCTATTTGACCCATTTTAAGTTCTAGATTTGTGAAACGTTGGTCGGTTGTTTTCTCAAGTTTTGAAAGATTTTTGGTTAACATGACGACACAGTCTTCAAAGCTAGGCCTTTTCTCTACATGGTACTGAGTGGGTGGTTGTACTAAGGGGTTTCTAGGATATGAGTATCCTTGGTTGTTATTTGTTGGTCCCCCTTGTACAGGCCCTTTAGACCATGAGAAGTTAGGGTGATTCCTCCACCCTGGGTTGTAGGTTTGAGAATAAGGGTTGTTTTCTTGCCTATGGTATAATGCATTGGCTTGCTCGGTTTTGGACTCTTGAAATGCGTGCAAGTCTGGACAGCTGTCCACTAAGTGGTCAGAACTATGGCATGCGGCACAAGTGGCCATATCAATTTGGTCACGGAGAGTAGGGGCATTAGGTTTTACATTTTTCTGCAACTCAAGCACTTCTATTCTCCGGGCCAAAGATGCCATTTTTGCATTTCCATCAAAGTCAGACTCAATTCTATGAACATTACCTACAGGGGCAGTCCTTTTTGGTTCACGGATGGACTCCCACTGTTGAGTCTTTCAAATGACTTCGATTAAGAAAGTCCAAGCCTCATCGGCACTTTTGTCAATAAATGCACCATTGCACATTGACTTGACTGTGGTTCGGGTTCTAACATCTAGACCCTCATACAATATTTGCACGAGTCTCCATTTTCAAAACCATGGTGGGGACATTGGAGTAGTAATTCATTGAATCTCTCCAAGTACTTTGCTAGAGTTTCGTCGTCTAATTGCACAAAACCATTTAGACTTTGGCGAATTGTCGCCGTCTTATGGTTTGGGAAAAACTTTTTGAAAAATTCTTTTGTGAGGTCATCCCACGTTCTAATGGACTGTGGTTGTAGGGCATGAAGCCATGACTTGGCTTTGTCTTTCGTGAGAAAAATGAAACAATCTCAGTTTGAGGGACTCTTCTCGCATTTGGTTAAAACGCGAGTCCCACAAATATCCTCAAAATCTCTCACGTGATGGTAGGGGTTTTCGGCATCGACCCCTCTAAACACGGGTAGCATGTGAATGGTGCTTGCTTTCGCCTCAAACCGACAAGCATCACCGTGAGAATGATGCAAGAGGGCTGGCTTGCCCTAGTTGGGTACATGTAGTCCTTGAGACTACGGGGTTGGTTAAGTTCCTCACCCATGGTTTCGTTTCTGATGGGTTTGGGCTTTTACGATGGATTTGGGCTTTTATAAGAGTGGGTATCTTTGGCGATTTCGTCCTCGGCGGATTCTAACTAGTCGATTTGTTTGGTCTCTAAAAGACACAATCATAGCCTAGCTAGCGCATCTAGCATGTTAACAAACAATCACGTTCAATCACAGAAAAGCAAAAACTCAAAAATGGCCCACCAATACAATTAGGTGGATTCCAGCCCAGATGATGTGGGCTCAATTTATGTGCACGGCCCAGGTTATGCAAAAATGCACAGCCCAATAGTTGTGCAAAGCCCAGAGGCTGGTTGGAGCAGAGCCCAGTTTATGTGGAAGTTGGGCTTGGCAGGATTATAGCCCAGTTGTGTGAGCTTCAGCTTGTGCACAAGTTTCACAAAGTGACACTCCAATTTCAGCACACAGGAGTTCTTTAAGAATTGCACAGCACAAGTCTAAGTGCAGCTCACAACACAACTTAGATCACTCACAAACTCACACTAAATGACACAACACAGATGTTTAAGAGCAGCTCGGCATGCACAGATTGGCAAAAATTTTGTGAGGTGCACGGGGGTATGGGATGTGCTCACTCAATGGTGAAGCATGTGCTGGGTTGTGTATTTGAAAACCAAGCTAGTTGCTAATACAAACTCTGCTACTCAACAACTCATTCAAGCACCCAAGATCACACACAAATTGTAACAAATGATGCTAACACAGTTAATGTCAACTGGGTCAGTTGACCTCAGTTGTTAGAGATCAAGTACACAGGATTGCAGATATTAGCAGAGTATATAAACTTCACAGTATTAGCAGATTAACAGATCAGCTCAATGTAAGAATAAACTTTACAAATGCAGCAAAATAGACAGCAAATGAATAATCCCAGTATTTTACAACACCTCAGAGTGTCAACACAGATAAGTGCTCTCAATTCTCAGAGGTTGTACACAATTATGCAAAATTTAGCAGGGTTGTGTGATCACAGCACCACTTCAGAGCTAAGCTCTCATGGCCATTAGCTAAGGCAAGGTAGCAACAGGGTCTGTTGACCTCAATGCTCACAACTTAATGCACCACCAACTGCAGGGCAGATGGCTTAGCTCAGTCTCACAGCTTCAGGGGCTGGAGCTGAGCACAGGGCAGCTGAAAGATGAGCACAGAGTTCACAGAACAATGATCTCAGGTGTAAGCAATACCTAGCAGGATATCTAATTTGTTATGAAAGGGTGATACAGGTGCCTATACAATGATGATGCAATGTATTGCACAGATCCACAGAGTATAAATGTGAAGTGCAGTGAGGTAAGGCTCATGAAGGAGGTGGCAAAATCACATATGCATACATCATGGTATTATTTGGCTCAGGGATACAGCACAAGAGATATCACACTCAACTAGCATGCAACTCAACTATCATGGAGTCATTCAGGTAAGCAGGGTTTAGCAATGCTCAGCAAGGTGTCTAGCTTATCAAGTGAACAACTCCTACAGATGTAGATGCACAGACTATGGCTTATCAGCTAGCATGTGGGTAATTCAAAGGTCATGGCGATATTCAGATGGCTACCAACAATTGCAGAGGCTCAGGGCTTTACAAGGCTCAAGTTATCATGCAGTCATGGTTCATATACATTCATTCATTCAGCATGCTATGTCAACATTCATGTAAGCAAGGGTAGAAGATGATACCACCAAGATAAAACCGGGTTTAGGCAAATCCACTAATTGCTTTGCTTGCTCCTTTTCTCCTCTTCCTTGGTTTTGCTTTAGCTGCTCCACAAGTACCGCTACTCAAGAGAGAGTTTCGAGTTCTCAATATTTCACAAATCAAAGAAAGAGAGCAATACTTGCAGTATGAAGTTAACCACTGCACTTGGTTATCTGTTCAGGGTAGACCAAGTTACAGGGGATAAAATATTTATCCAATGATGCAGAGATGTACAAGTTATGATGTAAATCAGCCAAGTAAACTGCAAACCTAGAGCAGCTGAAAATTACAAGGTGAGATGGAGATGCAGAGATTAAAAACACTACAACAAAAGCTAACCAGATGTGAAGGAAAATACAGGGGTGATTGATATACTAGGCTAACAACAAGATATAGAAACTATTAAAGTTATACTACAGCAGTAGATAACAAGATAGACTCTAACACATATATATACAAAATTTAAAATGAAAACAGTGAAGCAAGCAATAATCGACAGGGCACACTACCAATTCCCCGGCAACGGCGCCAAAAACTTGGTAGGATTCTAAAGATGGTTTTCCTACGTTAAACTGCAAGTGCACAGCGCCTGTTGGAGGCGTGGCAAGCACAGGTCGATCCCACAGAGAAATGGAGTGTGTGTGAATGATCTAAAGGGCTCTCTTAACTGAATTCTAAGGAAGTTATCACAAATGTTGTTGTTGTGTCGATACGACTGAGTTGGAATTGCTTTGACTCTAAACTAAGGTATTAATAAGCAAAAGATTTTGTAACTGTGATTTTTGTGGCACTTGGGTGATTGAACTCACCACTTAATCCTATACTAAGGTAACCTAACTCTATTTGTGTTCTTATCCTTCCCTTGAAGGTCTCAGGTGGAAATTTTGCCAATTGAAGTCACAAATTATCCCCTAGTATTGGTTGTCTTCTCACAAAGACAACCAATCACGGTGAAATTTGCTCAACAATTGGTTAATAATCCTAAAACAATACACTCATCAAGAACATAAATTGAACATGAGTTAACTCAATATAAGATTAAGGGTTTATTCTACACCCTAGCAGAGGTGATTAGAACATTATGCAGAGAATAAAAACACTTCAAATTAAATTCTCAAACTAAACCCTAAAACATGTTGTCTTTCTCTCACATCCAAAACAACAATTTATACTCTCAATCACTCTAACATGACAAGTAAATGAAACCCCAAACCTCTTTCCTCCCTTGTCTCGTCTCTGAATCGACCATGCGGGTTGTTCGAGAAAACCCTAAATTCAACCATCTCAACCCTAGCTTCTAGGTTATGGGAGAAGCTAAAGATGGAGATGGGTGAACCTAGGGTGGCGGAGAAGGTAGGCGATGGAGTTGTTGAAGGCTGTCGGGAGTTGGAGGTGGTAGTGATGGCTCGCAATGGGTATGGAAAAAAGGTGAAGGGGATGGGTTTCTCGAATCAAAAGTGCGGGAGAGGAAGAAAGAGAAGATGGAGGAGAAAATGGTTTTGGTCGATAGGGTATAGGTGTAGGTGGATTTGTTGTGAAGCAGGCACATCGAGTGTTGATGGGAAGGACGGAGCGAGCATTGGATGCGGATGGGCGAGATCTGAACGGCTCAGGGAGAATCGGGCTGTTTTGGTGTTGAGCGGGAGCAGCAAGAAATGATGTGAGGAAGGCAGCGAGCGTTGGATGTTGAAGGAGCAAATCTTACGGCTCAGAGGGAATGGGTTCGGATCCGGGTCGTGGCTAGCTCAAGCACATGTCTTGTAGATGGATTGCTTCTTGTTGAGTTGCACTGATGCGCGCGCGGGCTTTGGCTTTCTGCTCCATAGACGCTCGTCTCCAATTCTTTGCTCTTTTGGCTCCTTAATTTCTCTGAGCTTTATTTACTACCTAAAAAAACAAAATTAATTAGTACAAATATTTATTCTTGAAAACAAAGAAAACACAGAATCTGGGATAATATCTGATTTCTGAGCACAAAAGATGAGTTAAATGCCAATAATAAGGTGTAGAAATATGCAATATTTGGCACTCATCATAACACCAACACACAACTCCACTACTCCATCACTCCACTTCCTCCACTTCCCACGAGAGACGTGAATAAGGCTCAAATGACTTGTATAAATACGTTCTCCTCCCTATTTCCAAAACAACAAGAACAAGTCCAGACAACAGAGGCAAGTGTTGATACCATCGTATTCAAACACCGGATCGATAGCTTACATCCTGCAAGCCGGTTCGACTTTACATACAAGTCATACATAGCCAACACCTTCACAATCTCAACACCTTCTTCGCTTCCCTCCTTAAGATCAACCCCATCTCCTTCACTTTGTGACCGAAACAAGTCCTGGAACGGCCATTTCTTGGTTTAGGCGGATTTGCACAGATTAATTTCTCGAATCTACAAGCACTCCCGTGTAGTGCATTTGTTTAAGGTTTAAACTCATTTCTCATCCACACACCCCAAATTACCAAAACCGGGCAGAATAGTTTTCACCCATAAACATGTGTAAAATCATACTCATACTCATTTTCAATTTGGGTATAACCAGAATCGGTTTACACGATACACACATAAAAATCGATTATTTACATTGCACAACAGGAATCGGTTTATAAAAGTGCTCATGTAATCCGATTCTAACAAAAAAAAAATACAGAAAAATTGTGAATTTTTTCTTACAACAATCGGTTTACTAGACACACATATAAAATCCGATTCTAGCATTATACATCAATAATCGGTTTTTATAAGTGCTAATGTAATCCGATTATGGTCTAAGCAGTTATAAATTCAAATGGTAGACAATCGGGCTATGTGGACATTAACATTGACCGATTCTGGTTCAAATTTCTCGAACCACAAAACATATCCAGGAAAATCGGTCTTTGTGGGCATGAACATAAACCGTTTCTATTTGCAATCGGATCACATGTACATTAACGTTAACCGATTCTGGTAAACCCCGAAAAGTTTGATTTCAAAATTTCAATTTTTGAGCGATTGCATGTTACTTAAACCTAGTTTAGATTGAGAAGAAGAATCAGTTGAAGTGGAGATAAAAATAATTTTGATTTTGATTTTGATTTTAGTTTTTAATTTTATGATTTTAGGTTTATGATTTTGGTTTTGGTTTTTAATTTTATGATTTGAGTTTTATGATTTAGATTTTAATTTTTAATTTTATTTTTAATTTTAATTTTATTTTTAATTTTAATTTTTAATTTTATTTTTAATTTTATGATTAAGATTTAATTGGGACACATTTGTATTATTGGTATTTGATAAAGGGTAATTTGGTAGTTTCATCTCTTAATAAAAAAAAAATTGTCCTGTAGTGTAGGCCCAAATTAATGTGCATATGCCCCAATTTAGCTAGGATATTTTGTGCAAACTTCATAGGAAGATGAGTGAGCTCATATATGCTTGCGTGACATGCATTTTCGGATTATGATGTCACTTCGGGACTGTCACTAGATCCTTAACATCCCTATTAGCATGTAATTAAGTTGATGCCTTCCTATATATTCCCTGCTGAAATGTTCCAGTAACCCCATCCTACTCTAAAAGTGAAGCTCTAAAAGGGCTAGCTCCTCCGTTAAGTATGCTAAATTGGAAAAGTGATAGTAACTTTCATTCAGAATCAGAGATAATGTTATATATATTAATGAAGAATAACTGCTGCTTCCTTTTTCTCATTGCGGTATGAGAATACAAACACTTGAAATGATCACAAATGCACTGAGTACAGTAAACTTCAAATGGAATATAGGTACACCAAGATGTTTTCACGCTATACATGTAGGCAAAGGCCTGTTTTTGGAATGAATTTTAATAAAGTGCAACGCGACAACGAAAGAAAGCGTAACGCTCCCTCCACAGGTAGGAAAGGAAAGCCGGTAACGGAAAGTTCATAGAATCTTACTTCCTTATCGATCCATTTGTCGTGGAAACAATTACGTAACTGATGATCTGACTGATCAGTAACCTCCCTCCTAACCAGGAATAATCCCTCTTCCTCACCCCTTCAGATTACAGTGCTCGGGGTTTACAATGGGATTTTTTATAATCTGGTTTTCAACCATCCTAAAGGGCAAAACCATGCACTGCATTTTCATACATGGGGCAAAAAAAGGGGTTTAACAATTAACATCAAAGCATATTCCCTCCTCAGCTTAAATTATGGGTTTACAAACATTCAATAATTAATGGGCCTTTGGCAACAGCTCCTACGTACATTTGCAGATTGTTAGTTGAATCTCCGAGTCTGGTGCACTATTCTTGTGAGTATGTTGCTGCTAACATGCAAGCTTTCGAAAACCAAAAATGCAATCTCCAAATTAGGGACATTTTAGTAAAACAAATTAGCTTCTCAAGGACTTTATAGTAAAAAGGCAAAACATCATTGCTACCTAAGTTTGTCAGCTAGCTAGTAGTTAAGCGTTGTCTCATGATTCAGTCCTAGACCTTGTGTACTTTCTCTCTCCCTCATTCCCCTATAAATTCATCACCCTCCCTCGCACTTTCACTCGTCTCAAATTCATCAACTTCATTCAGTCCGTACGCTACAAACACCGAAACTACAACCCTAAAACATTTAACTGATCAAACGATTCATTTCCCAAAATAAGTTCAACCTTTCTACTCAAAAAAAAAAAAAACGATTCATTTCCCAAAATCTATTTTTGATTTCTCTTCTTCTACTACCACTTCTTCATCACTGCAATGTCGGGTGTTTGGTTATTCAACAACAAGGGAGTAGCTCGACTAATTACTAATCCAACCAAAGAATCATTCGAACTGCAGGAACCAACTCGTGCCGGTTCAGCAACGGCACCAGGAGCACGTCGTAAAATCTTAGTATACGTTCCAACCAACCAAGTGATCACCTCATATGCTGAACTCGAACAACGATTTAATGAGCTCGGATGGGTACGCTATTACCCTAGAAAACCAAAACCTGATCTCATTCAGTTCCATCGTTCACATAACAGCATACATCTCATTTCTCTCCCTAAAAACTTTGCACACCTCAAATGTCATCACTTGTATGATATTGTCGTCAAGAATCATTCTAACTTTGAAGTTCGCGACTGTTCACCATCGTCTTAAAAGTTAATTCCTCGATCATGTACTATGGTTACCCCATATACCAAGGTCTTCATAAAAACTTAAGTTTCCGGTGTTGGAAATGCTGAATTAGGTTTGCTTCTGGGTTTCTCTTTTTAGTTTCTATAGTCAGTCATGCTGCCGATGAGTGGTAGTACTGCTATTAGTATATGTAGTACTTGTGAAATTAAGTGGTTAAATGAATGAGTCTGGTTAGAGTTGGTATGTAGCCTTTATTATATCGTTTTAGTTTGTATTTTGTGTTTCAACTTTTAATGCATGCTTAATGCTTTAATAAAGAAAGATATGTCGTAGTTTTTCTTTCTAATTACAAGTACATGAACTGACGGTAATTTTAGAAATGTACTTCACCATAGGACTCCTCCTCTAGTGAAGCACAGCGCGTAAGAGCAAGTCTTATGGTGGAATCCATCAATCTTCCACGCCACCTCAGCACTTGGAACTGTGGATGGAAGCGCAAGTGTAATGGTGGAATAGTAAAAACGATATTCTTAATGAAGCTAAGCTCCATTCTTAATAGCGCTAAAAAACGATATTTTTAATGGAGCTAAGCTCCATTCTTAATAGAGCTTTTTTCCCGAAGCAGTTAGATTCTCAACAACTCAGTTTAAATCTACGGATAAAAAAAAAACGATATTCTTATTAGCGTTTTTTGTCTTTTAGCGCGCTATTCTTAATAGCGTTTTTTATCTTGACTCGGTAACCATATACATCTAGCTAAATTACACATGTTCTATTAACTAGATTACATTTATCTTGCTAACTGATTTGGACTTAGTCTTCAGAAAATCCCCAGTGCGTACCTTGAATGCATGAACACCTCGTACACCTCGGTGTATAGTGCCAAGTCATATATTCCAACAGTTTTACGCTATTCTTATTAGCGTTTCTATGGATTCCACGGACCATTCCACCAAGTCATGGAATCCTGCTTGGATTTTCTGTGGAAGACCCCAACTTGGAAGCCATTAGACTTGACATAATATGGATTTTCCACACTTGGAATAGGTTGGATTCCACCATAAGACTTGCTCTAAAGAGTAAGAAATCGATTAGCATCGGCCATAAGACCCTTATGGTGGTGGTATCAACATCATCCGACTACCATTATACTTATGATTAGTATCGATTTCACAAACCAGTAAAAAAAACCCGATGCCGATGAATTTCGAAATTATGTTACATGTAACATCATTCTCCTTGCAATGTTAAAAAAACTGGCCGGACGTCGAACCAGTCAAATTACTGGGTCAAGGGTCATATGGTCCGACCAATGGATCAACCCGGGTTTTCTAGTTTATCTGGAACGGCTAACTTGAAACCCCGAAAGACTGTACGTTACGTTAATCTTCATCAAGCGATGTTTTGGCGTTTTCGAATTGAAAACTGTAACGCTTGCATGTTCTCAAAAACGCAAATTCAGTGAGTTGCTTTCTTCTCCTGTCTACGAGACATTTTAAAGATAGTTATGAATTGAATGTAGCTCATTGGAAAAACCCAAGTTGCACATTGAAATGCCTGCATCTTTGGAAGTAATACATGAATTCATGAAAACTCAATAGTGAGAAAGACAATTATTGACCCAATCCAAGCTTCCATTTCTATCAACACTATCAGTTGAAGAAAGCTATCTTTAATTTTTCTTCTTAAGCTCTATTTTGTTGGTTTCTAACTAAATTCGCGGACCCACATAGTTTAGTTAATTAATGAACATTTTAATTTGCTGATCTAACGGTTTCGCCAGGGGGTAATGAATGTGAAAGTGAAATACAACTCTAGTAATTTGTACTACGACTTCTGATTTAAATTTAAGGAACTTTCTTCATTTTTCGAATACATAGAAAAGATACTGGTGGTATACTGGTATTTTCACACTACTGATTCGCCCAGCCTATTCGTGATGTAATGGAGTCAGACCACAAGTTTGACGAATGCATGTGAATCAGATAAAGTGCGAAAATGTGTAGTTAATGGACGAGGATGGTGAAAGCCACTGCTTTGACTAGACTAATCAGAATTTGGCTGTCAGCCAACGGAAAAGGAGTAGTTTACATAGGACTGGTCAACCTTGGACTTTAATAAGAAATCGTAGTCTGTCAATCTATGTTAATCCTCAATCTTTGGGGTTATTGCAGTAAGTTTGTTTTTGTGCGTTCTGGTAGCATCTTTGTTTCTTTCTACTGTGATAAGGATCTTAGCCTCTTAGATTCTCATAGACTCCTACGCTGTGATGTACCTTTTTATACACAGACTTCCTGTTTCAATCACTTTTTCTTTCTTTGTAAACGAATAGACTACACAATACACATTGCTCACATTACACCACAGAAACATCAATCCGTACTTTAATACTAACATATGACAAGTCTCACATGGCATTGATCCTTCTCATTAACCACCGATAGGAACTATATGTCGAGATCAAACATAACAGGGTTAGCTGTCCAAACTGGACAAGGATTAAGAGTAGATCAAAGTATTTGAGGAAGTAAGAATTTTTTTAGCATTTCCATTAGTAGGTCGGAAAAAATTTATACGTGACCTCTGGTTATTGGAATTTTCATGAGTGAGTGCTGAAATTATTAGTACCACGTTGTGTGGGTTATCTAAGATCCTGCAGTTTATAAGCCCTGGCAACTTTAACCTTGCAAGCCGATTTTTGAGGTTAATTTTTTTTTTCTTTCATAAACGAGGGAACCCTCGGAACATTACATAATACAAAGCAGTTACATGAATTTTTAAGATCATTACACAATCATCATATCCATAGTATCTCCACCAATTCTTGACTAACCATCCCAAATTTGCAGACTTAAAAAACTATTTCAGAAACCCCTAAGGACCAAATTGTATCACAGGGCCTAATTAGTTTTGAAATAAAACTAATTTGTTTGACTGCACAAAGCAGTGGTTGGATCAAATCCAACCCCGTGATTTCAAGAACATGTAAGCTAGGCTTACATGAACTAAGGTTTTTATAGTAAAAGTGTTTTACCACCGATTCAAAGTAACAAGAGCAGTGTCTTGAGTAACAGGAGCAGTAGCAGTGTCTTGAGTAACAGAAACATTAACTGAGTCTTCGGTAGCAGGAGCTAAAGTAACAGAGATTTCTTAAATCGTTCTTTTGAAGTCTGGATCACGATGAATCGGCCCGACTCGGCGTTGGAGTGTTTCTAACAATCGATGAGCTTGTTGATGATTTTGATTTTTCTGCTTTTACCTTTGTTTTCCTAGTTGTTGATGTTAGGAGATCCTTAACTGGAAAGTAAAGAGCTCGTCGGAGAAGTAGTCGGAGCATCAGAACCTGCCGCAGAAGATCAGCTCCGAGCTTAGAGCAAACGTCAAGATAACAGCGATCCGAACATAGGAACACCATCACCAAGACTAACACATCCCCAACAATAGAAAGTACACAGGAAAACCAGTAATTCTTAAACTTAACCCTAATAAACAAAGGAAAAAAAAATCTATTAACTACTAGATTACTGGGATAACCTAGAGCATCAAGATCACATAAAACTAACACACGCAAAAATAAAACCCAACCACCACCATACACAGTGAAAAAAAGCGGTGGGGATGAACCCGAATCTGGATCTGTTAGATTTGCTTTGTCTTATTCATGGGGTAGAAACGAAAAATGATTGTATGGATTGCTTTCTTCCCTTCGAAACATCACAGCCCATACCCGCATATTCGTCCAAAGATCGATGAAGAACAACCATAAAAATTGCAAACAAAAACAGTTCCGATGATGAAACCAAACTGTAACTAAAACTTAAGATTCTAACAGCAGAGAATAGATCAGGAAAAACGAGAGCGAGTTATGGTGTTTGATCTGCTCAGATCAGCTCCAAAAGATCCAATCTGAGCAGAGAAAAGATCAGTCAGGGGAGGTCTTCGTTGGAGAAAAAAATATGGAGTGAGAGAAAAAATATGGAGTCATAGAACTACAATTCTACACACCGTTTATGACAACTTTCAATATTCTAGTCGCATCATGTCTTATAGAAAAACAACACGCACGGTTAGTTTCAAGTCAGTTCATTTTTGAAGTTAATTAGGCCCATGTACTTCAATATAAAAGTGAGCCTAAATAAGATTCTTAGTCTTAAAACTCATCTCCGGTAGTTAAGATTGTACCATGTATTTTAAATTTAGATTTTTTGTATTAAATGTGAATTATTTTAAATAAAATTAATGATATGGCAATAGTTAGGGGATTATTCGGAAGGTCTAGTTAAGACTTTTTTCAATACCTTTTATATTTAGTATATAATCCCTCCTACTTTGTACTAGAATCTACCTATTGGAGATGAATTTGTCGTAAATAGAAGTCTAAAACTTATAGGCCATGAAAAAATAGAGTTTCACCTTCAATTAAAGATGTTCTTAGTTGGACAAGGATTAAGGGGAGGAGGGAAGATGAGAAGCTGGGAACAAGTAGATTAGATTTACCTCCAAAGTGGAGAAACCTTGGAATTTTGTAAAGTATCTCTTCTTTTTTCTTTGTAAATAATTTCCATGGATTTTAGAAAACCCCTGAGTGGGTAATTCTTTTGTTTATTAAGGCCCCTTAATTAAAAATTCCGAATATAAAAACTAATTAGTTATAGTTATATAAGTTTATTTGGAGTTTTAATTAAGGAGAGATAGTGTTTCCTCCCCTTCAAAGATTATTATTTTACATTATCTCCCCAAGAGATTTTAATTTTAGCAAAGCCTCCATTAGTCAAGTATTTCATCCATCATCCAGTTAGCTGAGCCAGCAAGAGTGTACACGTGGCAAAAATAACTTCTCTTGTTTTTGTTAACTAACCGAAATACCTTTATCTTCTTGAATTTAAAATCTAAGATACAATAAAAATTTCATATATTAATGCACTTTGGAACTCACAAAATAATTTATACATTGAGGTTATTAATATAGAGAGGTATATATACTACAAGAATGTAAAATTTTAGTAGTTTAGAGCAACTCCAGTTGGCAACCTGAAATATGCACATTTGATGTGCCATGTGGATTGAAAAATCAATTTCATGCGGTGAAAAAAATGTTTTTCGGGACAACTTGAGCCGACCGACCCCACCTTTACGACGGGATAATTGTTAATCGCCCCGAATGGCTATATTTCCTTCTACCTATATAGACACACTTAATCCACCAATTTTAAACACACTTAACTACCATCCGTTCTCTAATTTCACAAAAAATCTTCATATTTCTTAAAAATATTTCTTGTTTTCATTCGTCTCATTCATTATGGATCCTAATTTGGAATATGAGGAAACACAATTATTAGTGGTAGTATTTTTGCAACAACAATAAGGGTTTATGCAACAGCTGGTCCAAATGGATGTAGATTCAGATGATGAGAGAACGATGAAAAACACCATGCTACAATTATACACTGGGCAAGTTCTGAAAGAACCATAACCATGAGTTGTATTGAGAAGAAGATATACGTGGATGTTTCGCGACCAAGGTCACGAACAAATGATGTGTGAGTATATGTCAATATCTACTAGAATTTTACTCGGTACATACCAATATCTACTAGGTTTTTAGTCAGTACGTATCAATAGCTACTAAGTTTTCACCCAATACATATCAATATCTACTAGGCCTTCATTTAATGTTAGAGTATTGATATGCACTTGTGAATATTTTTCCGCAACATTACCCTCCACGTCGAATTCGAACTCAAATTGCAGTTGTAAAAACGTGGGGGTACAACAACCACACCCAACTACTTCGTTCGGAAATATGTATGGACTAAACTCCAATATAATTCTGAGAGCATCAAGTTCTTGAGTCTTAATCTGGATATATATTAAAGAGCTTTATCTCTTTCTCAACTCAATTAGTAAATCAAACAGATAGAAATCCGTGAACCTGATTGTTATGAGAATAACTCGTATGGTACCAAAGACCAATGGCCGAGTGTCAATCAAGTTTTATCCAACAAACAAGGTTGGATTTATCAACTATGATTGAACTACGCACAACCTGTGATATTTTAATTATATAATAAAGAAAATATAATGCGGAAAAGAAATAACATACACACACCAGAAATTTTGTTAACTAGGAAACCGCAAATGCAGAAAAACCCCGGAACCTAATCCAAACTTGGACACAACACTGTATTAAGCCGCTACAGACTCTATCCTACTACACGTTAACTTCGGACTGGAATGTAGTCGAGCCATAACCAAGTCTCACACCGATTAAGGTATAGTTGCATTCCTTACGCCTCTTGAATCTCGCAAGACCCTGCGCACTTGATTCCCCTAGCTGACATTCTTTATAGCCTAGAAGTTACTACGACCCAAAGTCGAAGACTTAAAAACAAATTTGTCTCTCACAGATAAATCTATTCTATTTGTTGTTTCCGTCTTAATATAAATATCAAGGTGAACAGGAAACACAACTAATAATCCGGTCTTATACTCCCGAAGAGCAACCTAGAATATTAGTCACCTCACAATAACCTAACAGGTTAATTTATTGTGGAATCACAAAAGTCTGAGACGAAGAAACTGTTGTGATTACTTTTTATATCTTACATATCGGAGATAAATCTCGAGAAAATCTTAGAGACGATTAAACTCAATACGATGGAAAAAGTAAGATCAGGATACGCAACTACAGAGAAAACAAATGAAGTCTTCAAGTCGTTAACCCTAATAATGGTTTTCAAAAGAACTTTGAGCCTAGGTTAATGGAGAATCGACTCTAGTTTGCAACTAGGACACACGAGAGTGTAGGGATTAGGTTTCTCAGATGCTAGAGTTGTCTCTTATATGGTCTTTTAAATCAGGTTTGCTTATAATCAAAGCCAAGATAGCTTAGTAACAAAGCAATTAATATTCACCATTAGATGAACTCCTGATTTAAGCTAAGTCTTCTTAGAAAATAAGCAATCAATATCCACCATTAGATGGTATTAGCTTGATACGCACAAATGAAAATACAGTAGAAACTCTATAAATTAATGCTGTCGGGACCATCAAAATTTATTAATTAACCGAGATATTAATTAATCGATAAATTAATAACTATTAATTTATATATTAATTAATACTTTATTAACTTATAGATAAATTTCATATCAAATAATTAGTTTCTATACAAACAAAATACCATATCATGCCCCCTCTCACTGCGGAGGTCGGGGTTCGAACCCTTGAAATTGCTAAAATTCCTAAATGAATGAGATTTAGGAGTAGTCTAGGGACCAGGGACCACTATACCAAGCTATCAAAAAAAAAAAAAAAAAACATATCATATCTTTTATATTTCCTATATAAATACAATATCAATACCAAATTATATTGTTCTTTATAAACACAATATTCAATCATATATTTTATTTCCTATCTAAACACAAGTTAAAACAATTTGGATGAACATACAGACAGTGAAATTACTCAAGACTTGCAAAATTTGATCGAGAAGTTGGGCTATCGCAATTTAATGAATGTCGAAGATGTCCTAAACTATCCGGAAGAAAATGAAGTTACACAGTTGTTAACCGATGAAGAAATAATCGAGAACGTTATGGGAACTGATAAAGATGTGGAAGAAGATGATGAAAGTTCTACGATAGAGCCCCTACACGAAACGAGGCTATTATTAATTTATATTTCATATGGGGCCTATATAGGTAATCAAAAAAGTATTATCTTATAATTTTAGCGAATTATTAATTTGGCACGTTGTCCCCGACTCGGGACCGGCCAAAAATATTATTTAAGAGAGTTTATTAAATAATTGAGTATTAATTAAAAGAGTTTCTACTGTATACATATATTTAGATATGGGTAAAATGTACCTAAACGTGTATAACAAGTTGGCTCAATAACAGTTAACCGAAGTTAGCCATATGAACACTTTTAGCTTAGTCATATTCATCTGACACTTCTAGATCAAATATGATAGTCAATCAATCATGATAGATAATCAAATGAATCTAAACGTTTTTTAAGAGAGTTGTTCAAATATTCACTATCTCATAGAAATATATATCCATGAACAATTAGAAGCATATTTGGTTTGGTTTGTGAAAAGACGAGGGTACCCAAATACACTACAATCTTTTATTTATCCACCTATAAGTCCTCTTACCGAAAGTGATCGTCTATGGACAAATTCGAGACAATGCAACAAATCGGGATTCACAATTTGTGTGATTGTCTATGGATGCGAGATCGAGACAATACAACAACCAAAGTGTGATACTTGATAATAGGTTCGGACTTAACCAAACTCTATAGGATCACTATCAAATATAACGGAGTTAACGTTTGTGTAATTTACTTTAAATTATATAAACAAATATAATTGCGGAAAACAAAAGTAAATCACACAACAAGATTTTGTTAACGAGGAAACTGCAAATGCATAAATACCCAGGGACCTAGTCCATAATTGAATACTCTCATAATTAAGCCGATATACAAAATCTACACCAACTTCGTATAGTTGAAACCAAGCAACTACCCCTAGTTCACTCAGTTTCCTCAGTATCCCTGCGCTTCTGACTTCGATGAGTGCATCCACTCACTACACCAAATTTTGGGATTAGTAACAGAACTGAGCCGTTACTAAAACGGGTTGTAACGGCTCTTGCCTGTTTCAAAAGTGGGTGTTACATTTTTTCGCAACGGCAATGCAGCCGTGACGAATACTTGGTTGTAACGGCATTAGTAACAGCTGATGGCCGTTACTAAATGACACGTAATAATAACAGTGAGGGCACATTTAATTTTTTTGTAACAACGTGGTCGTAACATTCTCGAGCCGATACTACGTGGCAAGTTGAAACAGTTGCTATGTGTTACGAATTTTTTTGTAACAACAAAAAATTTACTGCCAGTCAACATTGTCCTGGTCAAAATTATTCAATACTGACCAATTTCGACTAGGTCAGTATCAAAGTAGTCGAAATCGCTCTCTTCGGCCAAGTAATCGGCGAGTACTCGCTACAAGGTAAATGAGCGATGCGATTTCCGAGTACAAGGTCATTCCGATGAACATCGATTAAGTCGGCCGAGGAAACCGAGTAATCGGCCGAGTAGACCTAATATTAGGCCGAGTAGACCGAGTATTAGGCCGAGGAGACCGATTGTGTATAAAAATTGGCCGAGTACTTGGTATAATTCATGACTCATGAGTATTATATATAAATCTCTAATAATTAGGGACCGAGTATGATGCCGAGTTTTGGCGATTTCCAAGTCCGAGCTCATTGCTCCTCGCTACAAGGTACCCCACCGAGTAGGACCGAGGAACGTTTTCGATTACTTTGGTCAGTATTAACCGGCAGTCCATTTTCTGCCGGAAATAAACCGGAATTTCAATTAATCTGCGTCCAACTTTCATTCCATCCACATTCAACGATCAATTTATATCATATTCAACCACTTCATGTCAAAGTAGAACACAAGCTCTTCCAAGTACCAAATTCTAAGGGAATACATAAGTTCCTAAGTTCCTAAATTCAGTTCATAGAAACTTTCTAAGCTCTTAAGTTCAGTACACAAATTATTCTAACTAAAATCACAGATACTATATAGAAACTTACAACACTTACAGCTGTTAAGGGACCTAATGAGTCGAGCACTTCGCCAAGCACAAATCAGCCCTAAGCTATCCTTGCAATATTCTTCGCCAAGTTCTTCGTAATACCTGGCTTTAAGTTCGTAATTCCCAACATGTACTACACAAAAGAAACCAAACACATATATAAGAATACCAACTTAAAGGCTACCAAATTTATGAAATTTACCATCAGATAACTACACATACAGAGAGGTGCGAGTAAATGATAAAACATAAGCAACACTAAGAAACAAAAGGGTACCGGGAACATAATTGCCTGGTTAAAGAATAGAGCAAAACGGGCAGTTTCAACAGCCTTGTCAATGTGGCTTCTTCACAAACAATACAATGAATGGAGATTTCCCTCCAAGCTCCAGAGGCACTGGCTTAAGGTTGCTTCTACCAGCCAGTTCAGAAACAATTTTGCTGGTTATAGTTGATCCTGTGAAAGCAAGATGAAAAGAAGTCAGCCTTTTCTATGTTAATACCTGAGAAAACAAAATAATGTGTTAATTATGCGATCTTCGATATATAATCTTCCTCGGATATATGAAAACAAACCTTGTCGACATCCATATGACTAGCAAGTGTTGCACCTTCCGTAGGACCATATATAAAAATCATATTGAGAACACCCTCAGGAAAGCCGGCCTGGAATGGACATTACACAACTAAGAATCCTAAAGCATGCATTAAAAAATGAAGACAAATAATACTATCAATTTTATTTTCCTAGAGGCTAAGCAAATACACAAAAATGAAAAGTAAATCTTCAAAAATAACTTACAATTTTGCTTCTTCTAAGCTTGTAACGAATCGTGGTTGCTTGCACTTTAAATGGAAAGAACCAAGAAGACCTATGAGAAATGAGATAACTTGTTTCACAGTGATCCTGTCCAATGATAAGGAAGTTGTTTAGAATGAATTTACATCTGACCCGTTAACATATAACAAGACTCATCGATCAAAACTTGTATATTATATCCTTTAAGAAGAATGAATTTCAAGGTAAATTTGAGGTTCTTGCACTGTACAGAACAGTAGCAAACCTTGCAAAGTCGTGGGTTCCAAAGAACTGTACGCAAACTGATTTCCCATTTACATTGGATTTAAGAGATTTAAATGCAGCAATATCTGATCCATTCACAACAACTGCTGGCCACATTGCGTAACCTACACCATAATTAATATAAAGACGCTTATAATCTCAAATTGAAGAGAAAAAGAGTGATACCCAAAATAACTTATCGAGTCACCAACAATTCGAGTGAAGTGTTTTTTCATACTAATTTATATTAGACAAGCAAGAAAACATATTGCGGCTAGTAATCTCATTAACACGAAACACATGCAATTCGAGATCTGTAGGCTATCTAACTTATCTGCATCATTTAGCGGGAAAAACAAAATCCCGCATTTAAAAGCGATCTATATATGTCGGCTGATTTAATTAACCGATGGTGTCCAACCCTACACTTATATTGAAGGCCATTAAAACAACCTTGGATGACACTGTCACATTATGAAATGTGTACATAATATACTTTTCATTGTACAATTAATTAATGTAGCTAACCAACCTGTTAATTTAGCCCATATTATATCCCCAGGTTCAAGCTCAGCGCAGCCAGCACAAGCATCTCATCATAGCCAAGGCCGCCAATGTTGTCAAGTTCGCGAACGCGGTCTCGATTTAAAGACTGCATTTCCTCACGAGAAATATAAAACTTTATCTTTTCAGTTGAAAGAGTTACGTTTTCACAATCTCCGTCTTTATATTTAACCTGCATTTTATGTTGCACATGTAAACAATTGACTCCAGATAACATTGAGCACCCAGATAACCAAATACATGCTCTCAAGTAAACAATATGATCAAGATATAAAAATCATGCTAAGAAACTTTTGAAGTATATATCTAGTCTTTCAAACAGATAATGGGTTAATAAGTGAACACCACAATTAAATGATGAAAGTAAGAAACAAACCTGATGCGCCTTGGTCTCTGGATCAAATCCCGTGAATCGATCTTGGATACCAATCTTTATCTAAAGGCCAGTATACCTGTAATTCAACCAGTTAAAATTCAGAAGAAAGACACAATAACTAAAAAATGATATAACTCAATCAATGAACGGCATAATGCCCCTAACTAATTTCCTTGCATGACATTCCAATGAATGTTTGCGGATCAACATCCTTCAAATTCAACCTAGAATAGCAACAAACATGCATTTCTCAATCAAAATCCACTTCCCTAAAAATTAAAAATTTCCGAAACATTTATCCAATACAAACACTAGAAGAAAATATCGAAAAACTTACTTAACCCATTTCTTAACTGAACCAGATGCAGAACCCTTATTCAACTAAGGAGATGCGTGTTTACCTCCATCAACTCCCCCACCTAAAAGCATCCGTTCATTAGCTGAATTTACCTGTCACAAGAAAAGGGTCATCAAATACTCATATCACAGAACAACCCCACATGGACAATGCAAGCCAATATAAAATGTCACAGAAATTTCACAATGAGTTATACAAATCTGACCAACACCTACACCTCCACATATTAGTAAAATTCTCCCAATTCGGAGCTCTTATTAGTCACCACCACCACCACAATGAGGTTTACATATCAGATCACCAATCCCACCACCTCCAGAATGAGGTCTATAATTCTGACCACCACCTTCACAATTAATGAAGTTTACATTTCTGGTCACCAATCCGACCACCTCTGTACCGCCCTGCACCACCATCACCACCTCTGGAGTGGGGTTTGCAGTTCTGACTACCACCACCACCACTGTCAGGCCACTAAACCCACTAGACATAAACCCATGGAATCAGTAAATTAGTGACCAAACCCTAGAGATTTCAGAGTGAATTCAAAGGAATCAAATTGAATTGAGTATAAATCTAAGAAATTTTAAGAAAACTTACAATGGCATCAAAAGTACCATTGATAAGCCACTTTGTGATATCACCTCTTCGAATTTTGACACTACTTGATGAAGAAATTTCGAAAACCTTACTACCATCATTAACAGTGCCTCCACTTTCGCCACTGTTAGACGCCATTGACGGTGTGATGAAAAGTGAAGTGGAGGAGGAGCTGGGGATGAGTGTAGCTTCTAAGGTAAGTGCAATCTTTGTTGATGAAATTGAAGTTCTTGTCAATGGGAGATTTCGATTTTGTGTGTATTGAAACCAATTTCTAGGGTTTGTTTTTGGTCGATAAGTTCGAGACAACACGACCCTTGCCGTCGTTATATTCTCTTATGGGTAACCCTAACTTCAACACCAGAGTAACCAGCTTCAGAAAGCTCTCTACAAATCGAACCCAAAACATGAACAAAACCCTAATGATGAAACCCTAAAATCTGATATAACAGATGATGAAACCCTAAAATAGAAAAAAATTTGATGATGACTTACACGGATCAAAATTGAAATCGAAACCTTAACTCAATTAACAGTTCATTGAACATCGGTTTTTCAAAGATCAGAAAAGAGAAAATAGAAGAGGGTTTGAGAAAAGAGAGAGAAATGAAAGAAAAGAAATGAAAGTGAGAAAATTCGAGATTGGAAAGGATTATCTAGGTTTGGGAGGAAATATCCTCTTGTTCAAGGATATTTGGGTGGAAAAATATGTCACGCGTGTGAATGACACACGTACACAATCATAGTGTTACGAACCAAGTGTGACCAAACGTGTGAGTGGCACGCGTAAAAAATTTTTCATAACGGCTCTACTCTGTTACGAATTTTTAAAAAATTAGTAACGGCTTATGCCTGTTACGAATATTTTGTAACAGCATTTGTAACGGGAATTTTGTAACGGCCATTTAGCCGTTACGAATTCCTGTTACGAATCCGGGAATTTGGTGTAGTGACTGGAACGATTTTCTTTGGATCGTATTCCAAACAGTAAAGGAACAACAAATCTATTTGGTAACAACTCTTCCGATTCTTTCAAGATAAAGATACCTCAATTCATACGCAAAGGATATTCCGTTTAATCTAATAAACTCCTTTGCCTGGTATCTATCCAATAACTACCAAAGTAGTCAAGTTTAGATTCGCAATCAATCAATATAAATTGAAACAAGAAACTATAAAGTGATGCCGATCTCACACAACTAATAAATATGATTCTAGTTGGATCCCAGCCGATCAAGGTTTTTTCACACCCAAAGATATGAGAAACAATAATAAATCTTCTTCGTCTTCAAATCTTCTTTAATCTTCAATAAGCACATGCACAACACCACTTGGATCTCTTGTGATCAATCACACACAGAACGGAGTCTGTTAACAATGGATTATCACAAGATGTCTTTAGATCAACAAACAGTTCTAAAGATCCCGTCGATACTTCGATCTAGTTTGAGTGAATCTTATATCAGAAGAGAATATTCTTAAGAATAAACAAACTAGGTGCAATCAAAGTTTCAACAGCCGTTAGTCAATCAAATCAATCGAAACTAATAACACTACAATTATCTAATTTCCCACCAACGGTACTCGTAAAGCTTCTTGATCCCACGGAAGTCTTTAAATGAGAGGTCGTAAGAGATTTCACCTAATTAGGATACTTTCCTCTCCGATTAGACGGCTCCACCAGAAACAATAAAAAGATGAAGTTTTCCTGGCTCTTAGGATAGTTTGCTATAAATGAAAACTTATGTATTTATAGACCAAGGATTTTTGGACACCAAGGAATTTCCAAAACTGAAAATATTCTCAAGATATGCAATGAATAAAAAAAATCGGTTTTCCTAATTCCAATATAAATGCTTTTCCAAAATTTCTGAAATCTCTCATAGAAAATCTCCAATTAGTAAATGCACATTACTAATTTTTATTCTCTAGATATATGCATTTAATTGCTGGTAATTAAAGTATATAAAACCAAAAACCTTAATTAAAAGATTCTCAATTTATTTCGGCACGGGATATCCTTGAGTATTAAGGAATATTTTTGAACAATAAATGATAAGAGTTATTGTACGTGTTCAGAGTATGTTGACATCTTTTTACTATAAATCCTTATTCATATTTACATGGATTTACATTCTTGGAATCGGTTATACCCCACTTCCGAAGAAGTTTAGAATTGGTTCACCTATATTCCAAGACTACTATGTGATTGATCAAACATCAAGTCACATACATGGGTTCAATCGGTTATACCAATCACTAGGATCGATTATACCTCAATATGGAATAATTGTGATCGGTTACACAAGTTACCAGGACCGGTTATATCAGTTACCTGGATCGGTTACATCAATTAACAGGACCGTTACCATATTGTTAATGGTGGATTTTCATTTAAAGGCTAAATTTGTAAAGGCCAAAATTATGGGCTAACATCTTGCAAAAGATAAAGCCATTAATAAGTGATGAATACTTCTTCACTTTACTAATTCACCTAGAATAGAGCATGTGGCAACAATCCCAGATGATACGTGAATTAAATACACAAAATTCATCCGAGGTTGGAGCATGTAGCAACAATCCCATATACCACGTGAATTTACTGACATTATTAATTAATGCATGACCATCCTTGTATTTCTGTACTCATTAATGCAGGTGCGGCATGACGGCGAGTGTTGTTCTCGTGAGAGCAACACGAATCTCCAAGCATTAATAATAAAACATGTACAAAATACCCATACGAGGCTACAACTCTCGGTGTGTTATACTAGCCCGATTGAGCATACTTGAACCCGAGGCCGACCATATCGGTCTCAGAAACGATCACGACCATCCAACTTCACCAGCATGATTGGATGGCTTAGATTGAATCCATGACCCAAAGCAGGTATTGGAATATGCACCACCGACCCAACGCGGGCCCTGCATGGTCGGTCTCCCCAAAAGGGTGGCATAGCTTGCCAAACCGTCCAAGCCAAAGCAATATGGACGAAAAACCCTAAATTAGGGTTTGCGGCACATTACATGTATCGCAAAACAGTCTCAACCATCCATCTTTGTAGGCATAGATGGAGGGTGTAGATGTAGATTCAAGGGTCCCGAGCATGTCAACACAAACACCGTGGGCCGCCTACATACTGATCGATCGGTCGGGACCAACTATAGTTGGTCGTCTTGATTCGTGCGCCCAAACTGGGTATGACACACGGCCGGTAAAACCTTATTAGGGTTTGTGTCGCGATCACGAGCGTCCCTTTTCTCCTGCTCGGATGAAGGGTCCATGAATAGACTAAGCATGTCCGGTAAGTATCAACACGATCACTGCGGGCCCACCTATCTCCACACCCAATCGGCCAAGACCAAACTTGGATGTACACCTTGATTCGCGTGCCCAAACTAGGCATGGTCACACTTCCCAACCACAAACTGATCTCGACCGCTCAAGTTTACCGGACAAATTGAGTGGCTTAGATCACGTTTCTATGGGACGATGAAGTACAGGTATATACACCATTCCACCGTATGCACGCCGGGCTAATCGTCCAAGATCGACCAAGCTTGGTCGTCTTGGAATGCGTGCCCAAAATTGACATGATGCGCGGCTTTTGCGGCACCAGATTTCTGTTGTAAATCGATCTCGACCACTCAACTTCGCCGGACAAATTGAGTGGCCCAGATCACACTTTCACGAGACAATGAGATATGGACGCCTACACCGTCATGTCGTCTACACACATGCACGATCGGCCCTGTCAAAATTGTATCCCAAGCTTGGATTCGACCAAGGCAAGAGTGATGCTTGCGCACCTCTTCAAAAAACTAATTCCATCAACGGTCGCGAGATGAATGTCTCAAAGATCATCTCGTCCGTCCAACTTCACCCGGCTTGGTTATACAACCTGTCGGGAGTTAATTGGTCGGTGAGGCGTCATGGTGATCACCACCCATCACTTTACCACATCATGATGCGGTACATAGAATACACACGGTACTTCACGGAGTATCGACTTCCTAAATAACTTAGTTATTTAATCGAGCATTACATGCTATTTTTACGTCAGGTCCCACGATCCACACACTCGAGACATCAATCATGTCACAAATCGGGGATACATATCGGGGTATTGGTCGGCGGTTTACGGCGTGCAACGCGCGCATCACAAGAACGTGTCGAAGTCATGGACGGTTAGAGATGACAGGAGAAGTGGGCAAGACTGGTCGTGTAACACTAACACACAACTCCACTACTCCATCACTCCACTTCCTCCACTTCCCACGAGAGACGTGAATAAGGCTCAAATGACTTGTATAAATAGGTTTTCCTCCCTATTTCCAAAAAAACAACAGAACAAGTCTAGACAACAGAGGCAAATGTTGATACCATCGTATTCAAACACCGGAACTGATAGCTTACATCCTGCAAGCCAGTTCAGCTTTCTGATACAATTCATACATAGCCAACACCTTCACAATCTCAACACCTTCTTCGCTTCCCTCCCTAAGATCAACCCCATCTCCTTAACTTTGTGACCGAAACAAGTCTGGAACGGCCATTTCTTGGTTTAGGCCGGATTTGCACAGATTGATTTCTCGAATCTACAAGCATTCCCATGCAGTGCATTTGTTTAAGGTTTAGACTCATTTCTCATCCACACACCCAAAATTACCAAAACCGGCAGAAATAGTTTTCACCCATAAACACATATACTCATGGTATTGCTTGTGATCGGTCACACCAGTTACCAGGATCGTTTACACCAATTTCCAGGATCCGTTACACCAATTACCAGGAACAGTTACACCAATTACAAGGATCGATTACACAACACTCTGTGATCGGTCACACCAATTACTAGGATCGGTCACACCAATTACAAATATCGATCATACCATCTCATGGTGATTACTTAGGATCGGTTACACTAATTAATAAAAACTAGTCATACCAAATCAGAAGTCAGGCATTGTGATTAGTTATACCAAGATACATAACAAATTTACGATCGGTCCTACCATTTCACACGTATTGGTAATACAAAGATTTGCAATGAATATCCGTACCGATAAGCCTAGCAATTTCCCTTTCGATTCATAAAAGAAGTTCATGAATGTACTTCCTTTAAACAAATGTAAAACATTGTTTCCTAGGATGAAATATTCATCATAACCATTCACATAATTATAACAGTATATAAAAGATTATGTCGATGTCATATCTACGAAGTTCAAAAGATAAGCGTTATACTTCGTAGTCTAATTCCCTAATACTATGATCATACAAATATGACCATGTCACATCACTTGAGTATCATACAATATGTAAAGTATATACATCTTTACTGATTATGTTTTCAATATAACACGACTTTAAAGATACTTTAGGAATGAAACAATTCAAGTCAATATTACTAACCTCAAGAGGAAGGATGATGTTGTCGTTGTAGTTCGCTTCTTCTTCACATTCTTCAGGTCTTCGTAATAATAATTGTATGTCTCAACATTCCTAGACTTTCTAGTATAACCTAAACAAAGTTGATTCTAGTATATAATCAAGCGACTGTAGATGCGTTTTGAGTCACTAAAATATGAAAACCAAACTTGACATACCAACGCTTGGTGACTTCAACCTAGCTATGCTCTAACAGTTTGTAATTATACAAAGTACTTATACAAGAGCCAATTCATGAACATAATGCCACGGCTTGCAAAGAAAGTTCGCATACATTAATTCATTAAAGTTCCAGGGACTTTAGTTCGTAAACTGAGTTCACAAACAAACCTGAGTTCATGAGTATGAGTTGTCATACTATTTATGGGTGAAAACTATTTCTGCCGGATTTGGTAATTTGGGGTGTGTGGATGAGGAATGAATCTAAACCCTAAATAAATGCATTAACGCGGTGAGTGCTTGTAGATTCGGAAATCAATGCTGCAAGTCCGGCCTAAACCAAGAAATGGCCGTTCCAAACTTGTTTCGGTCACAAAGTGAATGAGATGGGGTTGATCTTAGGGAGGAAGCGAAGAAGGTGTTGAGATTGTGAAGGTGTTGGCTTGCTTATGACTTGTGTAAGAAAGATGAACCGGCTTACGGATGCAAGCTATCGATTCGGTGTTTTTGTATTAACACTTGGTTTGTTTTTGTCTGGACTTGCTCTGTTGGTGGAAATAGGGAGGAGAACCTATTTATACAAGTCATTGAGCCTTATTCACGTCTCTCGTGGGAAGTGGAGGAAGTGGAGTGATGGAGTAGTAGAGTTGTGTGTCGGTGCTACAAGATCAGTCTTGCCCACTTCTCCTGTCATCACTAACCGTCCATAACTTCCTAACACGTTCTTGTGATGGCGCGTTGCACGCTGCACGCTGTAAACCGCCAGACCAATACCCCGGTATGTATCCCCAGGTTTGTGACATGATTGATGTGCGGAATATGTGGATCGTGGATCCACGAAAGGTAGCATGTAATGCTAAGTTGAATAACTGCGTTATTCGGAAAGTTGATACACGTGAAGTATCGTGTGTATTTTATCAGGATGCGCATCATGGTGTGGTAAAGTGACGGAGATGACGCCTCACGCGACCAATTAACTCGACCGGGGTTGTATAACCAAGTCAGTGAAGTTGGACGGACGAGATGATCTTTGAGACACTCATCTGCGGCCGTTAATGAAATTAGGGTTTCTAGAGGAGGTGCGCAAGCATCCCTCTTCAGCCTGGTCGAATCCAAGTTTGGGATACTACTTTGGCCAGGCCGACCGTACATGTGTGTAGACAGCATGACGGTGTAGGCGCCTATACCCTATTACCTCACGAAAGCATGATCCGGGCCACTCACCTCGTCGGTGAAGTTGAGTGGTCGAGATCAATTTGTGACAGAAAACTAGTGCGCAAGGGCAGCGTCACGCCCACTTCGGGCGCACGTTCCAAGATGACCAATCTTGATCGGACTTGGACGATCGATGCAGTGCGAAGGTGGTAGGATGGTGTTCACGCCTACACACAATATCCCATGAAAACGTGATCGAGCCATCCAAATCGTCCAGGCGAAGTTGAGCGGTCGAGATCGGTTGCGGTTTGGGATGTGTGACCACGCTAGTTTGGGCGTGCGTTTTGGAATAGCCAAGCATGATATGCCTTGGCCGACCACGTGAGGAGATAGATGGGCCCACGGTAGTCATGCTTTGGTATGGCCGGGACACCTTAATGTAATGCAGGACCCTCCATTCGTGCCAGAGAAGATGGACGCTTGTGATGCTCAAAACCCTAATTTTGGGTTTCAAGGCCATGCGTCAATTCTTGATTCGGGGTACGAATCGGGATGACTAGCCATGGTTGGTCCTGACCGATTGTTCAGGTATGTAGGCGGGCCCACGGTGATTGTGTTGATATGCTCTGGGCCCTTTGAATCTACATCTACACCCTCCATCTATACCTGTGAATATGGATGGTTGAGACTGTTTTGCGACACATGTAATATGTCGCAAACCCTAATTTAGGGTTTTCCGCCCATACGCTCTGGTTTGGACGTTTTGGCAAGCTAGGCCAATCTCTGGGGAGGCCGACCATGCGGGGTACGCGTTGGTTCGGCAGTGGATATTCCATACCTGCTTGGGGGTGATGGAATTGATCTGGGTCATCCAATCATGCTTGTGGAGTTGGGTGACCGTGATCATATCCGGATTGATACGGTCAGTCCGGATGCTCAATCGGGCTAGTATAACACAGAGAGGGGCTCAATCGGGCTAGTATAACACACCGAGAGGGCTCAATCGGGCTAGTATAACACACACGAGGGGCTCAATCGGGCTAGTATAACACACCGAGAGTCGGCTTTGTACGGGTATTTCGTACATGGTTTCATTATAATGCTTGGAGGTTCGTGTTGCTCTGTAAGAGTAACACTCAGTCGTCATGCCGCACTGATAATGAGTACAGGAAATACAAGGCTGATTGCGCATTAATTAATAATGCTAGAAATTCACATGGTATATGGGATTGTTGCTACATGCTCCAACCTGGATGAATTTCATGTATTCACAGAATGGGATTGTTGCCACATGCTCCATTCTAGGTGAATTAAGTGAGGGAGTATCCAATCACTTATTAATGGCTATATCTTTTACAAGATGTCAGCGCATAATTTTTTGGCTTTTACAATTTTAACCTTAAATGAAAATCCACCATCAACATTAAGTACCCTGCCTAGCACGTAATGGTTACACCATTGTGGGGTAGGCATGAGATGGTGACAGTTAAAGACAAAGCTTATGAGACAAAGTTAGATGTTACCAGGAGAGACGGGTCATCCTGTCCTTGGAGTATGTCACGTTCAAAAGGCATCTAGGAGAGCGTTCCCCTAGTATGATGTCGGTCTTGCCTGCTTCGATCGACCTTGCTATGCCTGCTTTGGTCGAGGGACCGCTCCGTGCTTGCTCCGTTTGAATGTCGGTCTTGCCAAATCGACCTTGCTATGCCTGATTAGGTCGAGGGGCTATTGCGCCTGCTTCGTTCGATCGTGGGGTTGTGCCTAATCGACGGACTGCTGCGCCTGCTTCGTTCGTGGGGCTACTGCGCCTGCTTGATCGAACGTGGGCTTGAATTTCGTGAACATGATTCCCATGACATAAGAGAACCGTGTTGTGCAAATAAATATGGTCCCGCCATATATGCTTGATTGAACGTGGGTCCCATATCGTGTATGCCTGACTGAATGTCACCTTTATACCAGCCTCGTGCCCTTGACCAACACCGGTCTTGAAACTTGAGCAATTCCGGACTTGTGACTTGATCAATACCAGACTTGAAGCTTGAGCAATACCGGACTTGTGACTTGATCAATACTAGACTTGAAGCTTGAGAAATATCGGAATTGTGACTTGATCAATACCAGACTTGAGACTTGATCAACACCCGGACTTGAAACTTGAGTAATACCGGGATTTGTGACTTGATCAACACCGGACTTGAGACTTGATCAACACCAGACTTAAAACTTGATCAACACCGGACTTGTGACTTGATCAACACCCTGTTTGGACCCAATACCGACCTTGTGTACTCCAACGTGAATGTGTGTTAAATGTCATGTGTGACTACATATCTCATGCGTTTTTATACAAGTCTGACTCCTGTCTTTTATTGTAGAATGAAGAAAAGAACTCTGTTGAGATGTCTTCGGGGATAATCTTTGGTGCCAAGTCGGGGAGGTGTTGATAACTTCAAAGATATGCCGAACATTGATGATGAGTTGTTCACCACGCCCTTTCAACTATATGAAAATATCTGTTCCACAAGATAACCCTTCTCTTATCGACTTCAAGGTTTTTCATGCTCCGCTTGGCCTGGTTTCATTATAATGCTTGGTCAAAAGACAAAGTTAGATGTTACCAGGAGAGACGGGTCATCCTGACCTTGGAGCATGTCACGTTCAAGAGGCGTCCAGGAGAGTGTTCCCCTAGCATGATGTCGGTCTTGCTCGCTTCGATGGACTGCTACGCTGTTTCGTTCGTGGGCTCTGCACCTTGTGTGCTCAAGTGTAAATGTGGGTCTGTGAGAAAGCGTTGAAGCGGCTTAAGGCAGGCCGGGAGAGCATTGAAGTGTTGGAGCTGAAACGCCTTCTTACGAGAGAGAGCTTTGATTGGGGAAGGCGTGTGCTGCTTCGACCAATCTGGGCTGGGATCAAGTGGGACCCCGCCGCGTGCTGATCGAACCTCGACCACTGTGTTTCGACTAAAAACCGGCCTGTTTTGTGTGCGCTGTTTTATTCGAATACCAGCCTTGTGACTTTGATCAATACCAGACTTGAAACTTGAGCAATACGGACTTGTGACTTGATCAATACCGGACTTGAAACTTGAGCAATACCGGACTTGTGACTTGATCAACACCGGACTTGAAACTTGAGCAATACCAGACTTTGAACAATACCGGACATGTGACTTGATCAATACCGGACTTGAGACTTGATCAATACCGGTGTTTGGACCCAATACCAGCCTTGTGTACTCCAAACGTGAATGTGTGTTATGTCGTGTGTGACTATACATCTCACGCGTTTTTATACAAGTACTGACTCACGTATTTTATTGTAGAATGAAGAAAAGAACTCCTGTTGAGATGTCTTCTGGGGATAATGCTGGTGCCAAGTCGGGGAGGTGTTGGCGACTTCAAAGATATGCCGAACATTGATGATGAGTTGTTCATCGCGCCCTTTCAACTATATGAAAATATCCGTTCCACAGGATAACCCTCCTCTATCGACTTCGGGGTTTTCATGCTCCATTGGGTCCTCATGAAGGATGGATGAGACGTATGTTGAGCAAGGAGTACATCAAAGATAACTTGACCAGAGCGCAGATTATTGATGCAGCTTGAGTGTTGAAACGGATCGATAGGATGTTAAAGTGGTTTCTGGTGCGAACGTTGAGGTGGATCTGGAGAGAGTGTTGAAGAAGGATTAAAGCGAACGGGGTCCGGAGAGAGCATTGAGGCGGCTCTTGAATAGACCATTGAAGCAGCCTTACTTTGGAGGGAGCGTTAAGTGGCTTCCTCTTGATTCGATTTACCCTTGCGAATTCCATGATTCTTGACTGACCATCTTTCTCGTGTTGAAGAAGTCCTTGACTGACGGTGAAGGAACTTCATACTGAGCCTCAGTCCCCAATCATGGTTTACATGGTTTGTTCGTAGTGGTTGTTGTCGAGCCAGGTATGGAATATCTTGGACGTTGTTTCATCATTGTGGGAGTCGTGCATGTGGTACTGGAGTTGGAGTTGGCGGACGCGCAGGATGTTGTATCTCGGTAGTTTTCCTCTTGGTGCTTCAGGGAACTGCTTGCAGAAGGATGAAGGTTGTATCGCCTATTGGTGAGATATATGCCCCTACGAACATTATGAGGCTCTTCATTACCGGCGAGGGCTGGTTCTTTCTATCGGGGTATATGTTGTTGTAGATGAGCGTTCAACGGCTCCGGAAGGATGACCAAAAGCGTAGATTCTCCAATATAGCATGATAGACGGTACCAGCATCGATAAAGTGACTCGCCCGAATCTTGTTCGACCACCTTTGCTGAAAGAGTGACTCGCCGGATCTTGCTCGATATGACGCGTGGACATCGTTATCTTCTTGAGACCTGTTCCCTTGAGGTATCGACTCCGGTGGAAGATTGCCGGAGCGTTGATACGTTGCTGCCAAGCATTCTTTAAACTAAATGGCAGTATGGTATAATAAATATTTCCGAGAGGAGTTCAAAAAAGCTATCTTACTTGCGTCATGCTCGTACATCCTTATCTGGTTGTAGCCGCTACATCCATCCATGGAGGAGAACGTCTCCGTGTCCATTGGTTGCATCTACTAACATGTCGATGTTAGGTTGAGGAGGATCGTTTTGGAGCAGCACCTATTCAAGTCTCAAATCTATGCAGCACTGATCTATCCATTTTCCTAATCGCAATCTGTTTAACCGACTTGGATCCGGGTATGACATGTAGATGATGGGTGACCAATTTTCATCTAAATCAGGCATTTCTTCATATCTCCAAGCGAATATGTCTTGGTACTCTTTGAGAAGTTCCACGAGATTCGTGCGTTTATCCGTACTCAAGGTTGAGCTGATGGAGACAGGCCTAGGAGATTCCCCAACGATTTCAATCTCATCAGTTGTGGAGTTGGTGCCCTCTTGCAGCTGTTATGGAGCATCTAACACTTGCTCTTGTGGTTCGTTGTTGTTGTAGTATTCCATTAGGTGGAGAGACTGGGTAACAGTCTCCCTTGCTAATTGATAATGGCAGTGTCGGTATACCGTTTTCCCTTTCTGGTCACGACTCGCCATAAAAGTTCGTTCCCTCTTCGTGTGAACGTGGGTCGTGGCTTCACAGGATGGAGAAGAATGCTTCGTCAGCAAAGATGCATCGTGGGTACTAGCCCTCAATGATGCAAGCCGGTCTTCTTCCTGAATTGACCCCTACGTGGGGAGTGGGATGCAACGAAATTGTCTGATTCTTTCCGCGGAGCTTTTCCTGTATGTGCTGGGTTGGTTTCCCTCGAAGTACGTCATTGTGGTAGGCTTCCGTACGACCTTGCCTGGGAGAACCTTGGATGTCCTGAGAGTCTTGAGAGTAATCACATTCGAAGACGCTTTTGTGTCGATAAGGGCCGTCTTGAAATCTGAATCCTTGATGCGTGCGGTGACATGTAGGGAACGGTTGTGACCTTCCTCGGGTTGATTGCATAAAAATGTCTCTGTGCGCTGATTCTTCGAGAGGTGTGAAAGTTCGCATAAACTTTCCACTAGAGAAAATGCTTCCCGATCCACCGGCCTCTGGTTCATAGTGAAACTATTGACTTGAGGAGGATCGTTGTGAGGATCAGTCCCCAGTGTAGGAGTCTCCATGAAAGGACCGCTCATATCTGATGTCGCTTCTTTGATCAGGTCCATGTAGGTCCGCGCCGCTGAAGTACCTTTTCCGGTGCGTTGAATGCATTCCTTGTTGGCTCCAGGGGCTGTTGCGGGTCTTGTGGAAATCGATTAGTTAATGTCTTAAGAAAAGTGAGTACCTCTTTCTGAGTTGCGGCCATATTCGTTTGAGTCTTAACAAGAACTTCCTGCTTCTCCATCAAGTCTGCAATGGTAATGGGAGATGGTCCTCTTCTCGTCCCTCCGGCTCCTCGTCCTACTGGAATATCTCCTGCTCTGCTAGCGTTGGTGATAGAAGTTACGGCACCACGAGATGTATTGACCACGGTAGCTCCACTGACAGTACGTCGATACCGGGAGTGTTATCCACACTAGCTCCATCAGAATTGATTGTTGATCCAGACCTGAGTTCTACCATCTTGAAATGGATTGATGATTGAATTGGTCCTGAGATCTACCCTTTTTGAAATTGATAAAATTGAATCGGATTTTGACTTTACAACCGAGAGATTAACCTCCCGCTGTGGTCGCCAATTGTTTATGGGTGAAAATTATTCCTACCGGATTTGGTAATTTGGGGTGTGTGGATGAGGAATGAATCTAAACCCTAAACAAATGCACTGCGCGGTGAGTGCTTGTAGATTCGGAAAACAATCTGTGCAAGTCCGGCCTAAACCAAGAAATGGCCGTTCCAGACTTGTTTCGGTCACAAAGTGAATGAGATGGGGTTGATCTTAGGGAGGGAAGCGAAGAAGGTGTTGAGATTGTGAAGGTGTTGGCTTTCTTATGACTTGTAACATAAAGCTGAACCGGCTTACAGGATGCAAGCTATTAGTTTCGGTGTTTTTTGTATTAACACTTGGTTTCTGTTTTTGTCTGGACTTGCTCTGTTGGTGGAAATAGGGAGGAGAACCTATTTATACAAGTCATTGAGCCTTATTCACGTCTCTTGTGGGAAGTGGAGGAAGTGGAGTGATGGAGTAGTGGAGTTGTGTGTCGGTGCTACACGATCAGTCTTGCCCACTTCTCCTGTCATCACTAACCGTCCATAACTTCCTAACACGTTCTTGTGATGGCGCGTTGCACGCTGTAAACCGCCAGACCAATACCCCAGTATGTATCCCCGATTTGTGACATGATTGATGTCTGGAATATGTGGATCGTGGATCCACGAAAGGTAGCATGTAATGCTAAGTTGAATAACTGCGTTATTCAGAAAGTTGATACTTGTGAAGTATCATGTGTATTTTATGCAGGTACTGCATCATGGTGTGGTAAAGTGACAGGAGATGACGCCTCACTGACCAATTAACTCCTGACCAGGGTTGTATAACCAAGCTGGTGAAGTTGGACGGACGAGATGATCTTTGAGACACTCATCTGCGACCGTTAATGAAATTAGGGTTTCTAGAGGAGGTGCGCAAGCATCCCTCTTCAGCCTGGTCGAATCCAAGCTTGGGATACGACTTTGGCCAGGCCGACCGTACATGCGTGTAGACAGCATGACGGTGTAGGCGCCTATACCCTATTACCTCACGAAAGCATGATCTGGGCCACTCAATTCATCCGGTGAAGTTGAGTGGTCGAGATCAATTTGTGACAGAAAACTAGTGCCGCAAGGGCCGCGCGTCACGCCCACTTCGGGCGCACGTTCCAAGATGACCAATCTTGATCGGACTTGGACGATCGGTGCAGTGCGAAGGTGGTAGGCTGGTGTTCACACCTACACCTGAATATCCATGAAAACGTGATCTCAGCCATCCAAATCGTCGGCGAAGTTGAGCGGTCGAGATCGGTTGCGGTTTGGTATGTGTGACCACGCTAGTTTGGGTGTGCGTTTTGGAATTGCCGGGCATGATATGCCTTGGCCAACCACGTGAGGAGATAGATGGGCCCACGGTGGTCATCTTTGGTATGACCGGACTTGCTTAATGTAATGCAGGACCCTCCATTCGTGCTTAGGAGAAGATGGACGCTTGTGATGCTCAAAACCCTAATTTTGGTTTTCAAGGCCGTGCGTCAATGCTTGATTCGGGTACGAATCGGGATGACCAGCCATGGTTTGTCCCGACCGATTGGTCAGGTATGTAGGCGGGCCCACGGTGATTGTGTTGATATGCTCTGGGCCCTTTGAATCTACATCTACACCCTCCATCTATACCTGCGAAGATGGATGGTTGAGACTATTTTGCGACACATGTAATATGCAGCCGTTTATGGGTGAAAACTATTCTGCCGAATTTGGTAATTTGGGGTGTGTGGATGAGGAATGAATCTAAACCCCAAAACAAATGCAATTGCGCGGTGAGTGCTTGTAGATTCGGAAATCAATCTGCAAGTCCGGCTTAAACCAAGAAATGGCCGTTCCAGGACTTGTTTCGGTCACAAAGTGAAGGAGATGGGGTTGATCTTAGGGAGGGAAGCGAAGAAGGTGTTGAGATTGTGAAGGTGTTGGCTTGCTTATGACTTGTAACAGAAAGTAGAACAGAAGCTTACGGGAGGCAAGCTATCGATTCGGTGTTTTGTATTAACACTTGGTTTTGTTTTTTATCCGGACTTGCTCGTTGATGGAAATAGGGAGGAGAACCTATTTATAAAAGTCATTGAGCCTTATTCACGTCTCTCGTGGGAAGTGGAGGAAGTGGAGTGATGGAGTAGTGGAGGTGTGTGTTGGTGTTACACGACCGGTCTTGCCCACTTCTCTTGTCATCTCTAACCGTCCATAACTTCCTAACACGTTCTTGTGATAGCGCGTTGCACAGCCAAACCGCTGAGACCAATACCCCGGTATGTATCCCCTAGTTTGTGACATGATTGATGTCTCGGAATATGTGGATCGTGGATCCACGAAAGGTAGCATGTAATGCTAAGTTGAATAATCTGCGTTATTCGGAAAGTTGATACTTGTGAAGTATCATGTGTATTTTATGCATGTCTTGCATCATGGTGCGGTGGAGTGACGGGTGGTGATCACCATGACATCTCACTGACCAGTTAACTCCTGAACAGGGTTGTATAACCAAGCCGGTGAAGTTGGACGGACGAGATGATCTTTGAGACACTCATCTGCGATCGTTGGTGGAATTAGGGTTTTAGAAGAGGTGCGCAAGCATCCCTCTTGACTTGGTCGAATCCCGACTTGGGATATGACTTTGGCCAGGCCGACCGTACATGCGTGTAGATGGCATGACGTTGTAGGCGCCTATACCCATTACCTCACGAAAGTATGATCTGGGCCACTCAATTCGTCCGGTGAAGTTCAGCGGTAGAGATCAGTTTGCGGCTTGGGAGGTGTGACCACGCCGGTTTGGGCGCGCGTCTTGGAACAACCAGGCATGATATGCCTTGGCCGATCGGGTGAGGGGATAGATGGGTCCACAGTGGTCTTGCTGGTATGACCGGACCTTCTTAATCTAATCTTGGACCCTCCATTCGTGCCGGAGAAGATGGACGCTCGTGATGCTCAAAACCCTAATTTGGGTTTCACGACCTTGTAACCATGCTCTGTTTGGGCGCACAAATTAGGATAACCAACCATGGTTGGTCCTGACCGATTGGTCGGTATGTAGGCGGGCCCACGGTGATTGTGTTGACATGCTCTGGGCCCTTTGAATCTTCATCTACACCCTCCATCTATACCTGCGAAGATGGATGGTTGAGACTGTTTTGCGACACATGTAATATGCCGCAAACCCTAATTTAGGGTTTTCTCGCCCATCTTGCTATGGTTTGGACGTTTTGGCAAGCTAGGCCAATGCAGGAGGGAGGCCGACCATGCGGGGTCGCGTTGGTTCGGCGGTGGATATTCCATACCGCTTGGGGTGATGGAATTGATCGGGTCATCCAATCATGCTTGTGGAGTTGGATGATCGGTGATCATATCCGGACCGATCTGATCACCCGGATTCTCAATCAGACTAGTATAACACACCGAGAGTCAAACTTGTACGGGTATTTCGTACATGGTTTCATTATAATGCTTGAGGTTCGTGTTGCTCTCGTAAGAGCAACACTCGATCGTCATGCCGCACCGATAATGAGTACAGAAATAAAAGGCCGATTGCGCATTAATTAATAATGCTAGAAATTCACGGGGTATATGGGATTGTTGCTACATGCTCCAACCTGGATGAATTTCGTGTATTCACGAATGGGATTGTTGCCACATGCTCCATTCTAAGTGAATTAAGTGAGGGAGTATCCAACACTTATCAATGGCTTTATCTTTTACAAGATGTCAAACGCATAATTTTTTCTAGGTTTTTACAATTTTAACCTTAAATGAAAATCCACCATCAACATTAAGTCCCCTGCCTAGCACATAATGGTTACACTATTGTGGGGTAGGCATGAGATGGTGACATACATATGTGAGGAAGACAGGATAAAGGAAGTTTACCCGGAAGAGTATTGACCGACCGCTAGTTGTCCATGCCGTTGCGCTTGTATGGAATCCTTTGGTGGGATCGGTTTCCTTCTTTGGGTATTCGAATCAAAGAGAAACCAAATAAAAGAGGAATCCTTGTTCTATTGGGATTCTTCTAATTTTTTGTTTATAAAAGAGACCAAACCCCCTTTCTTTTCCTAACGAATTTTTTTCTGTTTGGCTGCTCTCGTCCACGACCTTGCTGCTGCCGCTCCATGCCAACGCTAACGCCGTTGTCTTCCGCTGCGGAGTTCTTGCCGGAGTTGCTTCGTCCAAGGTAAGTTTCGCTCTTTTTTTTTTTTTTTTAAAGGTAAAACCTAGTTTGCTAGGTAAACACCTTTTGTAAGATGTGCATATGCTTAGTTTTTTCCACCGAGGTTGATACGCCAATATTTTCTAGAATTGCTTAGTAAAACAACCCGTGAATCCATGATCATGTTGTTTTTTGCTTCTTTCCACCATTGCATGCAAAACCTAGCTTTTAGGTTGTATCTTGAAAAGGAAAACCTTGGCTTGAATCTCGTAGACACGATTCCCATGAATAAAGAAAAATCATGTTATGATGTGTGCGGATGAACGCGGCCCGCCGTGTATGCTTGATTGAATCGTGGGTCTCACCCACATATGTTGAACCGAAAGTCGACCTTATATTAGTCTTGTGCCGGGCTTGAAACTTGTACCGGACTTGAAACCAATACCAGATCGAAACTTGTCCGGACTTGAAACCAATACTGATCGAAACTTGTATCTGACTTGAAACCAATACCCATCGAAACTTGTTCCGGACTTAGAACCAATACCAGACTGAAACTTGAGTAATACTGGTGTTTGTACCTAATCCCAGCTTTTGTGCGTTTTAACGTGTCTTGTCGTGCGTGACTACACGCTTCATGCGCTTTTCATACAAGTTCTAACTCCTGTCTTTTATTTCATTGTGGAATGAAGAAAAGAATTCTGTTGAGATGTCTTAGGAGATAATCTTTGGTGCCAAGTCGGGAAGTGTTGGATGCTTCAAGGATATGCCGAACATCGATGATGAGTTGTTCACCTCGCCTTTTCCAAACATTAGAAAACATCCTTTTCATAAGATAGTCCTGCTTTCCGATTCAGAAAATATGGATGCTGATCCATTTTCTTCTTCAGCACTTGTGATGAGATTTTGTCTCCGGAGAAACGAATATCCGCCTTCCCCTATTGACTTCATTTCTCGATGGCGTCCTTCTACTCATACAGCCATATCTAGGTGGGGAGAGATGACTATTACTCTGGAGAGTGTAGCTGCATTAATGAACCCTTTTACTGTTCTTTGGAAGTCTTTCTTACGAGCTCTACGATACGGAACAATGTAACTATGATGCTATACTTCAAAAGGTGGCGGGTTTCGACGAGTCTGGACAAGGAGGAGAAAAAAAGATACGAGATGCTTTTATACCGGGTTGGTGTCGGAGTGGTCTCCTGCGGACCCGAGCCGGATCAAGAGTTGGAAAATGAGCTCGGCGTGATTGCGTTCTGTCTATATGGCTATCCAGAGATATATTCGACGACGGTTCTGGAAAGAAGACCATTAGAGGTGACCTCGTTAAGATCGCTATAAAGCTGGCAAAAGGTAAAGTTCTTCCCCTAGGTGCTTTGTTCCTTGGATCGCTGTATTCTCATCTGGACGCCTTAGCAATGGACATGCATTTTTCTAACGGGTACAAGAAGGTGGAGTCGTACGTTCACTTCGCTTTTCTTCAGGCATTCTTATGGGAACACTTCAAAAGTTATGCTCCTACTCCTGCTCCTGCAAAATTCGCTCAACAACTTGTATGGTGGCTCGAGAATACTCCGTTGGCATAGGAGGCGTCCCCGAAACCGGCGCGAGACTTGTGGACATATTTGACAATGTGTCTTACGTAGATTTCCGTCCATGGGGGCCGATCCACCCTTCCATTGTTCAGCCAAAGACTTTTGCTATTGCTTCGATGGTCCGATCTTTGTGTTGCGTACCGATGTTAAGACTATGAGATTTGGGAAATCTTTTACTGCGCATGCCGCATCCCGGATATGTCCCGTCTTTATTCAACGAAGAATTTACTTGTGACTCCGTACAATATTGACAGGGCGGCTCGTCAAATGGGGTTTGATCGGGTGTCCCATTTATCCGTCCACCGGGGTTCCGAAAAGAATTCCTCCCAAATATTCTTAATGCTGACGTGTTTTTAGAACGGGTGAGCCTTCCCTTCTATCCTATTGGGAGAAACCCAGTGGTAACCGATAAGTACAAGGAATTTTGGAGGAGGCAACTGTTGATTTTCCAGGAATTCTCGGAGAGTGTTGTGACGGGTTCCCGTGGTGAGCCATCTTCTGACATTTTGAAGAAGCATTTCCGGTTGAAGCCACTTCCGACCAAACGGACCGGTGAGGATTGCAGTCCCCAAGCAGGAGAGATCCAAAAGGCAGGCATGTGGTTCGGTGATCCTTAATTCCTCCAATATGCAGGTATTTAAATCTCTTCCGTTGGTTCCTTTATTTCTCCAGTGAATCTTTCTAAGAGTGATTCTTGCTTGAAATCAGGGGATTCCGAAAGAGAATGTCTTCACAAGGTTGGCGCGCATTCAGAATGAGAAGGCTGGTAATGTTGGCCTTCATGCTGAGAAGTATGGCGGTGCTGATCTTCATCTTTGAGAAGTCTGGCGTGCGATCTTCATCTTTGAGAAGTCTGGAGAAACCGCTCCTTTTTCCGACCATGACGAGAGATGATGCAAGCTCGGTTGGACAAGCCGCCTCCCTGAGTGATCTTGTTGATGGGGCCGTGATGGAAATTAGCACCCAAAGCGAAGTAGATATCGGGAGGAATGTAAGAGAGGCAACATCCGCTATTGTTGAGGTGGCTTCCCTTTGAAGAATGTTTTGAGCATGTTCCAATCAATAAAGCT
Source organism: Papaver armeniacum (assembly GCA_023531295.1). NCBI lineage: Eukaryota > Viridiplantae > Streptophyta > Magnoliopsida > Ranunculales > Papaveraceae > Papaver > Papaver armeniacum. The sequence goes on along the minus strand of JAJJWW010001274.1, from coordinate 33,148 downwards.
GTCGTGACGACTTCTTCTGAAAGACCTCCTGCAACTGACAAGGCTCCTGTGACTGGTGAAGTATTGGTAGCGCAACCTGGAGCTTTGTTCGATCCTCCTTTCATTGTTCCTTATCCAGGCCATGTGTTGGTTGGAGGATTCAGTGTGCCGGTTCGGTTCAAGGAGTTGTACACGACAATATGGGAGAAACACGACCACATTGCTACCACTACGAGGCTCAAAAGTCGTCTTGCATTGGTCAACCGCGTTCAGGAGGCTTTATTTTCTATCCATGGGATAAGCGTCACAACCCGGTCGAATGGTTTCGAGGAGATGATGAAGACCGGGAAGTGCCATCGAGATGTGTTTGTGCGATCGACTTCAATGCTCCTTGGTTCCTCAAAGGGTTCTCCGATATTCGGGAGCTCCGAAATTACAAGGTGAAGCCCCTTCTGCAGAATGTGTTACTCGCCGGGAAGAAGAGGTTGAAAAGTTGTCTCGAGGAGTTGAAGTGAAAGCGGTTTGTACTTCAAAGGATGAAAGTCGCTCTTGCCCAAAGGACGAAATTCTTTGTTGAAGGACTTTCCTTGAAGGATTCGTGCCATATACTTGTCTCTTCTTTTTCTTTTTGAGTGATAGTGAGGATCTCTTTTCATAACTTGACTTGGTTTTGAATTAATAGGTAATTGAATTGGTTTATTTTGAGATAGTTTTGTGAATAACTTTTAAGAAAGAGGTTATTTTAAATGGAATTTGCATCTTGGTCATGAATGATTGCACATGTCATATGAAATTGCAAATGTCGTGTAAAAGGGAGGTATGAAGGTAAGCAAACATGCGTTTGATCACTGAGTCTCTTTCTCCATGTGTGGGATGCTAAGTCCCCAGTGAATTCCAAAACTATCTTTCTTGTAAAATTCTTTGAATAGAACTTACTTGTTTTTGAAGTCTCACTTGTATCAAACCGAAGTATCCTAGAGCTATCCCTCTGAACCAAGTTTCTCCTGAACAATGCGCTTCAAAGCGTTGCACTCACTGGTAGGGTGGTGAAGGAACCGAGTGGAAATGACAAGATTACCTCGGGTCCATTATTTCTTGATCGGTTGGTGGACGCCATACATGAGGTAGTTCCACCTCTCTATTTCGTACCCACATCTCCAGCAACTCCAAAATCTTTTCCATCGGGAACGGAAAGTGTAGGTACTTTGAGTCCAGCTTTTCCTGCGTTAGTGGGCGTTGTGATGTCTCTACGTGGCTTTGATGTGGAGCACGTTCCGGAGATGAATTGGATGATTTGCAGTGCCATCATATCCGCGGATCGCTTGCACAGGTAAAGGGATGTGGAAGGTGTCGTAATATCATTCTTTGAGTGATCGAATTGAACACTCTCATCCTCTGTATCCACGTGTTTCTGATCGATCTCTCCTTCCTCAAGCATTTCTTCGCTTGGATGAAAGGCCGATCACGGATTGGACAGTCTTAGGGCTTCAACAAGAGTTTTGAGATATAAATCTTCTAACGGGGCTCCATAGGCTGCGGGCTCCCTTTCTTTATCCTGGTAGACGTTTTAGTACTCCGGACAAGTCCTTTCCTCTGTGGAGTTGCCTCGATTCTTCATTGTTGACTGGACCATGTTGTTCATCTTTCCTGAGTCTCCTGCGGTTACGCGTTCTTTTTCCTCTCCACCCAGTAAAGGTGTGACTCGACTAAGGATTCGGCATTTCTTACACCTTTGCTTGAGTAGATGCTGCCGACCCTTCTTGTAATTGTGCTGCTATATCATTCAAAAGGCGAAATGTCTCGCTCTGCCGCATACTGGTGATACCGCTTGATTTGCCAAGACATCCTCCAGCATTCTAGCTACACTTCCCATGATATCTGAACCACCTGTGGTTTCCGGATACATTGCGAGATCAACCTCCCACTGTGGTCGCCAATTATTTATGGGTGAAAACTATTCCTGGGTGTGTGTATGAGGAATGAATCTAAACCCTAAACAAATGCACTGCGCGGTGAGTGCTTGTAGATTCGGAAATCAATGCATGCAAGTCCGGCCTAAACCAAGAAATGGCCGTTCCAGGACTTATTTCGGTCACAAAGTGAAGGAGATGGGGTTGATCTTAGGGAGGGAAGCGAAGAAGGTGTTGAGATTGTGAAGGTGTTGGCTTGCTTATGACTTGTAACAGAAAGCTGAACCAGAAACTTACGGGATGCAAGCTATCGATTCGGTGTTTTGTATTAACACTTGGTTTTTGTTTTTATGTCCGGACTTGCTCTGTTGGTGGAAATAGGGAGGAGAACCTATTTATACAAGTCATTGAGCCTTATTCACGTCTCTCGTGGGAAGTGGAGGAAGTGGAGTGATGGAGTAGTGGAGGTGTGTGTTGGTGTTGCACGACCAGTCTTGCCCACTTCTCCTGTCATCTCTAACCGTCCATAACTTCCTAACACGTTCTTGTGATGGCGCGTTGCACGCTGCACGCTGTAAACCGCCAGACCAATACCCCAGTATGTATCCCCCCGTTTGTGACATGATTGATGTCTGGAATATGTGGATCGTGGATCCACGAAAGGTAGCATGTAATGCTAAGTTGAATAACTGCGTTATTCAGAAAGTTGATACTTGTGAAGTATCATGTGTATTTTATGCGAGTCTTGCATCATGGTGTGGTAGAGTGACGGGTGGTGATCACCATGACATCTCACTGACCAGTTAACTCCTGACCAGGGTTGTATAACCAAGCCGGTGAAGTTGGACGGACGAGATGATCTTTGAGACACTCATCTGCGACCGTTAGTGGAATTAGGGTTTTAGAAGAGGTGCGCAAGCATCCCTCTTCAGCCTAGACGAATCCCAGCTTGGGATATGACTTTGGCCAGGCCGACCGTACATGCGTGTATACGGCATGACGGTGTAGGCGCCTATACCCATTACCTCACGAAAGTATGATATGGGCCACTCAATTCGTCCGGTGAAGTTGAGCGGTTGAGATCAGTTTGCGGCTTGGGAGGTGTGACCACGCTGGTTTGGGCGCGCGTCTTGGAACAACCAGGCATGATATGCCTTGGCCGATCGGGTGAGGGGATAGATGGGTCCACGGTGGTCATCTTTGGTATGAACAGACCATGATCTAATCTTGGACCCTCCATTCGTGCGGAGAAGATGGACGCTCGTGATACTCAAAACCCTAATTTGGGTTTCACGGCCGTGTAACCATGCTCTGTTTGGGCGCACAAATTAGGATAACCAACCATGGTTAGTCCTGACCGGTTGGTCCTGACCGATTGGTCAGGTATGTAGGCAGGCCCACGGTGATTGTGTTGACATGCTCTGGGCCCTTTGAATCTTCATCTACACCCTCCATCTATAACTGCGAAGATGGATGGTTGAGACTTGCTTTGCGACACATGTAATATGCCGCAAACCCTAATTTAGGGTTTTCGCCCATCTTTGCTATGGTTTGGACGTTTTGGCAAGATAGGCCAATTTTGGAGGGAGGGCGACCATGCGGGGTCCGCGTTGGTTCGACAAATGGATATTCCATACCCGCTTGGGGGTGATGGAATTGATCGGGGTCATCCAATCATGCTTGTGGAGTTGGATGATCGTGATCATATCCGTCTTTGAAACAGTCAGTCCGGATGCTCAATAGGGCTAGTATAACACAATTTGAGAGGGCTCAATTGGGCTAGTATAACACACCGAGAGTCGACCTGTACGGGTATTTCGTACATGGTTTCATTATAATGCTTGGAGGTTCGTGTTTCTCTGTAAAGAGCAACACTCGATCGTCATGCCGCACCGATAATGAGTACGAAATACAAGGCTGATTGCGCATTAATTAATAATGCTAGAAATTCACAGGGTATATGGGATTGTTGTTACATGCTCCAACCTGGATGAATTTCGTGTATTCCTGAGAATGGGATTGTTGCCACATGCTCCATTCTAAGTGAATTAAGTGAGGGAGTATCCAACACTTATCAATGGCTTTATCTTTTACAAGATGTCAGCGCATAATTTTTCTGGTTTTTACAATTTTAACCTTAAATGAAAATCCACCATCAACACATACTTACCGATTTTAGAACCTAACCACTGTGTTCGCAAACCGAGAACGCGAACCACGATTCGGACTTTCCTAGTCTTGTCGTTCGCAAATACTATTCGCAAACCACGATTCGAACCTATCACGAGTAAACCCGTTTAGGAACACGGTTCGCAAACAAGAGTTTGACACTGAACTAGTACTTTCTTATGTTCGCATACTATGTACGCATACTTTGTTGTATCCAAACATTGTTAGTAGTTCTAAAACTCTCATTCAATCATTGAAACATCCTTGGAAGACAACAATTGTAATCTTACACATACCACTAGCTTCAAGTAATTTTCAAGTGATTAATTGATCAATACGAAACTTCCAAAGTTAACATCAAATTATTGTTTCACACAAATCATGTAAGATGTTCAAGGTAATTTTCACATGACCATCTTGACTCAATATTTAGTTTCCAACAAATAAATTGTTTATAACTAAACTTTTCAAGTGGATGATGATGTTACGTTATGGCTTTAAACTTGTATTTCGAGAAATATATAAACAAGATAAACTCGGCTCAAAATTTCAAATGTGTATAACACAAAGTCTACATATCTATACGACTTAGTCTCATTAGAATACAGAACTGAATAGAATTATGAGTGATAGATAAGTTTTAGTCTCCACATAAATTTTTCAACAAAGTTCCTCCAAGCTCTTCAGTAGATCTTCTTCTTTAATTGGTGAACGTCGTGAAGTCTAAAGCTCAACTACACACTTCTATCTTAATCCGAGACATAGCTATAAGTAGACTAGAAATCAAGTATATAGTTTTGATCAACTAAACTAGACAAACAAGCTTGAGATACCAACGCTTGATATTTCGACCGATCGAGTGCTCTAACAAGTTGTCATTGCGAATTTCAAAAGGAGTGGAAACAAAAAATGAATTCAGTTAGGGTTCACTAATTTTAATTTTGATTTTTCTTTGTGTATTGATTTAGGGTTGTTTGTATTTGTCATTATTTTCATGCATATCTTGTAGAATTCAAATTAGGGTAGGTTTTAAACTTTAGATGAGTTAGTCGATAGTAGTGGCATGTAAGATTTTAGGATAACCCGAATGACATTAGCCATTAAACATCTGAAAAGTTGCAGAGAAGCTTGCTGTTGTTCCAGGGAAGAAGAAGAACAGTGCAAACTGCAGAAAAAAGCGATCGCGAAAACCGTTACCTAATCATTCAAATCCAATACCTTTGTAACAATTATGTTTGAGTTCGTAACACTTCTGCTAGGATTTCTCTGTAACAGTGGATTTTGTAACTATTATCTCTGTTACAAACACACTGTTATATACCTTTTCATCAATAAAACACCTTTTGAGCAATGAATTCATATTTTGAGTGTGTTTCCGTTATGATGAGCTAATTCCCTCGTAACCAAGGCAATGGATGAAGCTACTTACCCATGATTGATGGGTAACTACTTTATTTTCTCTAGTTTTATTATATAATTCACTTAATCACTGCTTTTACAGAGTTTCAAATTGTTTGCATAATTTTCCTAATTATTTGTCATTCAATTTGATAGGTTATGCTTTGTTAAATCTATTGATAATCTATGCTTAAGGTTTACAAGTAGTATTCGAGAATCTGTCTAATTTTAGTGAGTTAAGCTAAAAGAGTTAAAAGTTAATTAGACTTTTGAAATCCTACTCATTCAATCATGAGTAGTAGTGGAATCCAGAGTCTTGGTTATTTCTAAAAACCATGATATCACTTTCAATTGAGTTTTATTTATTTTAGCATTAAAAATTAAATTCTGAAACCAAATCTTCACAAGTCTTAAACGAACCTTTTTTTCTACAACTATAAAAAATCACATCACTATGGCTGCTGGAGATGCAACAGACAAGTCATTGAGGTTAACGGACTTGTGGGCATCAAGGCTGAGAGAGAAATTGGAGGAATCAACTTGAAGAGTTTGATACTCGGTATATATCGACATGTACTACGTTTCACTCAATGCATATCGATATGTAGTACTGTAGGATTATTCAAGGAAAGAACTCTTTATATTTACGTCCTCAAAACAAGTGTGCATGAGCCATTCTCTCTTCATTTACTAGTTCAGACTGTTCAGTCAAAGTGTATTTATAGTTGCAGGAAATCCCACAATACATCCCTCACAAGAATTCATAATAATCAACCCATCTTTGAGATCAACAATCACACTTTTTATTAATTGAGTTTAGGAATTTTACAAGGAGGAAATGAAATCAAGAATACAACTACTGTTCTAGACTTTCTCTCTCCTCAAAACTTTCTCTCCACTCTAAAAAGATCTCTCTCCCATCTTAAGCCTGTTCGGCTCTTTATATAGGATATTACATAGTGGGTGACAGCTAAGCTGTCCTTTATTTTCGGATCTGACTTGCGATATTCTCGCAAGTATACAAGTGTTAGATTTCGCAACACTCCTAAATCTCGCTAGGTCTCCACATCTTTCTCGTGTTTTGGCTGTCGTCATCTGTCGCGTCATTTCTGTAACCAATCTGCGATGTCTTCGCAATGTGTTGTATAATGGTTTCGCAATGGTATTGATGTTGCGATATTCTGATCCTACATCTTGCCTATTCTCATGTCTTCTCTGCGAAGGAGAGAATGTCATGAAAATTAGTGCTTCAAAATGTCGCAGTCGTTCATTTTTCCATATTCTTCTGTATTGACATGATTCTGTACTTTTACGCAGAATTTATTACACGTATCTCTTCTTCCATCCATTTCTTGACACGTCCTTTTCAACCGCTATTTCTCAACCATTCACGTCTACTCTTTGCATTAAATTTGCTTATCTTCTCGAGAATTCTTCTATCTATATATATTCTTCTCATTCTTCTCTTATTCTTTTTTACTTTCCTTCTTATCTTTTCTGCAACTTTTCTTCACCGTTTCTCCGTAAATTCCGCTCCTGCTGCTGTAAATTTTCTTGTTTCTACCTCTTTTGATCTTTAATTTTTTTCTTCATTCTCATACTTAAAATGCCTCCAGTTGGTCGCAAATATGAAACTTCTCTTGAAGGAATTCAGAAAGATCTCAAAGAGAAGGGTTTTACATTAACCACCATTCCCGATCAAGAAGCTAAATCCATTATTTCTGCTAAACTGTTTTCTGATCATCATTGTGATGATAAAGAAATCATAGTTTCGCTTGGTCAGATTCTCGCTGGCCTTCCCATTCCTCTCTATGATCCTAACCTTCCTTTGTTTTACGAAATTCTTGCTCATGCGAACTTCTCGCGAGCCATCTACCACTTGAGTGGGGATTTGCATTCGCTTAATACTTGAATTTGCCAACCGCGGTCTTTGGTAAAGGATCTCTTTATCGAAAAGAAGTTAGGGATCCTGAATTTGAGGATTTAGAAATACTTGCGAAAAAAATACACAAGAGAGAGCTTCTTTGAAAATTATGAAATAATAAACATGAAGAATGATAAAACTCATTTGGGGTATTCGCTTGAAGATGAAAGAAAATGTTGCCAGCGATAGAATACTTATGCAGGCCATTGATTGGCATTCTAGTAAGAATAATACTCCTCGCCAATCTAAAGATGACAGATGGTGTGTCTTTCCATTAACTCTGAAGGGGCCTTATATTTCTGGTTCAAATGTGCTTCCTGCGAATCTCGCTGCTTATCAACCTTGGGTATTTAATTGGCCCGAGAAAGAGAAAGAGGTATATTTCTTAAATTTCGCTCAGTTTATAGTTTTAATTCCTCTTTATACCTATTAATCTTGCGAAAATTTCAGGTTAACAAGCTAAGAAGAAGCTACAAAAGGACTAAGAAGGCAAGCACCCTAACAGCGCTTCGTTCGATCACGGATAAAGTAAGAAATACTTTCTTTTATTATTTTTAACAATATTATTGCCTCTGTTTCTTATCTTCATTCGTGTGCGAAGGTTGGTGTTGTAGTTGTTGAAGAAGAATGGTCTAAGGTTGCGAATACCAAAGGAAAGGATAAAGGTTCTCTTCGCAAGGAGAAATCTGCTGCCCCACCTTCAAAGAAGCAAAAAGTTCACTCTCCCTCTCCTTCAAATCTTCAGTCTGGCGAAAGCTCTGCTGATGATGATAATGATGATGTTGATACTTCTTTCGTAAGGGAAGATTTTCCACCTGAATATTCTATGGCACAACTGTCTAGCATCTTCTCTGACTCCATGCAAGGGATTGGGGATGATCATCTCACTAGCACATGCAAAGCTCTTGCGAATATCTGGGATACCCCTTTACTGGATGGTGATGATTCTCTTCATGGAGTCTCCAGGATCGGTGACTCTAGCTTTCTGAATTCACTTGGTATCTTGGTATGCCTTCGTTTCTCTATTTCTTCATAATTATGATTTAAAGTTATACTATATCTCGACAATTTCTTCATTTTCCTTCGCAAACTGGGAAGGCTTCTTTCGTTGTTGCCTCAGATTTGGAAAAAAAGACGTGGGATTCTTGAAAAGAATAATCTTCAACTTCGCAAGAGAAATGAAGAATTAGAAGCTGAAGCTGTTGTTCTTCGTGAAAAGAACAAACAATTAGAAGCTGATTCTTCTACTCAAAATGACAAAATATCTAGTCTTCAAGATGCCAATAAGCAACTTTATGGTATGAAATTTTTCTCTTTTCCTTTATTTTGTTTTCTTATTATCCTCCCTCATCTAATTTATCATTTTCGCAGACGTCTATGATCTTTCTGATGAAGCCATTCTCCTTCATTCATTCCCCAATTATATGGATAATAATACCCTTCTTGAACACCTTAATAATTCTTTGAATATTTTTTCAAATGACAAGATTAAATCTCTTCCCATAAATGAACTCGGATTCAAACTTCGCCTCTTAGAAATTGACCATAGATCCAGCTTGGGCTTAGCCAACAAATTTAAGCGTTTCTATCTAAATTCTAAAGAGGAAATTAATACTTTAAGAACCAAGATCAGTGATCTCATAGATGATAAAGATCGCATCGCTAGACAAGGTGCTCAAGCGTTAGCGAAATTCCAAAAAACTCTTCTTGAGGTTCAAATTGAACGAGATGAATCTAACCGAAAAAATGATGTACTTAGCGAAAGAGAGAATCAAATTCGCTCCCTTCTTCTCATAAATAATGATGATGAATTCGCTTGGGCTGCAAAAGTTCTAGATGACGCCAGAAATAATTTAGGTGTAAATGTTAGTCTTCAAGCTGAGCACACGGCCTTGGTTAGGGATATGATTTCTGACAGAGAAGGTTGTTAATTGTTGTTCTTTATTAATTGTTTGTCTTTCATAAATTATCATCAAGTTGCTGATTCATTGTTATATGTTCGCAGAAGCTGAAGAGAGATTTTTCAAAAGAATTGAAGAACTTGAGTCTGAAAAGAGCATTTCATAAAGGATCTTTCTTCTCGCAATGATAAATGTTCTAGACTGAAGATTCAATTAAAGATTACTGTTGCGAACTTTAAGAATGACGCTATTCTCTTTCGCAATCAAACTATTAAGAAGGTCTGTGATGACAATAACATCCTTCATTCCAAATACCCTTGCCTCTCAGAAGAAATTCCAAAGAATGTACCCCCTCTGGATATCTCTGACAGTGATGCTAGTGAAAAAGAAGAAGGATTTGATGAAGAAGAAGAAGAAGAAGAAGAATCAAGCAAGAAATTGTTTTGTTTTCTTCTTTCTCTTTTTGTAATATCTGCACATTCGTTCTTTAATCTCTTATCTTTGTAATCTTTTCTTTGTGAATTTCTTCAATCTTCAAATGCAAGTTCTACCCTTTTTTTGTTTCTTCCGCACATATTAAAAAACCAATTCTGTTTTGCAATACGGTTAATCAATATATAACTATTAATCTTTCATTTCATGAGTGCGTAAATCTATCATATGGAGACAAATAACATGTTCTTATTATATTCATTCCCATACTTGCCTCTGTTATTTGTATCCAAATGAAAGATTAAGCAAGTCATTTTTAAATATCAACATGTATTTATGCCTCGGTTTCATGACTTTTTCGAATTTTCGCGATTAGATATTTCTTGGTTTTTCCCAAGATTTCATTCTTTCGATTCTCTTATGTGGTCTTATTTTGCCTTCCTAGTTAAAGGTCTTATTTCGCCACCCCTTGTCATTGCGACAAAATCGCAGGACGTCTTTGCACTTGCATGCAAAAACCCATTGACCTTTCCTTAACTCTTTTTTCATTTTTCGTTTTTGTTGCGACAATATGACAGGCCTAAATATTCTTGCGAAAATAAAACCCCATGACATTGACGTCTTGCGACGAAATCGCAGGACGTCTTTACACTTTCATGTATTGACCCATTGATCTCGCCTTATGTTTCTCTTTTGTATTATTGCCTCTTCAGGATTGTCGCACAAATATGACAAGCCTAAATATTCTTGCGGAAATAAAGCCTCGTGATATTTGCGTCTTAAGACACTTATCAGCTCCCTAATGGAGGGTGCCGCCCTTATCTTCCCCCTGGTTTCCCCTTCAAGGAGACGTACCTCTACCATACAAGGTTGGCTCCTCCCATCCGGTCTTAACAACAACCAGTTATTTTCGCAGCCTCTTATCCCTTTTGCCTATATGGCTTATGGTTACAAGACTGCACCCTAAGTGGGGTTTTCTTCGGGCCGAGTGCAGCATTCGTCAAGACTTGCCAAGAATGGCCGAGACGCTTCAAACACCCCAGGCACTCTTGGCTCAACCGTGTACCTCGGCGCCTTGATCAGATGTCGCACTCCTTAGAAGAGACCCTCGATCGTCCAACCTAAGTCATAAGCTTAGGTTGAAAATCCAAGGTACCTCTCCTGGATGGGCTTTATTGACCCCAAATCTCCATGACTCAGGTTTCAGGGGAGGTGTAACCTTTTCGCTGAGCCATGCAACAGGTACCCCCTTCTATGACGCACTTTAGGTCTTACATTTGCCTCTTGCGAAATTTTGATTTCGCGAACTAGGGTGTACGCCATAGTAGGTTCGCCCCTTTCTGATTGTTTTGTTTCTTCTTCTGCGTATCAGCTCTTTTGTAATTTCGCAATCTCATCTTTGTCATTCATAAGATATATTTTCTTCTTCTGCATATCAGCTCTTTTGTAATTTCGCAATCTCATCTTTGTCATTCATAATTTATTTTTTTATTTTTTTTAACATATCAGTCATACATCTTTCTTTCTTCCCCCAATTTTACTTTTGCAGTCATAAAATCAACAAATACATTCACTCTTTAAGTCTCTTACTTCTTCTACTTTCTGCCTCTGCATCTTTGAAATTTTCTGCTATTTTCTTATCTTTTGCGAAATCTTTGTCGCTTCTTACCTTCAGCATGCATTGGTTTCACAACGTTTCTTCTTCTCTCTGTTCTATTGCATCTACCATCAATCTTTCACTTTTTTGTTTTTCTCTGATGTTATGTTTCCAATTCTTCTTCTTTGCAAGATTCTACATCAATTTCATAACACTTCTTTCCTTCATTCCAATCTCCTTTTACGATGCCAATACCACTGGGATGAGGCAACTTGATGCATTGATGGAAAGTCGATGTTACACCTAGAATCCCATGTAACCAAGGTCGTCCAATCAATGCGTTGTATGGTGATTCCACATCGACTACACAGAACATAATTTCAGAGGACAATCCTTTCAGTGGAATTCGCATATTGACTTCCCTTATAGGATTATTGGCAGTACCATTAAAACCATAGATTTTGTAAGTTGAAGGTATTAGATCTTCATCTTTTCCTCCCATAGTTTTATAAGTATGATAAAAAAGGATATCCACGGAACTTCCAGTATCGATTAAAATTATGTTGATTGCCCATGAATTCTCAGCTTCATCATCTTCATCATCACTAGGTTTTGGGTTAATCTCCAATTTTACCACTAATGGGTTATCGTGCATTTCTCAACCCTCAGATATTTCTTCTGCGGTGAAGGAAATAGTCTGCTTTTGCCATTCTTTCAGTGGCGATGCCTTCACAATGTTCATTATTTCTCTATCATCGGCATCTCTTGCGAAAACCCTACTGAGAGTGTTATCGTGAAAGTCTTCAATTGTTTTGTACGAATGTACAATAGAGTTCCAAAACAGATTCTTTGCCTTTGCTCAAACTTCTATTACAAATGTTTCTCCTCCTTTTGTTGTATTTACCCTGCGAATTTCTGGCGGTGGTGGTAATGGTTGAGACTGAGGTTGGTCTTTTAGAAAATGATTTAGTTTCCCTTGATCTATCATTCTGAGGATGATTCTTTTCATATTTCTGCAATCATTTGTTGAATGTCCATGAAAATGGTGATAAGAACAAAATTCATGACTTCTGTGGTTTGGAGGTGGTTCAGTCCCCATGTTCCATGGTGTTGGTATATTTTCCATCAAGATTATAGCTTCCCATATTTTTTCCACACTAGCATTCAGAGGTGGCATCTTGATTTCTTCCCATACGATCTTGTGACTTCCCTGTCCTCTATGATAGTTTTGTCTTTGACCTCCATAAAATTCTTGTGGCTGATCAAGTCTTTGAATCTTATTATTCCCAACACGGTTATAGAAGTTTCTCTCCCTTTCAAATTCTTCTTGATCACGACTTCCCATAGCTACTAGCTTCTGCTGACTATCACCCATTATATTCTCTTGTTGTACTTGCGAAGTGCTCGCCACTGTGCTTATCAGTTTGGGTAATAGGCTTGCATTCGCTGCTTTTGAACTTGCGTTCGCAACTGGGTATGCTTCCATGTCATTTTGTTTTTCCTCAAGAGCAAAATACTCCTCTTGAATCTCTCGCAGCTCAGTCATTGTGATTGTATTCTTGATTCTGAAAATTTGAATATACAGTAAATTGGTTGCGAACATTGCATTGATGAATGATAGAATGAGGTATCTCTCATCCACACGGCCAGCCATTTCACTACACATTGTCTTCCACCTCTTGATTAAATGCTTCAAACTTTCTCCAATTCTTTGCTTTAGCCCAAATACATCTTCAATGCCAGGTCGTGAAGAATTGTTACTTATATACGCCCCTAAAAATGTAGCCTGCAAATGGTTGAAAGATGTTATAGTATTCTTTGGCAAACCTTCAAACCATTTTAAGTCCTCTCCTGTTAAACTTGGTGCAAAATATTTGCACAACACAAAGATCATGGTTTTCCCATTGTAGCATACATCTCACATAAGCTTTGACGTGTTGTACTTGCACAAGTTGTTCCGTCAAAAATGCTTTGGTTAACGCAGTAGATTGCACTTTGGGGGTATTCCTCCTAATTGTACTTCTTGTGTGAATGGAGTTTTCGCACTTCTTCTATGGCTTCGTCCATTTGTCACACCTCCTTCTCTTTTTATTATTTAACATTCCTCTCATTTCCGCTAGCTCTCTCAAAATTTGTTCATTTACACCAGAATTTGGATCCATTGGTATTTTTAACTCCGCTTCTCTTCTTCCGCGTTCATATCTGTTTTGATTTTCGTGTTCATCATTTTCTTCTCGTCTTTCCCTGCGATCTCCTCTTTCATTTCTTTCATGAGTTCGCACATGATTATACTTCTCATTTTCTTCTCTTTGCCGCATTTCAGCCCTCCTTTGTGTTCTATCATATTCATCATTGATATTACCATTATTGCGATTTTGTTCACGCCTTCTTTCTCGATTATCATGATTGTTCTGGCAAATTTCCTCTTGGAGTTCTTGTTCTTCCACTTTTGCTCTCAGTCTTTCCCTTTCGCAAGCTAGACGTGCTTGTTCAGTGTAATGCCTTTCGATTTCATCTTCCATTACTTGTTGATTTCTTTGAACTTCTCTCCCATGTAATATTCTCCTTCCTTCTTCCTGATCTTCTTCGCCATCTTGGTTATTTCGTTCCTGACGTTGCCTATTTCCCTGATCTCTGTTATTTTTTCCATTTTGAAGAATTTCACCATGTTGAATATAACGATCTTTCATTATTTCTCTTATTTCACGACGTTCTTCGTCTGGATTTTGTACTTCCTCTCGAGTATCTTCATTAGCATTTTCTACAGGCGTATTTCGTCTTATTTCTCCTCTAACTGATCTTGAACTTGATCTTGTAGTGCTTCTTGACCTTCTACTTTGTAATCTCATGTTTTCCATCCTCAACTCATGATCTTTCCTTGTCAGATTTGAACGTTCTTCTGCTTCTAATCTCCTTTCTTCGTGTATTCTCTGCCTCAATGCCTCTAACGCTTCAATCTCTTCATTTACATGAATTATTCTTCCAATTACTTCTTGGTCTCTCTCTTCTCGTCTATTGCTTACTAATTGCTGCTCTTCTTCCATTCCATCTTCGGTATCTGATCGCCAAGTATGTACACTCACTCTGTCGTAATCCACAATTCTACTTTGTATTGGTATACATTGAATTGGCTGTTGAACTTGATTTTCTCCATTGTTTCTTGTGTTCACTCTTGTAGATTCCTCCATTTCATCTCTCTCTTTTCGAGCAAGCCTTCTACTCCTTCTAATATTTGTTGGTTGTTTTGATGTATTTCTTCTTCTAGCCATTTTTCAACCTTAATGAGTTGTTGAAAATTATATGAAATTCTTTATCTATTACTCCAAATTCTTTCAAATCAAAATATCAATCTTCATCCCTGTTTCTAGCGCCACCATGTAGTTGCAGGAAATCCCACAATACATCCCTCACAAGAATTCATAATAATCAACCTATCTTTAAGATCAACAATCACACTTTTTATTAATTGAGTTTAGGAATTTGACAAGGAGGAAATGAAATCAAGAATACAACTACTGTTCTCGACTTTTTCTCTCCTCAAAACTTTCTCTCCACTCTAAAAAGATCTCTCTCCCATCTTAAGCCTGTTCGGCTCTTTATATAGAATATTACATAGTGGGTGACAAATAAGTCATCCTTTATTTTCGGATCTGACTTGCGATATTCTCGCAAGTATACAAGTGTTAGATTTCGCAACACTCCTAAATCTCGCTAGGTCTCCACATCTTTCTCGTGTTTTGGCTGTCGTCATCTGTCGCGTCATTTCTGTAACCAATCTGTGATGTCTTCGGAATGTGTTGTATAATGGTTTCGCAATGGTATTGATGTTGCGATATTCTGATCCTACAATATTTTTAAAATGCATTTTTCACACTCTTATCACAATATTAGAAGAAAACATTTAACAAGAGAAAAGGCATTTGTGGGTCACATTGCGATGTTTATTTTATTACAGAAGCCATGCTGGCTGAACTTTACAGATGAGAAGCAGTGTCCTCGTATTTTGGGTTGTATTATGTCAGTAAAAGTTAAATGATATACTCGCAAAAATTCGGAATGCAATAATTGTAAGTTTAATGCTAAATGGCAAGTGATTGGTATAAATTTCGTTCTCTGCCAGGTTTTTTGCCTCCCACATAACTTAGCTTCGGAAATAATTTTTAATTACTTTCTATTAATCGAGTCATAACTGTAGAAGTACATTCTCTTATATGACAATATCAAATGGTTCATTCCATTTACAATTGTATAACAATTCTTTTGTTATTTGATCAAGTAATCCAAATACAATATACTTTTATATATGGTTTCTTATTAGTTACTTAATTACTAGCATTGACGATCAAAACTACAGGAATTAACCATTATAATGTAACTATGAAAATTTCAATAAACTTGCTAACTCCTCACTAGGATAGATACTTCTGTAGTTGACATGTTTTCCATCTTCAGATGTGTAAGCTTCGAACACAAAGAAAGATAGAAACCTTAACCTTGAAGCAATCTCTATAATACGTAATGTTTAACATCACTATTTCCCTTTGCAATGTTGTAGCATTGAGATGGCCATCTAAACATATCTGAGATTTTTCGCCTACAGATATAGCCTCAACATCCTTAGAATCCAGACAACCTAACGCAACCCTATCTTTGCAAATCAGTTTTCGAAGTTAATTAAATATGGTATCAAATATATATCAGAGCTATCGAATATATATCTGAGCTAGACCCGTATGCGAGTAGGCACAACGACCACCCATACAAACAAAGGTATGGGAAAATATTGGACATGGCATTTCCAGGAATTATGAAAACCGATTTGGGCATTTATTGCATATCTTGAGAATACTTTCGGTTTTGGAAATTCCTTGGTGTAGATACACCCTTGGTCTATAAATACCTAAGTTTGCATTTCTAGCAAACTATCCTAAGAGCCATGCAAACTTCATCTTTTTGTTGTTTCCGGTGGAGCCGTCTATCCGGAGAGGAAAGTACCATAATTAGGCGAAATCTCTTACGACTGCTCATTTAAAGACTTCTGTGGGATCAAGAATCTCTACGAGTACCGTTGGTGGGAAACTAGATAATTGCAGTTTATTAGTTTTCGATTGATTTGATTGACTAACGGTTGTTGAACTTTGATTGCACCTAGTTTGTTTATTTCTTGAGAATCTTCTCTTCTGATATAAGATTCACTCAAACTAGATCGAAGTGTCGACTAGATATTTAGAACTGTTCGTAGATCTAAAGACATCTTGCGATAATACATTGTTAACAGACTCCTTTTGTGTGTGTGATTGATCACAAGAGATTCAAGTGGTGTTGTGCAGGTTTAATTGAACATTAAAGAAGATATGAGGACGAAGAAGATTTCTGATTGGCTTCTCATATCTTTGTGTAGCACAAACCTTGATTGGCTGGGATCCAACTTGGACCGGATTTATTTGATTGATTAGTTGCGTGAGATTGGTAACACCTAATAGTTCTCTTGAGTTCTATTTTGATTGTTACAAATCCAAATCTTATTACTTATGTAGTATAGATTGGATTGATCTAACCAGGGAAAGGAGTTTATTAGTTTAAACGGAATAGCCTTTGCATATGACTTGAGATATCTTTATTTGGAAAGAATCAATAGAGTTGTTAGCAAACAGATTTGTTGTTCCTTTACTGTTTGGAATACGATCCAAAGGAATTGTTCTAGTGCGTGCACTTATTGAATGTCGGAAGCGCAAGGATTCTGAAGAAACTAAGTGAACTAGGTTTAGTTTCTCGGTCTCAACTATACGAAGTTTGGTTTAGATTTTGTATATCGGCTTAATTAAGAGAGTATTCAATTCTGGACTTGGTCCCGGGGTTTTTCTGCATCTGCGGTTTCCTCGTTAACAAAATCTTGTTGTGTCTTTTACTTTTCTATTTCTGCAATTATAATTGTTTATAATAATTAGAAGTAAAAAACACAAATGTTAACTCCGTATTACTTGATAGTGATCCTATAAAGTTTGGTTAAGTCCGAACCTATTATCAAGTAATCAGATTTTGATTATTGTATTGTCTCGATCTCGTATCCACAGACGAGCACACAAAGTGTGAATACCGATTTATCGTATTCTCTCGGCTTTGTCCATAGACAATCACTTTCAGTAAGAGGACTTATAGGTGGATAAATAAAAGATTGTGGTGTATTTGGGTACCTCGTCTTTTCAAAGGGGATATCTTTGGTACTTGATATCCATCCAACAACTTTCTAAGGATGTAGAAGCATGATTTGTGCTTGAAACTCGAACTTCTTTTTCTTTATCATTCCTCTCGAGTTTTCCGTTGTTGCAGTTTTAAAAATATGTAAATTAGCCATTAAAACTAATTGATATAAGATTTAGAAATGAATTAAACAATTTGAAATGAAACCTACCACATCGACGTCGGTATGACCGCTTCCTCTTTGTCGGTTCATTTGCATCATCAGAGCTGCCCAATTGTTTAGGTCTTTACTAATTGGACCAAAACGACTTGTCAACCTGGAAGCATCACGACTTTTTGGATTCCCAGTTTTCTGACAAAATTGTGTAAAAATATTACCCCAAAACGTATGATGAGGTTGTTGAATACCATTGATTGGATCAAGTATAAATGCTACGTAACCTCTGCAAATAGGTTTATTTTCATCCAGATTATACTTTGGACCGTGAATTTTGTGTGATGAAATATTTTGTGTTTCTGATTGGGTTGCCATTTTTTATGAAAGTTTTTTTTTCCTACAAGATTCTTGTGAAAACCAGCCCAAACAGGCCCATGCTCACCCCTAAATTTCTGACTCCCTCTGTGAAGAGACTTTAGACTAGAACGATTTTTTAGGGACCATGGTTTTTTTGAGGGGACCATGGTTTTAGTTATAAGGGGTGTCCTAAAATGTGAAAATGACTAATCCACCCTTAACCTAACTTAATTCATAACTAAATACTTAACAAAAACCAACAGGGTGTTAGTCCTTGGGGGAGTTGGGTGTAGTTGGGTTTTTTCCTGTTAGTCGTGGGGGAGTTTGAAGGAGTCTCTCAAAATCCCCGTTAGTCGTGGGAGAGTTTAGAAGAGTCTCCCAAACTCCCTAGAAAACCCCGTTAGTCGTGGGAGAGTTTGAAAAAACTCTTAAACTCCCTGTTAGTGGTAAAAACTAGAATGCTAGGGAGTTGGTTTGTCTTGGGGAGTTCTAGGGAGTTTACAGTGTATTTTTGCCTCACTCCAAATCTCTCAAAAAAGTAGAGATTTTGGGAGAATCTCTCAAACTCCCTACACTCAAAACACCAAACTATCTCAAACTCCCTATACTCTCTTACACTCCCTAAAAATCCCCAAGATTCAAAATAAATTAATTAAACTCCCCCCAACTCACTTGTGGACTAACCCCATGTAAATCAAAATCAAAATTATAACAAACCCATTACAAGTAATTTTTCACAAACTCATTACTTTTAGAGGGCTCATTTTCTTCTCTTCTTCCCTCTTCATTGTCGTCGTCGATTCAATGAAATTTTCACAATTCCATTACTTTTGTTTTGTTTTTGGCTGAAAAAATGAGTATTAACCATCAAAATGAGTTGAAAATGGAAGTTGCAGAGATAAGTTCAGCTAGGAATTATGTTAAAAACTTTGTCGAACTAGCCGAACCTGATGGAAATGATGAACATGAAGAACAGTTTGGCTATTTCGCAAAAATAATTCCTAACCAAACTTTACTTTAGTTATGTCGCAACTTTTTTTTCGTAACAGAACCTACGTCGCAAAAAAAAATTCCTAACCGAACCTTAGTGCGGTTTCGTCGCAATTTTTTTTTTCCTAACCAAACTTTTCTCTGAAAACCTATATACCGAGTTCGATTACGTTGCAAATTTTTTTCCTAACCAAACTAAAGTTCGGTTACGTCGCAAAAAAAAAATTCCTAACCGAACTTTTCTCTAAAAAAAAAAGAAACTCCATTAAAACTAAGTTCGGAAACCTGCACCTTCAGAAACATTAGCCGAACTACATCTGCAGATAAGTTCGGCTACCTGTTCTTCAGATCTGGTAGCCGAACGTGTTTGACTTAGACCAAATTAAGCTATGAAATATCTCATTTTTCAGGAAATTTTGGCCAATTCAAGCAACAAAAACTAGCATTGACGTATACCTCGGTAGTTTGAAGGTTCTGATTCAATTTTATTTATTTATTACAAAACTAGTCATAAAAAGTTAAAAACCCAAGGTGACCAAACTTGTGGTACAAAAACCCCACTCAAATGTTGGGATTCATTAAAACTCCATCTTAAACTAAATTGATACAAAAACCCCAAATTTCAAAATTGGTTTCATCAAATTTTATGATGAAACCAAAAATTGGTTTCGTCAAATTCTATGAGGTTTCATCAAATTTTATGAAATTTTGGTTTCATCAAAATTTTGTTTTTTGGGGTTTTTGTGTTACTTTTGTTTTGGCGGGTTTTTTGTGGATGAATACTGACACCTTTTGGGTTATAACTCGCGGACCGTATTTATTATTTGAAAAACTCTTATTCTTCTCCTCCTCCTTCGTCTCTCAGTAAGAAATTTTTTTTTTGATTTAATCTTACACCAATCATTAATGATTAATGATGTTAACCTAATGATTTGAAATGTGCAACTTTGGTATTAAGATAAATATATGGATAAGGGGTGACTTAGTTTTACTTCAAATATATTTCCAAAAAAAAAAAAACCAATGGTCCCCCAAAAAAACATTGGTGCCCGAAAGAACGTTCTTAGACCACGCCATGGACCTTATGTATCAAGTATTTAGTATTGTGAAAAATACTAGAACCCCCCTACTATATGGGTTCAATATATACAAGCTCCACAAAATGGATCCTCTACTATGAACTCCATATTTTGACTTTTTTATATTTCTAGGCCCAGAACTTTTATTTTTGGGGCCAAGTTTTAAATTTCCTGGATTTGCTAACGTCAGCAGATTTTTTAATAAATAAGAAAATACAGAAATTAACCTTCGGTATTTATAATCGTTTTATACCTAACAGAAACCAAAATTAAATCAAATTTTTTTTCAACTCTCTCTTCTCTCTGCTCTCGTTCGGAAATGCACTGGAGATTTTTCTTCGAGACGAATCTTTTCATTGAACAACAAGAATTCGTTAGTTTGATAGTGAAGAAAACGAGAAGAAGAACAACAATTCGTTAATTTTCTCTCAATTTTGTTGATCTTTATTCACCGGTTTTCAGATCTGACGAGTTTGTGAAAATGCATTGATGAACAGCAAATAGGTTTGTTCTATTTATCTTTTATGTTTGTATCAAATACGTTTGATTTAATAGTTTTCTGATCGAATTTTTGATTTCGATCTTCTACTGATTTCCGTTTTTTTTTTTTGTATTTTGTTGGGTCTGAGAACAGGTAGAAGACAGGTTGGAATAGAGGAAGCTCAAATATAGGTACAAATCTGTTGTTGTTTGATCTTATTGATTTCGATTTTATGATTTTTTTTTCTTCTTATTTTTGTTTTTTTTTTCAGATTTGGAATTTTTTGATACGAAGAAGAGGAAGAAGAAACCAAATTATTTCAGAAGAACAATAACAAAACTAGGTACGAATTCTTGTTATTGTTTGATTTCGAATTTGTTTTTAATTTTTTAATTTTGTTTTTGGATTATTTGCATTTCTTATTGATTTGAGAAGAGATCTAGTATTTGATGAATTACGTTTATAATTCTTTTTAGTATTTGTTGATTATAAGAAGAAGAAGAAGAAAGAACATTGTATCTGAAGAAGAACAACAAATCTAGGTATAGATATGTTTTATAAAATGTGTAACTTCAAGTTACACATATTGTCCTGTAGCATGTGTAAGTGCTATTTGTTATTGCATGTGTTTTCTGAGAATAAATTTACTAGCTGGAATTTATTTTATTATTGTTGTTAATATTTGTTGGTATAAGAACATAACAACAAATCTGGGAAGACATGTTGTTTTGTAAAATGTTTAACTTGAAGTTACACATATTGTTCTATAGCATGTTTAATTTTTGCTTGTGTATCTTTAAAACAATTTTTTTCTTGTGTTTCATTTGTTGAGTATGTTGATTGCTCCTTTGATTTTTAGCTTGCCGCATAGAATATACTTCTCACGAGGGGGCAACGCCCCCGAGTGAATTGCGTTCGTTTTTTTATTTTGATATTTTATTTGTATGTTTGATATTTTCAGGTTGTCATGGATGTTGTTAGTTGCATTGCTGTTGTTCGGTACTTTTCAGATTTCATTACCATGCGTGTTAATACTGATATCAAACTTGATGAGTTTAAGGAACAAGTTTGCAAGGAATGGAAGCAATTTACTCCACTTAGTATTTCTTTCTTCTTCCGAGAAAGTGGGAAAGAATTTTCGCTTGACTGTGATTTTTCGCTTCAAGCTCTTATATCAGTGTTGATATTTTCTTGCAAAATGTTACTCATGTAGCCTCTTCATTTAGCTCTAGGGAAGATTCTTCTATTTCTAATGGTTCTAGTACGTCTTCATCGAGAAACAATCGTACTGTTGCAATGTATTTGGAAGACAAAAGCAAGACTGCAAAACCTTTGTTATCGGATGGTTGGCCCAAGGTTCTTGGTGAGATTGGTCATGTGTTTGTTGAAGGAGTTCAGCAAGTCAGGGTTTCTTTCACCAAGTATCGTCTTCGCACTGGTTTCAACATCGTTGTAACACACAATGAGCGTTCTAGGTTCACGGCTAAGTGTGTAGATAAAAAATGTGGCTGGAAATTTCATGCAGCTTCTATTGATGAAATGAACGAAATGTTTCAGGTAGCTTTTCTGTGTTCTGTCATCTTATGCTTAGCATATGTTATGTTTTGTTACAGTATGTGTAACTTTGGGTTACACATGATGTTTTTTGCACCATATTGTTTTTGGTTGATTTGTTTATATTTTGTATGAACCTCTTCAGGTCAGATCTTATAACCCTGAGCACATTTGTGGTGCTGGTGGGCGCAACTTGAATAAAAAATACTCCACCAGCTTCACGTCTAGTTTGATTGAGGAAGAAGTTCGGAAAAATCCTCACAAGAAGCCTAAGCATATTGCAGCTGATTTCCAGACCAACTATGGGATTACCATGGAGTACTATCAGGCCTATAATGGTAGGGAAAAGGTGTATGAGACGATTTATGGCGACGATGTGAAGTCATACTCGCACTTGGTATGGTATATTAATGCTATAATGGAAACCAACCCTGGTAGTGTGATAAAGTTTGAATTTGATCCTGCAAAGAAACAATTCCAACGGATTTTCATCGCATTTGTTGCATGCATCAAAGGGTACCGGTTTTGTCACCCAATGGTATACTTGGATGCTACTTTCCTTACTGGTAGATTCAGAGGTTGCTTGATGGCAGCTACTGGGATCAATGGTGGTAAAGGTATGTTGTTTTTTTTTTGAACAACTTTAGTTGACAAATAACTGAGAGTTACACATGTGTAACTCTCAGTTACAAATTTATTTACTCAGTGTGTAACTAAGAAAATAACATCTGTAACCATAAGTTACACATTTGTTTTAGCATGTGTAACTTGTATTTACACATTGTTTTCTGTTTTTGTGAAACTTATTATTTTTTCAATTTTGCACAATTTTTTTTGTAGGATTTTTCCCACTTGCTGTGGCACTAGTCGATTCAGAGACTATCAACAACTGGGAGTGGTCTTAAGGAATTTGACTGAATTTGTTGGTGATGGGAGGCCAATCACCTTCATTTCCGATCGCCATGAAGGACTCTTGGAGGGTGTTCCACTTGTCTATTTAGATTCGTTCCACATCTTCTGCTACTATCATTTGAAGACTAATCTTCCCATCAATGGCTCAGATCCTAGGTACACGCTTGTGCCGGACCTTTTCCAAGAGGCAACATACGCACTCTCACCCGAAAACCATGCCAAAGCCATACAGAAAATTAGAGATTTGAACTGCGATTGGGTGGCTGATTACATCGAGACCATCCCACCTGAAGCATATGCGAATGCCTATTTCAAAGGTTGTCGGTATGGACGAACATCTAGTACTCTAGCAGAATCACTCAATAGATGGATTCTGGTTCACAAGAAGATGCCTACATCTGCTCTTCTTGATCAGGTTAATAGAGTGTGTGTTTTTTTGTTGTTGTTTGTTGCCTTTTATTTCTTGTTTTGTCACTTTATATATTCATAAGTTTTTTTCATTTTCAGATTAGGAGGAAAATAATGGTAATGATGGCAGACCGTCGTGAAGATGGTACTAATATGGTGAATCCATTAACCCCAGAGTATGAGGAAAAGCTTTAGGCTCTTCAAGATGAAGGTTTGGCTTGGGAAGTATTGGTTGCTAGTCCTACCGTGTTTGATGTTTTTAGCGAAAGGACTCACATGGTGGACCTTGAACACCAGACTTGCACCTGTCAAAGGTTTGGTTTCTTATGCTTTTTTTCTTTTTGAAAGTTTACAGGATGTGTAACTTCTAGTTACACTAGACATATGTGTAACTGGAAGATACACATCATGTATATGCATGTGTTACTAGCTGATTTTTTTGTGTTTTATGATTTCCTTGTGTAACTAGCCGAGTGTTTATATCCTTGTGTTTTATTTTTTTGAAGGTGGCGTGTATACGGTTTCCCTTGTGCTCATGCTCTTGCAGCCATACGGAAGATTAAACGTGAGGCTATTGATTTCATTTCACCTTATTTTACGAGCGACTATTTTAGGAAGACTTATATGCATTGCATCCAGCCAATTCCCAACTACAACAGGCATGTTGAAATTAAAGAAGATGACACCATCAACCCTCCTATCATAAAGAAACAACCAGGTAGACCCCCAGGAAAAAGGATTCTAAGTAAAGGTGAGAAGAATGTAAAGAGGAAAGTTCATTGCAACAATTGCAAGGAAGCAGGTCACAACAGGGCAGGTTGCAAGAATCCTCCAAAGTACACACCCTCCTAGCTTTAAGCTGAAGAAGTTCATTTCTGCAAGTAATGATTTTATGTGTGGAATCTTATTTGTCTTGGATTATTTGTTTTTTAGTTTTCTTCATTTAGGTTCGCATGGACCAAACGTTTTTATTTTTCTGCAACGTTGATTATGTGCAAGGATCATTCATTAAGATTTTATATTTTGTGAGTTCACAAGTGAAATGCATTTTATTTTATTTTTGATTTATTGTGTACGTCTGATCAGTGATCAAATGCTTGTGTAACATCAGGTTACACATTTTAAATGCATATGTAAACTCAGGTTACACCTTAAGTAACTTTTCAGTTACTTTGCAACGTTGATTATGTGCAAGGATCATTCATTCAGATTTTATATTTTTGTGAGTTCACAGGTGAAATGTGTTTCTATTCCCAGTGTGTGTCTTCTGAACACAGAGGGGAAATGCATGTGTAAATTTGGTTTACACATCCTACAATGGATGTGTAACTATTAGTTACACATTGTTATTTTTACATTTTTTGATTTATCTTGTCTTAATTGTATGTGTAACTATGAGTTACTGAACTTATTTTTCAGCATTTTACCCTGTTATACATTCCACTATCCTGTCTTTACCTGTTGAGTGGAAACATTTTTAACATATGTAACTTCAAGTTACACATCTTAATTTTATGTGTAACTTTTAAGTTACTTAACCTGTTTCATATGTTAAAAAATAACATATGTAACTTCAAGTTACACATCTTAATTTGATGTGTAAATTTAAGTTACTTAACCTGTGCAAACAGCAGAAAAGTGCTATCAAGATGTTTTTGCAAGTCTAATAACCTCTTGTAGTTAACAAAAGTAAAAAAGTTTTTAATTCAAGGAATTTCAATCCAAAAGTATAGAAGTTTGCAAATTCAAGAACTGGTAAAATCTAGTAACTGACGAAATTAACAACATATTTGCAAGTATAGAAGTTTTTGGCGAGTTCCAAATGACTGCTTTAAACATCTATGGACGGATCTGAAAGAATCTTGTAAAGCATGCTTCCTCGTGCGGTTCACCTTGTCAGCCAACCATTGCGTCATATGTGAGGTTTGTTTTTTGTCAAGAGGTTTATTCTTCATCATGATCTTCATGTAAGTGCATACAAATAGAAGATAGTCAGGAATTGAACCTTGTCTTGGCGAAGGTAGATTTTTGGCTTTGCCTTTCATCCCAAGAGGACGGCGGAGTGTCAGTTCTCTAGTTATTGCAAACGCATACTTCCTGGATTGTTGCAAGTGTTGATACCTGAGTTCCTTAACGTTTGACGAGTTCATGTGGGACCAAGGATTATTGCTCCTCATGTCATACTCCAGCAGTGTGTAGTGTGTATCGTTGTTGCACATTGGGGCGAAAAGTCTGACTGCACTGTTCTTGTACTTGTAATAGTCCTTAACAAGCTTTGGAATCCAGAATTTCGTGAAATCACTGTCATTGTCCAAGTAAGATTTCTGCCTGCAAAAACCATTTGGAATATCAAACACACATTTTAAACCAAAAGTTACAAATGCACAAGTGATTATGTAAACAGAAGTTACAAATAAGGCCTTATAAATGGATGTGTAACTTCATATTACACAGTATAAATGGATGTGTAACTTCAGATTACACATTATAAATGCATATGTAATCTCAGATTACACATTACATTTTGCCAACATTAAAAAATCTGAGCATGTTATCATAATCTTACAACATCCATTACACATTAAAAATGCAAGAAGATTTTAGAATTTTCAAGAGTACTTACGTATGCTTTCGGTGAGAGGAATAACGTTTTGTCATACTCGTTGTTCGAGTTCATCTTTGTCCTCAACCTGCTGATGTAGAATTCAATGAATTCTGACTCCAAGTAGGCTTCTTTATTGGCAAGCTGGAGCATTAGTTATCCAGATATATTAAAAAGCTGGCTACCATCTTCGTTGAATTCCATCCAAGCAATGTCTCTACATTACAAAGAAGTAAACTATTAAACAACATAACAGAATCAAGTAGTAAAATACAACGAACAATAACAGAATCAAGCATGAGTTCTGTTACATCAACTTACGTTTTGGGATGAGTACAGAAATATTCAAGCACTTTCTTCTTTCGATCGCCATCCAGCCTTTCAATAACTAGGGAACCTTTCACATCCTTTCTCATTGTCCCATCATCTTCTTCAGCAACCTCAGTCATTGTTTCTTCTTCTACTTCTGGAACTGCGGGCATTCTTTCTTCTTCTACTTCTGGAACTGCGGCCATTTTTCTCTTCATTAGCAGTCTTCTTAATCCTCTTTGAGATCTTTCATACTCTTTCAGATCTTGTGTTTGAATTTTTCTATTCCTCAGCACGCGTTGTTGCATGAATGATGGTTGGCTTTCTCTTAGTGTATTTGCAACTTCCTTCAGTAACTTTCCTGCAGGTTTTGGAGTTTTATCTAAGCCAAGGCTAAAAAAGTTTTCCTGTGCTTCAGCTGTGCAAACAAATATAGGCAGAATCAAAAAAAAGTTGCAAATGTGTAACAGAAAGATACACTTGGTGGCCATGTATGTAACTTAAATTTACACAAGCCTAAATAATAATGTATTGTATGTAACCTCAAGCTACACATGCTTTTTACAATGTGTAACTTGAAGTTACACTTGCATTACAAACAAAACATGAAGGAAAAATAAAACAGAATAGGTTACACAAGGAAGAGTGCTTACCACTTGAGCTAGGTTCTGCATTCTCCATCACTGCAGGTCCATGTTCACTTTTGTTAATGTTGCTGACAATCGCATCTAGCATTTCAGTCACTTCAACATTCGTCATATCAGCAGGGTTAGCTCCTAGTTGCACCAACCTGTAGGTCTCAGCATTTTCAGGCTGTGTTTGCGGTGTTGTAGCAGTTATCACCATAGAGTCCTCAAACTGTGAGGAAGCAAAACTGTCATCAAAAGTTTCAGGTGTTGGCTGAGTTGGAGCAGTCATAACCAAACCGTCACCAACAGTTGCAGGTGTCTCTTCATCGACATTTGCATCATCACCCGCGGCTTTGTCCTGCGGCTCAACCAAAACACCACCTTTTGCATCTTTGTTTTACGCCTCAGCAGCAATATGTGTCTTTTCATCCGCTTTCTTCTGCGCCTCATCAACAACATGTGTCTCTTCATCAGCTTTCTTCTGCGCCTCATCAACAACATCTGCAGGAGTGGGATTTTTCTTACTAGTGGGCTTCTTCTTTGGATGGCATGTTGTCACACTCTTGATACTCGAACTGTATGTTCTGAGAGACGTTTTGCGCCCCTCTACAGCAGTTTGAGCTTGCAGAATTGTTGGCGTATTTCCAGCTGCAAGACTTATACATGGAACTGCACAAGGATTGAAATGAGAAACTTTGATTATTTAGGATGATGATGTTAAATTTTTTTAAAAAAAAAATCAAGAAGAATATATCATGTGTAATCGACAGCTACGCATGCATATGACTTGGATACCTAGCATGTGTAACTCCATGTTACACATGCATCTAACTAGTGTAACCAGAAGTTACACATGCATATAACATGTGTAACTAGGGATTACACATCCATATGATTAGTGTACTCAACAATTACCAAGTCTAATTTGGTACCTCTAGCAAAAACAAATCACCAAACTATGAAACTAAAAAGGTTCAAAGACCTTAGTATCAACTAATTGGGTACCTCTACACATGTCAACTAATATATCATTATCACTATCAAGTTAAAGAAGCATATTAAAAATGAACAACTACTTACATTCTTCATGGAAGGAAGTTTCCGTGTCATCTTTCTATTTCTCTTGCTCGGTCTGTTTCTCGGACTCTTCTTCTTCATGCTCAGTATCTCCATGCTCAGTACCTCGATATCCTTGATGCATTAACTCTTCCTGATGCTCAGTATCTCCATGCATTAACTCTTCTTTTTCATGCTCAGTAGCTCCATGCCCACCATCTTCATGTTGCATAAACTCTTCCTGGGTCACTTCGTAAGGTTCAATACCCATTGCTCTCATAATTTTGCAGTTAAAATTGTGAATCTTGAATTCCGGTGTTCCTACAAGGTTCCCTTCTGATATCTCTTCTCTGGCAATTCCATACACTGCTTCAAACATTGCTTTCTTTGCTTTCTTTGCTTGCAGTTGCTCTTTTAGTTGTCCATTCTCAATGATTTTCTCTTTCAGCCACCTTTGCAGGTCGTCCTTGCTTGGTACCATGGTTGATATACCAAGATACTTTTCAAGATGTGAAAACTCAGCCACAAAGCTAGGAGTTGGCTGCAATTAACAGATGGAGAGGCTAAAAAGAGATAGCAAAAATAGTTGAACAATCTAAATATACAAATTTTCAGTTGTATGTGTAACTTAAAGTTACATAAGCACATTTATATGTGTAACCTATAGTTACACATATAAATTGAATTCACTGGTGTTATCTTTGCATGTGTAACTATAAGTTACACAAGCACATTTAAATGTGTAACTTATAGCTACACATCACAATTTTGATTACATCCAACTTATACCTAAATTATATTACCATAAATTTACAAAACATAAACCAACTAACAATAACACTTACCGAAAACTCAGTCATGTCTGTTCTAGAAATGTAATCCTAAATCTGGTATAGATCCCACCTTCCAACCCTTGGGATATCTTGTTCGTGGTTCGCAACTTTCTGGATGAAGCCTTCTGGTGCGTGTTCAGCAAACAATATCTGCAACATATAAATTTTAATTAGTCGATTGAACTAAAATATCCACAATATAACAAAGAAAACTGAATAGAAATTACACACAAGTTTTACCAAAGAGGTATTGCACACAAGCCTTCACATTTGATATACATTCAACATTAGTATGAATCTCTTCAAACAAGTGCTCGTGTATTAAATCAGGCCACGACACCTTGAGCACCGTCTCATAAGTTTCAACGATACTAAGATATTTCACGTTCACTCCATTAGCA
Source organism: Papaver armeniacum (assembly GCA_023531295.1). NCBI lineage: Eukaryota > Viridiplantae > Streptophyta > Magnoliopsida > Ranunculales > Papaveraceae > Papaver > Papaver armeniacum. The sequence continues at coordinate 3,869 of JAJJWW010001274.1, read as the reverse complement.
TTTACGTCGCCAAAAAATAATACACGGCAAAGATAAAAACCTATCAAACAAACTAGATTCTTCTCATCAACTTTCTTTCTTCTCTCAGGTTTGGTCATAAGTTGTTTTATCTTCTCTAAAATGTTCTTCTTAGTCACTGACGTCCGATGTGTTGTAGATTTGATATCAGTGAAGAACTTGCTGTATAAAACATTCTCAATCAAATCACGATGAGAAAAGCACTTTAACATCTTTTGACCCTTTCTACTTCCAATCCTTTGCATGCAAAATATACCAGCCAATTTTGCCGGTGTAGACTCTATAAACTTATCATCACCAAACTTGAACGAACACGGTGTCTCACAATCCATATCAAAGCAATTCAAAAGCTTCAAGACGCCGTGTTTGTTGGTACTGATTTGTCTTGTTGTACTTGGTTGGGCTTCACTATATTCATCGTAATACATCATTACGAGTATTCCGTAAGCAGCTCTCCTAAGATATCTTTGAGCCATATCAGTTAGTCCTATAGGTTTTATCACCTTTACCAAATCCTTAACTGCATTCAACGATTGCCTTAATTTTCATGTACACATCACACACAAAAATAACATGAGTCAGTATGTTGTGTACTTATCAAATACACACCTTTTTAACTGCAAAATCAAAATCATGTTACAAACTACGTGTATTTGCCAAGTACACAAACTGAATCATTCTATTATGTGTTCTGTAGCCTTAACTTACACATGCATATGAATGTTTACAGACATCATTTTTTGATGTGTAACTATTATTTAAACACAAAACAGTCATAGGTGATATTTTGCATGTGTAACTTTTAGTTACATAGGCAATTGGCAAATCAGTGGTGAGATTTTGCATGTGTAACTTCTAGTTACACAGTCAATTGGCAAGTTAGTGGTGAGATTTTCAATGTGTAACTTATAGTTACACATGCACATTTTTGTAAAGTTACACATTCACAGGCATTACATATGATCAAAACATGAGATTCTAAATGTGTAAATTATAGTTACACAGCCCCTTGGCAAGTCAGTGGTGAGATTTTGAATTTGTAACTTATATTTATATAGGCTCATTTGTATGTGTAACTCCAAGTTACACACTCAATATACAAACCACAATACAGTCAGTGGTTAGATTTTGAATGTGTAACTTAAAGTTACACAGGCTTTATTTCTATAGTTACACAGGCTATATCATTATATCAAAAGAATGTTTTCACTAACATTATATCATCAAAAAAACATACACCCCAATAGTAAATGGCATCTTAAAGGGAAAGAATCATAATACCTGTTATTGCAGGATCTTCTTCAGGGGGATTCCTTCTTCCTCTCGGCATTTGAATGTAAATTAGTTGATTATCGCCTGAATCTGAATCTACAGTGTGAATTGTAAGAATATAAATCAGTTGATTTCAAATCATGAAACCTAAATCAGTCAAACTTAGTTGCGAAACCCTAATTTTCAAAAATAATCACAAAATCAAATGATAAATGAAATCAATACATCAATCAACTTACAATTGATGTAGTAATAAAATCAGATTTTAGTTCAACTTACCGTTTCTAGGGTTTTGAAACAGTAACATCTCTGAAATCAAAACAGAAATGAAATTCCTGAAATACAAATGAACCTAGAAGATGGAGAAATACTTACATCTTAGTGATGAAGAAAGCTGAACAAAGTAGTGATCTGCTTAACCAGTAGATTAAACAACGATAGCTCCAGAACGAGATCTGCACCGAATGATTTCAACAACAACAACAAAATCAACACGTCAATCATGTGAAATCCAAACCTAAATCAGACGAAAAGGAGAAGATCGAAAACAAATTCAAACCTCTCTTTCTTCGTCTTCTTCTTCTTTCTTCTGCTTCTTCTTCTTTCTAGGGTTTTTGGATCTGGAATTTTTTTTTCTCTCTGCAATTCTCTCTCTCTCTAAAACAGTCGAATGTGGTGGTTGTGAGGAAAAAGGTAGGTTTGGTCATATAAATACGGAAGGTTATTCTGGTCATTTCGACCTCTATTAAAATTTATTTTTAATTCGGGGCCTGGTTTTAAAACTCTTTTAACTAGGGACCTCATATTATGGGTTATCCATGGGTTGGGTCTTAGCCTAATTTCCCTTATTTTAAACTCAGATGCCTTAAAAGCCAATCTCTGTTTCATATGTTAAACTCAGATCCGCCATGGAAGTACATATCATCAGACGAGAAAATTTTGCCTTCTTTTGAACCCAAATCAAAAAGGAAAAGACAACAATTACAATTTCAGTTTCGAAATTAATCCAATCATAAGAATTAGGTTAAAATTCATGTGATTTGAACAAGTAGAGACAGAATATAAAACCCGAAAACTATCGTTGGCTTCTACTTAATTGTTATATCAATGCATACATTGCATCCCGTGCAATAATTGTGTCTCGTGTAATATTTGAGTCCGTATAGGTATCCGTCTGAGATAACTCTTGTTTGTGTGAGTCACTCGTGTTATTGACTTTCTATCATAGTGAGTCATCAATGACAAACTGACACCGTATGAGCTCCCGTATTAATACCGAGTGCCTTGTACTCAGTTCGTAATGATTCCTATTGATTGAATACATTTCATTTAGTGTCACTATGGTATCGGGAGAAAAAGCTTCCGCCACCGCCATTAATGTCTTTCAAGAATTTTTTCAGATCTACTTTCTTAACAACTCGTTCGCTCAATTTTTCTTTCTATCATCATCTTTCCAGTTTTTCTTTAATCTTTACTATCATGGTTGCTTATGAAGCAAGAATTTCCAACATTCCACTTAATCAGATCTCACAAATTCTTTCCTACAAACTCAAAGATGATAATTTCCTCCCCTGGAAATCTCTACGTTTTCCTTTACTCAGAAGATACAGAGTTGATGGCTTTCTTGATGGATCTCTCGCTTGTCCTCCATATCTACTTGAGAATGCAATCAATCCTGGCTATACTTCTTGGCATGATGATGATACTACTCTCATCCTGTGGATTGAGATGTCTATCTCTGAGTCTGTCATACCGTATGTTGCTGGAGCAGATACTTCAAAAGATCTATGGGAAACTATTGAAGCAAGAATCGCTCGAAGTTCCTCCACACACTCCATTCAACTTCGTCTCAAGCTTCAATCTATCAAACTTGGTTCAGGTATTGTTTCTCACTTTCTCAGTGAAATCAAGAAAGTCATTGATGAACTTTTTGCCGCTGGATCTAGAATTAATGATGATGAATTAGTAGTGCTCATCTTGAATGGATTAGGATCAGATTACAATTCTTTCTCTACTTCTATTCGGATCCGTACTCCACCGGTTACATCTAAAGAATTACACAATCTTTTGTTAAGTGAAGAGATTGTAGTACAAAACAAACAGAAGGACTTGTCAACTGAGGCAAACTCAAAAGCATTTGCTGCTAATGCTAGATCTAGTTCTTCTTCTTCTTTCATAAGTAGTGGTAGAGTTTTTACTCAAGCACCTAGAGCTTCAATGCCATTTCTTGGTTATACTAGACCTTCTCTATCTTACTACCCTAGAGGATTCTCTCAATTTCAAATGCATCCAGTACCAAACTTCACTCCAACTTTTCCTGCAAGAACACTTGGTGCATCATCTTTAACTCTACCACCAAGATCTGACAAGAACTGTCAGATATGCAATAAAGATGGTCATCTTGCTCTAGAATGTCGTCAAAGATTGAATTTTGCATATCAGAATACTTACACTCCACAAAATCTAAGTGTCATTTAGCTACTGCAAATATTATGGGAGAGAATCCTTGGTATGCTGATTCTAGTGCAAACAATCACATAACCAATGATGAATCAACTTCAACAATCAACACCATTTGA